>OY856413.1:119797500-120202500 GCA_963693085.1 Alisma plantago-aquatica | reverse complement strand
CAACTAGCTACCCACACACCAGGGGGTATTTCAATTACACACGAGACCATCCTAAGTGACGGGAAAAATATATTTCCGAGGCACACAACATGGTCTTGGTGCCTAGGTCATTTCATTGGTAAGCATGTGTCTTTACCACCCAAACTACTACCCCATCAACACCCATATTACTTTTCTCATAAAGAAGAAAGATGGCACAATCTGCTTACTCATTCATGATAGGCATTTAACAAGATCACAACAAAGAAGAAGTGTTATCTACTCAAGATTGATGCTTTATTTTATGACTTCTGAAGAGAATCACTCTTTCCAAATATAGATCTCAGGTCAGGGTATCATCAATTGTAGATAAAGAGACAGAACATGCCAAATTTTACTTTCAAAACTCTGTATGGGCATTGTGAGTTTGTGGTTATGACTTTTAGATTGACTGATGCACCTGTAGCTTTGATAAATATGATGAAAAGAGACCTTGGACATTATCTAGATTGATTCATTATGATTTTAATATGTGATATGTTGGTTTGTTCATGATATGTGGAACAACACTATTAACGTCTGAGGAAATGCTTACAACTATTGAGGCAACATTAGTTATATGCAAATTTTAACACATGATAATGTTGGTGTATGGTTATCTTTTCTTGGACATCTAATATAGGAACAGTGAATTAGTACGGATCCCAAAGAGGTAGAGTTTGTGCTTTAATCGGTTAACTAAGGTCACAAGTTTCTGGTGGTTACCAGGAACTATAGATATTCATAAGAAACTTCAATGTGATTGAAACACCTCTTACTAGTTTGCCAATGAAGGAAATGCATTTTGTTTGGATAAAAGCATGTGATAGAAGTTGATACAAATTGACATCAATACCTTTATTTTCATAAAGAGTGAGAAATGTTATCTTGTGTATTTTTTATGCATCCAATAGGGGGTTATGATTTGTGTTGATGTCGAATGACTATGTAGCATTGCATGCATCTAGACATCTCAAGAAGAATGAAGATTTTTTTTTTTGTGAATTTCCATACAATCTATATGACAAGGGTATGTGAACTTGCTTATATTATTGAATGAACTTCTAATTGTTCCACCAAATGTATATGTTGAATTTGAGATACACTTTGTACCATGTAGGCATCCCATCACATGTCAAACCGATCAAATGGAGCCTTCTAAATTGTATCAGTTGAAGGTAAACTTACAAGAATAATGGGACACACGATTAATTTTTCTTATTTAATCTCTATGAGGAGCTTCAATACTTTCTATAAACAAGGAAGATATCTAAATTTTATTTTGCATTGATTATTAGAAGTTGAATAAGATTGAGATATAGACAAAGTATCATGTACTCGACGTTGATGTTTGTTTGATCATTCCTGAGGAGAAGAAAACCTTTCCAAATAAAAGCGATCATACCAGGGTATCATCATATGGGATAAAGATTATCAATGTGCAAAAGTATGCTTCAGAATTTGGCATAGGAAAGTTTGTTTCTTTGCCTTTTAAAATGAAGAATACAACTTCCATGGATAAAATAAATATAGTCTTCAAGATATTATATGGATCAATTCATTATTGTTTACATATATGATATTTTGATATATTCTTGCTAAAGATTAGTTTGTATCTCCATCTTATGCCATTTTGTTCCTTATTCTCGATAAGATATGTGAATGTATACACTTCCCCAATAAATATAATTTCTAGTCAAATGCACTTATAGTTGATCTTGCATGTTTTATAGGTACTTTGAAGCTTAATGATGTAAGGTATAAAAGAAGTAGGATCATATGACTTCCACATCCATGGAGGAGTCTAAGAGAGTGTTGAATATACTCTAACTTACTCCCAACTGACCAAGGAATGTGTTGAAGCAAGGAGCACCGTTTAAGTACACTTAAAGATCAAAGTGCGCGAAAAATCCCCCAAAAACATCATGGTACTTTGCCACATTTGTGCTAGTGATGACAATCATAGTGAAGATGTGGTGCAACAACTTATTGGTATGTATGCCCATAGAGCCAATCATGTAATGATTGTAATGACATCACTTGTAAATGATTTGATTAATAATAAAGGAAATCTTCCAATTTATTCTGTTTTATTTAGTTATGAGATAATGAAACAACATAATAAATGTCTAGAGAATGATATTACTCAATGACGTATGTCTTTGGGTTGATGACCTGAATAGTGGGATCATACCAATGTTAAGAGTATATACATTCTCGTTATGTCTCTAGTCAGATGTTATTATGGAAGACTGATAGAGAACAATAACACATAACACTAGAGTGTGTGTTAGTTGATGATAGAATCTCATCAGACATGATATGTGATATCAAATCAAACACATAGATACTTGTTAGAGAACAATGTAACAGATAGACCCACCATAAGAGTCATACATAGAAAAAATACTTGGTAGTTAGAACCATCTCTTACAATGTTGGTGGTGACTGTGGTTCTTAGAACTGAAGTCACTACACTCATGACATGTTGTTCAGTGTACTTTGACATCATCCATCATGATTCTGAATATGAGTTGTAATAAAGGTGATGATTGGATGTATTATGACACTTAGGAATGACTATGAGTGATGTATATTGGATTTGTCCCTCCTATAGGTGTATGATATCCTGACCACTTGATAAGAGAAACTAAGAAAATGCATGGTCATGCTCATGTGAGTCAATATGTGATATTGAGATTACATATACCTCAATCAGTCTGTACTGCTTCAAGAAATAGAGATTGAATGTTAAAGAGGATGACTGCTCCATGCCTCGAGTTCAATCTGGATATTAGTGACAAAGAAACTATACAAACACTATAACACCAATCACAGATTGTAGGTTGAAGTTGTTCTCCAACTTTCCATCTACTTGGGAGCAACGATGTGTTACTAGATGCCGCTCGTTGCTTCTGATATCATAAAATGGTTATGGACACTCACGACCAATGTTATATGGAACCTATAGGGTCACACACAAATGATTCACTGGTAATAGGAGTTTATTCATGAATGATAATTAAATTGATTACTAAAGTGTTTAGTTACTCAATTTAAACAACAATTGACTTACTAGACTCTGAATTGACCAGTTCAAATGTTGAACCGACTGGTTGGAGTGTCAGGTTGATTGGAGATTGCATTAGCTAAATTTTAGATGAACCATGGCATGAACTGACTGGTTCATTTAGTTAACCGATCGGTTCAAGGTCTCTAGACAACCAGTTCATGAGATGAACCGCCCAATTCATGGAGCAATTCAATTGCATCAAGGATTAGTGCTGATATCATGTTGTGCATTAATTAGATTAGAATCACCAATACAATTGCAATTGGGAAACATGATGAAACGACTGGCTCACTGGGTGAACTGATCAACTACATGCCAATCATCGGTTCAACTGTGAACCAATCATTTTTTCGCTCATAGATTGCAAAATTTCATAAAATTCCAGTCCCTTCCACTCTCGCATAGACTGAGAACCCTAACCCTAACCCTCCTATAAATATAGGGGTACTGGCGGCTTCCTAGAGACATAAATCAATTGGTTCTAACAATTATTTGGCTTCTCTGGTTGTAGTAACTGAGAGAACCCAAGCAAATCCTACCCGATGAATGGATGGATAACAAGGGAGAATAATTGTGGGACAACAAGTTGGTACTAGTATACCAACGTGAAGGAACAACTCCTTTTTGTCCATTCTTCTAGAATGACAATAGTTCCTGGTGGTCCGTGTGGACTACTCTAGAGGTGTGGAGCTTTTCTCACTAGGAGGACAACATCAAACTGCTATCAATGGTGATCAACCGGGAGTGGTTGCAGACATTGTTCAAGTGCAACTTGAAGAAAGGGCGTGCACTATGATGAGGAGATTGTTGTTGGACTTAATCTAGGATTAGGTATATCCTCTAAAATATCCTTCCCATTACATAGTCATTGATGTGATCCATTAGTTAAAGGGGAGTATGGCAATTAATTTTTTTCCACTGCCTATTCTATCACCATATTTCCCTACACAACTACCCCAGGACATTAAGTCACTACAACCATTCTCACCACAACAACCATGGTGCCAGGATACTAGATTGGTAGTGTTGTGCAAAACGTCCATTCCAATAGATCTTTTCAACTCCCTTCCTACCTCACAACTGTGGCACCTGTCATAGTTGTTCTACCATAAAGACGCCATGGCCATGCTACCCACTATGACCGTGTTAGTCCACCTGATTCCACCCAAATCTTATTTGACATTTTCATCTTTTCCCAATGAACATTTCCATCCACCATGATCATTTTCACCTTCACTCACCCTAGCCATGGTGCCCACCATGACCGTTTTAGCCACCTACCCCTACCACTTCCCAAATATCATTTTACTACTTCACCCACCCAATTAACCCTACCCCCAAGGCCACTAGATATGGACTAGTGGTGGTAGGAAGTCTAAGGTTAGCTTCTCTAAGCCTTCACCCATCATTCTCCACTCATTTCATATCACTTTCTTCCACCTTCCATACCAAAATGCTAGTTTTCTAGGATTTTGGGCATATCTCTTACATTTTCATGCCATCCTACACCTTGGAGGAGGATGACGACCTTAGAGTTACTAGAGGTGCATAGTGGAGATTCTTCATCCATACTATTACACCCACATCTCATGACAACCACTAATCATGATATTAGGGCATAAATTGATGATTTAACATAATATAAAGATCACCCTTAACTTTTTTTTATTTCAAACTCCTTGTTTTCTCACATTCAATTATATAAAATAACTTTTCCATGGAATTCAAACCTTTATTCTTCTAATATGATCATAATAATAAAGATAATATCTAAATGTTTATTATATTTCTCACACTCATGTACATATGATTTGGTAATTGGATACATACTCCATTAATGAGGAAACAAAGTTACATATCATCATTTACAACTCTCTTATTTCTTTACAAGGACCTAGAGTGACAGGGACCGACTGAACTCGACTAATCCCATACTTGACTCTTGTGTAAGATCTACTCTGATGCATTGACATCTTCAATTCACATGGTTTCCATAAAAAATGTGACTAGAGGGGTGAGCCTAGTCACTCAGTGAATAAATACTTCAAAAAAAAGTGTAAAGCATTTAGATAATGAAAAGATATAGTATTGAGAAATTGAGTTTAAAGTAGAACAATAACTAACTCTAAAGGAACTAATCATTGAGAAACATATATATATTGTAGGATAATCTAGATATCTACAAAGAGTAAACTAATATCTAAATATACTTCATTAATCACAAAGGAAATTGGTAATTTAGAAACATAAAAATGACAGGTCGCATCTAATAACTATAAAGAATAGGTGAATAACTACAAACACTTGATTAATCTCTCATTCATCTTATTATGCCTTGAACTCACATGAAGTGTACCATGATGTGAAAGCATTGCAATAAGTTACAATCTCACTGTATAAAACTTAGAAGCATTCTGGGGTTCCTAAGTTGATAATCCTGATAAGACCCCATCTGCAACAAGCCTCTCCACATCTAGATCTTAGAGGCTAATGGGAGTGGTTGGATATTTGGACTCCTACTCTAAACCTAGATACTCTAGAAGAGAGTCAAAAGCACTCAGACTTATTCTCACTAGTGGACCTATCAAATATATCCATTGATCTGTAGAATAGGTACTAACGACTCCCCGTTTGATGTTGAATACCTCACAATTTATAAGGAGTCTGCCCTCACTGGCCTAGACCCCCACACCCCCACATGCGATCCAACTAACCTTGATCTAGACTACCTCCAATCGGAAGCATGTTTCCTTCCCATAGTACAGGCCTCCTTTGAAGGATTCTATAGTATTCAAGGCATCTAATGTCTAACTCAATCTAAAGTTCACAGTCCAATTATCAAATTAACATTTTCTTGGATTAACCTTGTAAATAGTTCTTTTCAAAAATTATATTTAATATGCATTGTAAACTGATATGTTGAGTAGCACCACATATCATGAGGAGAATCACTAAAGTGAAAATACTTGAATCACTAAATGCCCTATCCTTAGGGTTTCATTTTCCTCAATCACATATCACATGACTTGTATAAGGATTTAATGCACCATAAACTTTAACTGATAAAAATATTGCTTATAACAACTCACATACAATCAAACATGTATATGGAATCCTACTATATACTAATCTAGGATTTCTATTCCATTCACTAAAATATCATGAATCAATAATAACCTCGAATAAATAAATCTAGAATATTAAAAAAATCACTTCTATTAGATTTCATGAAGTCCATTCGCAAACTACCAACTTTCCACTCATATAGGGTTTTACCCTATTTACTGAGATATCAATTAAACAATGATAACATCAAATGAATTCCAATATAATATCTGACATATATGTACTAAACAGATATAATAATCACTTTTTAAATAAGGAGATTGAAAAATGAAAAGTTCTAAGTTCAACTACACAACAATTTAAGGCATAATCGAAAACCCTAAATTTTGGTATATTCTTCTAACTTCTGCAATAACTTTAGGAATTCTATTATGCATGATTTTATATCCATTTTTAATCTCATTTATCATATGAAATTCACAACAGTAGGAAAATAGTCCATTTATATATCATCTTGCAAAAGCTAGAACTTCAGGCAAATTTGGGTTTTGTTGTCGCATATAGGAAGAGCTGAAGATTATAGTGGATTTAAACTAAATTCATGTAATCTATTGTTCAATGGAAACACCCACTCATCCAAGGTGTTAAACATCTTAAATTTTGTATCCCAACATATGAAATTATTGAATCCATATCAAACCGCAAGCAATTCATCATTTTCTTCTTCCATCCAACTCAGAATCCCTAGGAATGGAGATTGTAGAGAAAGAGTGAGAAAAGATTGTAGTTTGATGTCCTTTTGATCTAAATTAGAGGAGGGACCAAATATAGACATGTGAGAGAAGAATTACTGAGAAAAGCTATCTAATGATTAGCAACTTACTTGATTTCATCAATTCTAGGAGGAGAAAACCCTAGATCACCACCTTCACCACTTTCTTCATCCAAATCCTGACTCTCCCTCTCTCTCTCTCTAGGATTTTGTTTCTCTAAAATGAATCATGAAATATGGGAGCTCCTACTGTGCTAGGTTAGTCATATAGAGCAATTAAGGTGCTTGGGTCAATTGCAAATTAACCCTACTTTACACTTTTTTTCATTTTAGCAAACTTTTCTATCATAAAAATGTTATCTAAAAACCCTTTGTTGAATAGGTCAAAGCTCTTCCAAAAATTATGAAATATTAGAATGATATCTAATAAAAGTCTCAGATCTCTAATAAAAAGTTCAGATCATTCTGAGTTACCAATGTATAACTAAAAATCAAATATTATACTGCTATACTACAGTCTGTAGTGATGGTCAGTTGAGAAGAAAAATGCCTGAGAAGACCCCCAAAACGACCATGCAAGCTACTACAACTATGGCAAGATGGACCCAAAACGACCATGCTACCTACCATGATCGTGATGCTAAGATTCCATCATTTTTAGTACAAAAATGACCATAACTTCTACTCCAAAATAGTCATGTGGCCAAGAATGCCCATGCCACCATCGATCCTAGTCGACCATGGTGCCCAGTACAGCCGTTCTACTCAAGCTTCCAACTCAAATTTTCATTGTCCCTTTACTCACCTCGCATGTTCCACTCCAGTACGGTCATTGTGCACTCATGCACCACGGTCGTATGGCCCAACATGGCCATGGTCGAAAAAACCCTAATTGTAGTATACTTGTCAAACCCTAATTATTCAAAATGAATGCATGCTAGAGCTTTATTTAGGTTAAAAGATCATAATTGAGCTACCATCATTAATCAATTTTAAGCGATTATCAATCTAATTAAACATGTAATCATCTAGGTAAACCTTAATTTACCAATTAATCTTGGACGTGGTCATTACAATTCTTCCATGCTAAAAAAAGTTCATCCCTGAAATATAAATATGTAGGAAAATTACATACAACTTTTTTTAAAATATTTTGAAATCCTATATGCCACTATATTCTTGTATTTCATATTTGAATATTGTCTTCAATATTGAGTCATTTATTTCTCTTATAACCACAAAAATCTGAAACAAAGCCTCTCAATGACAATTTTTTTCCTATGTCACAATCAATTACCAGGTTAGAGAAAATTGAACCATCTTAAATCTTTTCATACTCTCTTGCAATATTACCTCAATACTAGTAATTCGATCCAAGTATCTCAGTTTATATGGTTCAATCCATACTATTGTTACGTATCACATCAGAGCTACTAAATAGTGATGACCTTGATGTCAAAACAAATATTATTGAACAACTAAATTAAAGTAGAACAATAATAAACTATAAAGGAACTAATCACTCAAAACATATACATGGTAGGATACTCTTTATATCTACAAAGAGTAACTCAATATCAACATACTCGATTAATAAAAAAGGAAACTAGTTATTTAGAAACATACAAATGATTGGTTACTCCTAATAACTATAAAGAATAAATGAATAACTACAAACACTTCATTAATCTCTCATTCATCTTATATGCCGTGAACCCACATGAAGTGTACCATGACATGTGAAAGTATCATAGCACGCTACAATCTCACTGTACAAGACTTAGAAGCATGCTCGAGTTCTTAAGTATGTGATCTCAAAAAGACCCCATATGTCATGGGCCTAGCCACATCTGGCTCTCGATGGCCAATGGGAGCGGCTGAATATTTGGAATCCTCCTCTAAACCTAGGTACTTAGGCGAAGAACCAAAAGTACTCAGACTTATTCTACATCAGTACACCTACCAATGTTTTCCATTGATCTGCAGCATAGGTACCACACTGACTTTCCAGTTGATGTTGGATACCCCACAATCTATAAGGAGTAACCCTCACTGGCCTAGACCCCCACACCCCCAGATGAAATCCAACTTTCCTAATTCTAGACTACCACAAATTTAGAAACACATTTTTTTTACCACAAAGCATGCCTCATGTAAAGGATTGTGCAATTTTTAGGGCGTCTAGTGTCTAATTCACTCTTTAAAAATCATAGTTCAATTATCAAAATAACATTTCTTAGCTTAACCTTGCAAACTATTTTTTTCATAGATTACCTATAATATGTACTGTAAGATGAATTGCTGAGCAACACCACATATGATACTCAGAAACACTTATATGAAATTACTTGATTTACTGAATGCCCTATCCTTAGGGATTTATTTGCCTCATTCATGACTCACATACGGATTTAATGGATCATAAACTTTAACTAATAAAAATATTGCTTCCAACGGCTCACATACAACCCAATATGTATATGCAACCCTAGTATGAACTAATCTAGGATTTCCACGCCATTCACTGAGTTATCAAGCATCAAGAATAATCTTGTATAAATAAATATATAATATTAGAAAGAATCACTTTTGTTGTATTGTATGATGTCTATTCACAAACTACCAACTTTGCACTCATATAGGGTTTCACCCTCTATATTGAGATATCAAGAAGACACTGATAAAATCAAATGAATTCCAAGATAATATCTGAAATATATGTATTAAACATTTAAAATAATCAATTATAAATAAGAAGATTCAAACAGGCAAAGTTCTCCATTCAGTTACACAACAATTTTAGACATAATCAAAAACCTATATTTTGGTATATTCTTCTAACTTCTTCAATAACTTCAATTTCTAATCCAATGTATCATTTGAAATTCATCACAATAGGAAAATAATACATTTCTATATCATCTTACAAAAGCTAGAACTGAAGGCAGATTAGGGTTTGATTGTCATATATAGGAAGAGTTGAAGTGTATAGTGGATTCAACCACAATTTGTGCAATCTACTATTTAATGGAAGTACCCACTCGCATAAGGTGTAAAACACCTTAAATTTCATAGACAAACATATGAAATTCTTGAATCCATATTAAACCTCAAGAAATTCACCATTTTCTTCTTCCATCCAACTCAACAACCCTAAGAATGGAGATTATACATAAAGAGTGAGAAAACATGGTGATTTGATATCATTTTGATACAAATAGGAGGTAAGGAATCTAGACACGTGAAAGAAAATTTTTTGTGAAAATCTATCTAATGATTGCCAACTTACTTGATTTCATCAACTCTAGGAAGAGAAAACCCTAGATCACCATCTTTTCCACTTTCTCCATCCAAACCCTAACTCTCCCTCTCTCTCCCTCTCTAGGGTATCATTTCTCTAGAATTACTCACAAAACATGGGAGCTCCTATTGTTCTAGGTTACTCATATAGAGCAACTAAGGTGCTTGGGTCAATTGCAAATTAATCCTAGTTTACATTTTATTTATTTCAACAAGGAATTTTTGTCATACAAATGTTACTAAAAGTCATTTACTAAATAGGTCAAACTCTTCCAAAAATTATGAAATATTATCACGTTGTCTAATAAAAAGTTTCACAGATCCAATAAAAGTATTAGATCATTTTGAGTTACCAATCATCATCGTCATCATCATCATCATCTAAGCCTCAATACCATCTATGTTGGGGTCGGCTACATAGATGGTTGTTTTGAGTTACCAATAAATAACTAAAAATCAAACACTACACCACTATATTGTAGTCAATAGTAATGGTTATGTCAACAAAGTCCCAATACGTCCGTGCTGCCTACCACCATCGTGGTGAGAAGTGTACATCAAGCCCAAGTATAAAAATGGCCAACACTTCTACTCCTAAAAAATGGTCTTGTGGCCAAGAATGCATGTGCAAACTCAAACTTTCATTGTCCCTTTACTCACCTCACCCATACCACTCTATCACTGTCATTCTGCACTTATATACCATGCTCGTATTGCCCAGCACGACTGTTGTGGGAGAAAACCCTAATTCTATTCGACTAGGGTTTATAGTTTTCAAACCCTAGTTATTCAAAGTGAAAGCCCGCCTAGAGTTTTTATTAGGCTTAAACAATCATAATTGAGCTACCATCATTAATCAAGTTTAAGCAATGATCAATCTAATTAAGAATGTAAACATCCAAATGGACAAAATTTACTAATTAAGCTCAGACGTGGTCATAACACACACCCAATGGATTTTCTACCTTTTCCCTTCTCCTTTTGTTATTTCCATGACTATGAGTAGATAATATATTTTTTGGGTTGTTTTGAGGGGGGAATGTGTTACCATGATACCAAGTTAGGATATATTTGTGCATTCAACTGCCATTTCATTATATAATGCTATTAATACTTGTTCTCGTTCCCTACCTATTTTGATGGTTGTTTGAGTTGTGGAAGCACTGTAGAATATGCAAATGGATGATTTTAGGCTCTTTGGAAGAGATACTCCTAAGTCCCTAGAGGAACCTTAGCTAGTTTATCCTCCTTCTCCTTTGTTTACGCATTCCCCTATCCATAGGTATGATATCTAAGTAACTAGATGTGTTGTTCAAGATACACTTAGCTAAATGGATTTCTTAGTGATTTGATGGAGCTAGTGGGAGGTGAAATACCCTTTCTCCACTCCACACACCATTTCTCACCCCTAAGTATATTAGGAATACCATGTATAGAAATATATACTTGGATAATATAGACATATGTCTACTTATTCCTTAGATAATGAATCCTTTCTAAGGTGAATGGTTAGCGATAGGGACTATTTCCCCTATACACTATGACAACATCCATGGTTAACTAGTAGAATAGGATAGCATGCTCTACATGGATCCTTGTTTCTTGGTTGGATAGTTATTCATTGGAGGTTTGTGCAAGAATAGGACCCTATGCATGGTTGATTGCTACATATCCCCCAAACAACCCACTATCAAATTTACTTGCTTAAACCCCAATTTTCCTTTTTCTAGCTAATTGTCTTTGCTCGTTTATCTTGATTGCTTTATTCATGCTAATTCGTCATTGTTAGAGAAAGTAGTGTTTGCTTAGTTAATTATTTTAGGTTTTTTTAGTTGCTTTCTTAGTGCATCTCTTCCTTATCTATCTAGTGTGATTGCTAGCCTAGTTTAGTTAATTGTTATTTATTGATATCTTTCTTTTCAAGGAATATTCGTCTAATGTAGTTTAGTTGCCATGTAGCTAGTTTAGTTGAATAGCATTGACAGAATAGAGCTAACGTAAAGATGTCTCTTGTTTCCTTTGCTTGTTCACCTTTCCACTTTATTATAATAAAAAACACAAATAAAGCCCTCAAAACCCTATATCTTCTCTTTAGATTCTAAAGAAAAAGACCTATCTAGTTTTCCTACCCCACTCCTCATGGGTCGACCCCCAACATGGCTGCTCATTATGCTACAACCTAAATCTCACTTTCTTGTGGGATAGTTTTGTGTATTTTAAGAGTGTTTCAAGTATGGGCTTTTATAAATCTTTGTTAGCCCAGTATGCCCACTGTGTATTAAGCTATTTTGTGCCATTGTCGGGATGTGGCTTTCAAGATCTAGTTTGTTGCCTCTTATTTACTTTTCCTAATAGTTGTCACACTTGCTATTATTTATTCTCTATTAATCTTTTGCATTTGTGATTCCTAACTTGGTTTTGTCTGCTTGATTTTGCTTTTGTAGAGTTACAATGCATGTTTGTGTGCTGCGCTTTATCTATTAGAACTTTTTTTGAGGATCTAGAGATACATATAAGAAGGAAAAGGAGTTGGTCCATCATTCAAATAGAAGAGCAATCCTTGGGAGATCACAAAGAAGTCCAACCAAATTACCTACTCAATCTACTGACTCCACTTCCTCTCGAGTATTATTTCACTCTGGGAAACTACACTTCTCAAATTGCTACAAGAGTGGAATAAATGACAGGCCAGTTATTCTCCACTTTCCCAGCCCTTGTGCTAGAAAATGATAATCCCTATAAGCACATAGATCTTTTTTGGAGACATGTTCTAACTTTTAAACTCCTATAACCACCAATGACTCCATTTTCCTTACACTTTTCTCTTTCGTATTGAAGGATAAGGCCAAGGAGTGGTATTCCACCAACACTTAGGTGATGACATGGGAGGCAATGAAAAAATGACTTCTTGAAGAATTTTTATCGATAACTAAGTTCACGTAGATGAGGCATATCACATATTTTATCTAAATGGGTTGTGCACAATATCTTAAGAGATAGGAAAGATTTCAAAACTTATAAGGGACTGCACTAACCATTAGGTACCACTATGGAAGTTGTTTCAATCCTTCTACTCCGGATTGTCTCAAATGGAGCAAACGGTAGTAGATTCTATTGGATCCTAGATGGGTGATTGGATGCTCTAGGGGGTTAATAGAGATGAATGCACTTAAACAAAATTCATTATACCTTCAAGTTATATACAAGATAAGGTTGCTAAATAGGAAATTGGAGTGCACCTAAAACATACATAGCAAGGGAGAGAGAGATTGAATAAGCACCAAGTGACAAGCTATGTAAAGTGGTTCCCCACTTCAAACTAGAAGTATGTCATTCCACTACCTAGACAGGTCAACCTCTAGGATTTCTTAACCACTACACTCTTATATTCATTCATAAGACATACAATACATGACCCACCAATGGACTTTCCTATCCAATACAAAGAGTCTTCAACCTTACCAAGGACTTACCCACTTTGCAATGAGTCTTCAGACTTCTGTAAGGACTTACCCACTCTTGCACAAGTTTCAGCCTTTGAGGAATTACCCACTCTTCTTGGATCTTCAGCCTTTGATTTCACCTTCACTCAAAAAAGCTTCCACCAAGGACTTACCCACTTGAGCAAGGAATCTTCTACCTTCACCAAGGGCTTATCCACTCTTTCTCCAACTCTTGAACCTTGATCTTCACCAACTAACTCCATCCCTTATTCTTCTTCACCTCTCTTAGCCAAGAGAGAGAACCTTCATCTTCATGGTTGAAATGAGAGAATGGGAGGTGGTGGAAGTGAGAGCCTCACAAGATATACACGTAGGACTATCTCTCTTAGAATGAAGCCCAAGGGGTCCTTTTTATATCTAGGGATGCCTATTATCCTTTGGGAACACCTAAGAATGAAAACTAGCCATTTTGTGGCCTACAATAGATATGTTTTCGATTGTTGCAACTCCACAATACTTTCTACACTTTTGCATACAATGCAATCGGTCGAGTTTCTATAAAGGTAACTCGACTGATCCCACTAAGAGACAAGACCAATTTAGTCTATCAGTTGAGTTTGTCCTAGGGTAACTCGATCGATTCACTAAAATTAGTTTTCGTCTACAGAGGGATCGGCCGGGTTCTGTGAAATGAAAACTCAATCGATCAAAAGTCATTTTCAAGATCCAATCAGAATTGGTTGAGTTTGGAACTCGACCGATGAACAACCATATGTGAATTTTGGAAAATGGCTTTTGATTACTTAAATATTCAATCTAAGTGCTCCTAATTTTTTCTAAGCTTAATTACAAGTCATACAATCATTACAAGTGATTTACAACTTGATTCTAATGGATTTACATCATATTCTAAAAATTTGCACCTGTATTGACTTTGACTTGTCTTTTCTCCAAGTTGAGATGTGCAAGTTCGGGCATTTGGAGTGTGTCTATACATAATCTGAAATCACTCAAGTAGAGACATTAGACACAATTAATTGGAATGGTTTAGTCATCATCAAAATAAGGGTTTAGTCAATTTAGACCTTGAGTCAACATTCTCCCCTTTTTTGAAGATGACAAACCATTCCATAAATGTATTTAAAGCATTTAAGTAAAGTCATACCTTTGGATAAACCTAGGGGTTTCAATAGAATTGAGTTCATATGCTCCCCTTCAATTGATTCTAGTGGAGTTCTCATACTCCCCCTCAATTGATGCTATTTCTCCTGCATGGTTAGCTTTCATAACATTTATAGAATATTATGTCTTCTACTCATATATGTTTTTGACATATATGTCTTCTCTCCTTTACCTTCTTCCCTTTACATAAGAGATATGCTTCTCCTCTTCATGTAAGACATGATTTTCTTCCCCTTTGTCATAGGAAGACATGTTACTTCTCTCCCTTTGTCATTTCAAAAAGTGGGGGTATGAAGAGATGAGAAATACCACTTGTTAAAAGAAAGAAGATAAAAAAAGTTATAAAAGGAGAGTAGAAGAGCACAGCTAGGGGCTCGTCTAAGCATAGAAAGAAAAATAAGTTAAAGCATGCACTTGAACAACCCATAATGCAAGATAAAATGCTACAGAGAAATAAAAAATCGCAATTTTGACCCTCAAGATGACGAAATTTGCCCAAAAAGCGTCAGGGCTCATGGCAAAGCGATGAGCCTTGTTTAGAAGGTCGTTTTAACATAACAAAACACTAGTTTTGCATCAAAATCTAACATTGGAGCAAAATCAACATAAACTTTCAAGGATGCTCCAATTTCGACATACAATGTAGATCTATATATCCTGCATCACAATGTTATGTAAGCAACTCAAGATAGTAGACATACAATTCAAGGAACAAGCTTGATCAAGTATAAAACAAGATACAAGCATAGCATGTAGTTGAATACCGCTTGATGAAAAGATAAGCAATGTTAGAACAACATGTATATGAACTACTAGTAGATATAATCACAAAATAGGATTACTAGTAGGATCTAGATCATAGCAAGAGATGCACAAAATAAAGCAAGCTATGAGTAGATCTAGAGATATATCCAAACAAAGAGATGCAATTTTAGAAGCATGAAAGGATATTACTCGCTAGCAAATACACATCATTACTAAAAGATGATTACCACTAAGAACCTCAAGGTTGTATCCAAACAAGATATACAAAAATATAGATGTAGCAAGTTAGAGCACAATGGAAGCATTTTAAGACACAACCATGAGATCTAAAGAGATCATCATCAAGACCTGCAAAACAACTTAAAACAAGTAATTTCAGGATATAGGGATACCACTAGTGGAATACCAAATTATAGAAATTAGAGAGATAGAGTTGTAAGCAATATAGGCAATTTAAAGCATGGCAATGAGTACATATAGAAGGTACTAAAGGGAGTGCCAAAGAATAAAGCAATTGGTTGAGAAAATATAGTTGAGAGAGAAATTCTCATCCAAAAAGCCAACTATGTATTTTGTGCACAGTGCCATCAGTCATGTTCTATGGCAATTTGACTGACAATAGTTGTTGGCAACATCCATTGGTGCCTATCGGTCGAGTTTCAAATAGGACAAACTCGACTGATAAAGATGCTGTCAAAAAGCACACAAACACAAAGATATATATATATATATATATTGATATATATATACATACATATATATATATATATATATATGTATATACATAGAGAGAGTCAGGCTAGAATACACGTGAGTGTATTCGGAGCAGAATACACTCAAGTAGTTTTTCATGATGCAATATTTTAAAAAAAATCTAATCCATTGATCTTCTTAAACATGTTGTGAATAGCTCATACGCAAAATTTGAGCACATTTGGACATTTATAGGTCTTGTTATAAAGACCACAAAAATTATGCATTTCAAATTAGTTTCACACGTCGATTTTGTTGCCCTTGGATGAGTGGCTTACACTCATCCAAATGGGATCAAAATTTGTATGTAGCCTAGTTATAGTATGACGGTGAAGATCAATGGTTTACATTTTGCAAAAAATATTCTTGATATGCAAACACATATCTAAGTGATATCCAAATATGTGTAAGCAAGTTAGTAATGCACTATGAAATCATTAGAAACAGTTTTTGAGCAAGTGTGTGAATAGAATTGGAAAATACCACTTTTGACTCAAAAACCCAATGCATAGTGCACACTAACTTGGAAAAACACACTATGATTGGATATGAGCAAGAAAAATATTACCTCAATTCTTACCATTTATTTTTCACTTGTTGTAACCCTCTACACATCTCACCTTTCTTCTTTCATGTGGATTGAGATGTCAATTTGCAATTCAATGGCTCAAGTCAACCCAATTGCAAGTACCTACAAGAAGAAATATGAAATGGTCCCCAATCATATTTTTGGGTCCAGAGGAGTTAGCTTAGAAACCCAAGTCCTAGTTCTCTTGGGTGATTTCCTAAATGGGAAACAAGTAGAATAATGGTCAATATCATTGCAATAGTTGCATGTACCCATAGCCTTGGAACTAGAGGATTTTCCATGAAAGATTAGAGGTCCTTTACCTTTGTTGTTCCTTTGACTTCTATCATACTCTAAACCATGCCTACAAATTTGTTTAGTAGTATGGTATAGAATATAATTAAGATTCTTTTTACCAACTAAGAATCTTTGCAAATAAGATCTCAAACTATGATTATCATGCATAAGAGAAGTAATAGTAGGAGACAAATGATTGACATTATCTCTAGCATGCAAAAGATCATTTTCTAAGAAAAGAGCTTTAGTTAAATAAGAATCTCTATCAATATGAATATCAACAACATTATTCTCTCTACTAGTAGAACTAGAACAAGTTTCAAGCACATTGATTTTAGCAATCAAGGAGGCATTTTATGTTTCAAGCAAAGTAATCTTAGAAAGATAAACCTCATTTTCAGATTCTAATCCTTGCAAAACAAAATCCTTGTCCTTGTTTCCAGATTTAAGAACATCAATATCAAGCATGAGAGAATAAAAAATTAAGGTATGCTCTTCATTAGAACTACTCAAAAGAGGTTGAGCTTCTAGAAATCTAATCTTATCAAGCAAGGTAGTATTAGCATGTTCAAGATCATCTAATGATACATGCATGTTAATAACAATTCTAGCAAACTTTTTCCTTTTCTTTAAGAAGACTTAAGATAGGCACAAGTAGCATTAATGATAGCAATTAAAGGTTCTTTATCCAAAGATTTTAGATTTTCCTCATTTGAGTCTTCACTTGTTGATGCCATAAGAGAAAAATAACATTCTCCTTCATCACTAGAGCTTGAACCAGATCCTACACTTTATTCTTCACTTGAGATTGATTTGGAGGAGTCACTTGAGCTATTGTGGCATTTCTCCTTCTTCTTGTACTTATCTTCTCTTTCCTTGTGATGGTGGGTCTTCTTGCCTTGTAGAGAATCTATCTTGAAGTGTACCTTCTTTCCACACTCGAGGCACCAGATGGATGAGAAATTCTTGCCTTTTTAGAATCTACCCTTGGAGTACATGGCATATTCTTCCTCATGAGATGATGTAGAGGTTTGTCCCATAATAGCTTCAATTTGATCCTTGATTTCAGCCTTCTTCATTCTATTTAGCTCTTTCTCCTCCTGTCTTTCAACTTCTTCTCTTTTGTCAAGTATGACTTCATGGGCTTGTAGATTACCAATGAGCTCTTTAATGGGGATATCATCAAGAGACTTACTTCTTCAATGGAAGTCATCTTGGGTTTCCATATTTTGGGGAGAGTTCTAAGGATCTTAGAGTTGATCTCTCCTCGACTCATAGGAAGACCTAAAATGGCAATGCCATTTACAATTGTGTTGAGTCTTGAGTACATGTTGGCTATCTACTCCTCCTTTCCCATATTGAAGCTCTCAAGCAGACCTTTGAGCATGTATACTTTGCTTTCCTTCACTTGAGTTGTCCCCTCATAAGTGAGGCATAGATTTCTCCATACCTCATAGTCCGTCTCACAAGAGGAAATTTGGTTGAACTCGGTGGGGTTCATGGTGGCATTGAGGATGTTGATTTCTCTTATGTTCAAGGTGTATTTCTTCATGGTAACTTCATCCCATTCTTCTATATTGGTCTTCAATAGCTTGTATGGATGGTCAACCATTTTCCATAGCTAAAGACTTGATCCTAGGATGTAGAATTGTAGCATTCTTTTCCAATAGAGGAAAATGCTCCCATCAAATATTGGAAGGTTGATCAAGTATCTCCCTCCTTGGTAGTCACCCATCTTCTCCTACTTGTTGAAGTATGCTTGGAGAAGACCCGCCTTGATATCAATTGTTGGATCCTATACAGGTGATTGGATGCTCTGGTGGGGGGGGGGCGTGAATAGAGCTGAATGCACTTAGAAAAAATTCATTAGACCCTCAAGTTATATCAAAAGATAAGGTTGCTAAATAGGAAATTTGAGTGCAACTAAAACATACATAGCAAGGGAGAGAGAGATTGGACAAGCACCAAGTGACAAGCTATGTAGATTGGTTCCACACTTCAAACTAGAAGTATGTTAGTCCACTACCTAGGGAGGTCATCCTCTAGGATTTCTTAACCATTTCACTCTTATATTCATTCATAAGACTTACTATACATGACCCACCAAAGGACTTACCTATCCAATACAAAGAGTATTGAACCTTACTAAGGACTTATCCACTTTGCAATGAGTCTTCAGCCTTCTCCAAAGAATTACCCACTCGTGCACAAGTCTTCAGCCTTTGAGGAATTACCCACTCTTCTTAGATCTCCAACCTTTGACTTCACCTTCACTCGGAAAATCTTCTACCAAGGAATTACCCACTTGAGCAAGGAGTCTTCTTCCTTCACCAAGGGCTTACCCACTCTTGCTCCAAGTCTTAAACCTTGATCTTCACCTAGGGACTCCTTCCCTTGTTCTTCTTTACCTATCTTATCCAAGAGAGAGAATCTTCACCTTCATGGTTGAAATGAGAGAATGGGAGGTGGTGGAAGTGAGATCCTCACAAGATATACATGTAGGACTATCTATCTTACAAACTCCTACTCACTCTAATGGATGATGCAAGTGATTTAGCATAGAGAGAGAGGAGGTTGTAGGATCACTCAACTATATAATAGGAACCTCATATAGAGTTTTGCATTGAATGCTCAACCTTGTAATGAAGCCTAAGGGGTCCTATTTATAGCTGGGGATGCCTCTTAGCCTTTGGGAACACTTAAGAATGAAAACTAGCCATTTTGTGACTTGCAACAGATATATTTTCGATTGTTACAACTCTACAATGACTGCCAACACTTTTCTGCACTTTTCTATACAGTGCAATCAGTCGAGTTTCTATAAAGGTAACTCGACCGATCCCACTAAGTGACAAGACCAATTTAGGCCATCGGTCGAGTTTGTCCTCGGTAACTCAACCGATTCACTTAAATTAGTTTTAGTTTGCAGAGGGATTGGTGGAGTTCTGTGAAATGAAAACTCAACCGATCAAAAGTCATTTTCAAGATCCAATCAGGATCGGTCAAGTTTGCAACTCGACCGATGAAAAACCTGATGTGAATTTTGGAAAATGGCTTTTGAGTGCTTAAATATTCAATCTAAGTGCTCCTGGTTTTTTCTAAGATTAATTACAAGTCATACAATCATTACAACTGATTTACAACACAATTCTAATGGATTTACATCATATTCCAAAAACATACACTTGCATTGACTTTGACTTGTGTTTTCTCCAAGTTGAGATGAACAAGTTTGGGCATTTGAAGTGTGTCTATACATAATCTAAAATCACTCAAGTGGAGACATTAGACACAATTAATTGGAATGGTTTAGTCATCATCAAAACAAGGGTTTATTCAATTTCGACCTTGAGTCAACATATTCATCATGTGGGGTCACCTTCATGAAAAAGCCTCCTTGAGAGTCATTGCCTATTTTTGATCATTCGGAAGAAAATTCAAGGCATACGACGTCTAGTGTTGCAAGTGATTATGATATAAATATTGGTTCTTGTACATCTACTCCACTACCTTCCTCTTCAAGTGAAGCCAACCTACAACTGATGAAGATTCTTGCAGATATGATGAAGCTAATGAGGAGTCAAGTGGGAGGCACCTCAACCCAATATATGTAAGTATTGATTTCTTGAATAGGAGGTCATATCTATGCAATCATATGGTAGATACAACAATCACCAACCCATTTTCTTATACCACCAAGTTGGGAAATCATCCAAAATTTTCATGGAAACAATAAGGGGATGATGTGCAGGTGCGACCAAGGGAAAGATATAGATCAAGGTTTGAAAGTGAAGTTCTTGAAAGATTCAGAAGCGTGGACAAGGTCAAGCAATATGTTACCAAACATGGACAAAGTATAGGTAGGCTTGGACAAAGGCTAGATCAACTAGAATTGCCACTTTCTAACTGAAAGGATAGAAGGCTTCCCTCCCAAACTTTGTTGAACCCAAATAGTGCAGTGAACAATTAGTACCGCTTCAAGTCTCCTATGGTCCATCACCCATGTAAGTGCAACATGTATAACAATACTAAGGTCCCCCAATCCATATACTTCTCTACCAAAACAACCCCAATTCAATTATCAATGGCATCCTCCACCTCAACAACTGTAAGGACCCATCCCACTAACTAAACCCTAATATGAGAATGTATGATGTGTTCACCTCGCTTTCTTGGAATGGTCATTATGTTATGATGATTTCTGTCTCTTTTTTATGAACATCTAATCTTGCAGGTGATATTAACATGAATGTCATAGCTAGTATATTCTATGATGAGTACAATGTGACACAGGTTGAATGAGCTTTTATGAGGCATGTTGAGACATGTATGATATAGGGATGATGTGAATGGGTCCTATCACCTAGCAGAGGCTTATTTCCTGGAATGAAATGTTGTTCTCTAGTGATGAGTTGAGGGATTGGAATCCCATGGAAAGTGTCATGTTGTGATAAATTTTTGATCTGAATGTTATAAATCTTCGGATATTGCACTATGCTCTTTATTTTGTAGAATTTTCCTGTGATTTGTATGTTGTAACTTGATTGATGATAAAAGACACCTAATTGGCCTAACTAATCAAGTGGAACCTAATTTTGTAGTTTCCTTGTTCCATAGATCCATCTTCAGTGTTAGTACTTGTTGGATGCTGAAATGGGTTTTCCCTTAGTGGAAGCTCGTAGTCATATATTGTTGAGTATATGCATCCATGAGATTGGTTGTGGGTAAACCCTGGTAGGAGTGTGGCTGCAAGTTGTATCTCAGTGATATGATACGTATGTGGTTTCACAAAATTGGCTATGGGTCATACCCTGGCAGGAGTGCGGATGTGGGTCATAGCTCAATTTCACTAGCATCGTGACATGTACCAAGGCAGGCTAGGAGTTCATAGCTTGACTATATGTCATTGGTTGTGACTGATATGTCTCTGTGGTGTACTCGTGTATTGACCACGAGGTGTTGGGGATCATGGATTCTGGCTCTTCCATTGGCCTTATATGGCATTGATTTCAACTTAGTAGTGGTCAATTGGATTTGGGTGGTACGACTCAATTCCTCATAGCATAATAAAAGATGTAATACAACCGTGTAGTGTATTTGTGTAGGATCAAATACAATAACATTGGTTGAAGCCTTGCTTTTGTATAGCTTAGTGATAGAAAATATACATGTTCTTCATATTCCTTCTCTGATGATAAGATGTTCTACAATTCAGTCATGGTTGTTACACTGCTCAATTATTGTTACCTTAACTGCCTAGTAATGATTATCTGATTTTGACAAATCATTTAGTTAAATCTACTTAACTTATTAATAAGTTATTGTTTGTTCTTCTTATTGTGTATATGTGTATATAATAGCGTTGGTGGAGAGTTATATCGCCCACTGAGATATGGAACTCACCCCATGGATTCTCCACATCTTTTAGGTGGACATGCACGAAGAGGTAGAGATTGTGTAGCTGAGGAAGAGCAACAACAAAAATAGTAGTAGACAAGGTTAGATGTGTTGCTAGTCTTTTGGTGTAGAGTCCTAGAGTCGTCCATGTACACTCAGGTCTTTGGGTATATATATATGAACATCTACCATATCTTTATAGGTTTCTCTTGTAGCAGGTTGATGGCATGTGTGATATGAACATGTTGATGTAAGCACTTTGTGATCTATGATATCTGATGTGGTGTCCTCTGAGGATTTATATGTAAAGGTTTTTGCAACTTTGGTGCTTAATGAAGTTGATTTTAATTTTTAGTGTTTTCTGGTAAGCTGCTTGCTTAGTGTTAGTTCTGCATTTTAGTTTGGAGTTATCTCATTTACTACGGCCATGGAATTACCAGATTGATTCATGGTCAAATTACACTCGAAGGGTATATTTTCTATCTAGGTGAGTACTTAGTGATGATGAGTCCATGTCAGTCTTCTTTTTTTTGAAAGAATCCATGTCAGTCTTCTAATATCTTGTTTTGATATGAATCTATGCAATTAAATTTAATAGGCATCAACAATTTTTATCAAAGGTTTTTTACCACAAAATAATTGGTCGAACTATATTTAATAAGGTCAATTTTTTTAGTAAATTATTTATGTCAAATCACTCTCAGATATGTTTTAATGTTGTAATTGAAAGTTATCGAATGTGATTGTGAATCTTACCATTTTAGGGTTTAGGATAATTATTGATACTTACTCATATATGCAATTATTAATGTGTGTCAAAACCTAAAGAGAATATCATGGTACTTTACCATTTGTATACCTAGGGTGGTGATTTTTAATGTCCTAAGGGCCTCATTCATAGATCCTACTCAATAATAGCTCAAGTAACTCTATCTCTAAGGGAGCCCAAAAGGTAGTGAGATAAGCTACATAAATTTCTATGACTAAGGTACATCACAAACTAGGCTCTTAGTGTTCCCTACTCATAGTCTAAATATATCCTAGAAATTAGGCTAATTATACTAGAGTTCATCGTCAACTATTTTTCTAAGTTCTAACTACTCCATTGGTGTCCTACTTAACCCTCATTTTCCATAATTATGGCTCTGAAACCATGTTGTAAAGACTCGATCTATACGGTCTAATATTTATAAAATAATATCAAAAATATAAAAAATGTTTATTATAATCATGCTTTTACATCAAAGTCGCAGAAGCTTATAAATATGATTACAAGTTTTAAGAATAAGAATTGATTCCTATCTAGTCTTCAATGGAGGACTTCCCATGCATTTCTCTTCAAGTTGTACCATCTACCACCTACCCATGAGTTCCCAGAGGGAATAAAACCACACATGGACCCCATATAGGGAAAATAAAGGTCAGCCAGACCGGTACTGAATTCTTATATTGAGATATTTGCAAAATATATGTTCTAAGTATGATCCAAGGTGATATCAAAGTTAGGCAAGGACTATTTTGTGGACTTAGTTTATTAAAATAAGGATAAAAATATTTCAATATTTGTAATTCAAAATCAAATTTCCACAAGGCTATTCAAAATAGTTCAAGATATCAAATTATCAAAATACTTGCAATGATCAACTTTTGAATATTAAGGTTGAGCATTATCATATCATTTCCTTCAAGGGAAACAATGCCTTATGTTCAATCATCAATGAAAGAACAACATTGAGCCTAATTACTATGTTAACCAGTCGAGTGGGGGTTGACTAAACCATTACTACTTATGCACAGGGGGACGGGACGTACCCTACCTTAAGCGAGTCAAAGATCTAAGGGGCAAAAGCCCAAAGGGACCAAAGTCTAGGGATTTAAAACTCCAAATAGATCAAGTCAAGTGCTATTATAATATTCAATGCAATCAAAAAATAATCAATCTGATGTGGTGAACTTTCAAAGAGTCAAGAAAGTCTTACAAAAGTATAGGGTTCGCCACTAAACAATGTAAATGGAATTTAAGAGGAAAATTAATAACTCAATATAAAAATAGAGAATCTAATACCTCATTTTATCCAAGACTTCATAGATTGTCAATCACAACAACGCTCTAATAGGAAGAATCTACAAAGTAGTATAATGGTGTTATCACTTAGTTTGAAGCCAATAACTCATTCAATGTTATTATCTTTCCCGTCTAACGTTATTAATGTTTCATATTTCTTCCATTATATCTATTTCTAAGGTTCCAATCAAATTCTACATATAATTAGTTTCACTTACTCATTAATCTTATAATATAGGTAACTACCACATTATGTTATTAAAACACTTTATTGTATTTTCTCTCCCTAGGTTTCTAATGTTGTTAAGTGAATACATGATCCTTTATAGTTGTTACATGTACACATTCGAAGGTAGGGTACAACCCTTGTCATATATTTTATCCATGGTCATTAATATTATTATTTATTGAAGGACTAATACATTGTTGGAATACATATATACAAATATATATATAAACATGCTTTTATTTTCTAAACATGAGATGCCAAGTAATGATACCTATTGGTAGACAAGTTTCTTATTACCAAATTTCACCATTGAGGATTTGAAACTACAATATTTCTTCCATGTCCATCTTTCTTAAGAATGATTCATGTGTATCCTCCAAGTTACATTTATGTGTAAAAGTGAATATGTACTATACCCTTTACGCATTCCAATGTTATTCTTTTATAACTCAAATGATCAACTAATTCTAAGATACACATTGCATAAGGTATGATTTATTGAACTACCCTCATTGAAAGAATCTAAGGTCAGTTTCATGTACGTTCCTAAGTACATAAGTACTACTCTTTAGATACCAGTTGACTATATCTACACAAGTATGCATATAATACCATTTTTTAATGAAAAATAATATAGTTGAAACCAACATAGCATTATGAATGTTTGTTATCTATACTCATATGTATTAAGGCATCTTTCTTAAAATTTACTATTTCTTCTATAATCTAATTAAAATAGAAAAGATTAATTTACGATTTGATATACGAGTATTGGTCATAGAAATCTTTAGAATTATTCTCATGTATCTCGCCTACTTGTATACATATACTTATATGTTGGTGAGTATATACATGACAATATATCATAGACTAGACAATCATGAAGCCTAACAGTTGTTAGGATTAGTCAAGTTTACATATTTCCAAGTGTTATTACCTATATACTTCTAGTCTCTCTCTCTCTCTCTCTATATATATATATATAAACTATTTGATATACTACCTCATGTCATTAGAATTCTCAACTACAAACTTCAAAAATTTCTATTCACCAACGTTTATATTCACACATATACTACCACTGTGACACCTAGATTTTTGGGACCTAATGAATACATGATTAAGTTACTAATGAGATTGATATAGAATTGATTTTGGTTACAATAAGGTCCCATCCAATTTTCATGATATTTGGATATAAGAGAGAAAGCATGTAGAAAGGATCTCTTGTGCAATTTGGTCAGTTTTGTAATATCCTCACAGTTTGGGAGTTTCATATTTACTTTTATGATATGAGGTGACAAAACCAAAGTTTAGCTATGAAGGAAACACAATGACTTCGTTTAGAGGTTTGAGCGTTAACCTAGTTTAGATCTTTATCTTAGTAAGTAAATTAATATTGATCACGTGTCATACAAGAGATCCAATTGAGAAATTATGTTGATTTAAGCTTTATTTTCATGATTTCAAATATGATTAAGATCATGGACTCTTTTCAAGACTAAGGAATGGGCCATGTGTCCTAGAGCCCAATTCTAGCTCAATTAGGCCAATTAGGTTTTACAAATACATCCTTGGAGTACAAATTAGAAATGGAGTACTAAGTTCTCATAGTAAATTCTCAAAATATTTTTAGTAGATGAATAATTAGAATATTAGGTGGTGGGAGAAATTTCAGATGATTTTGATATATTTAGTGATCTAGGTAATTACATTTTTAATTATCCAATATTTATTTTAAAGATGATTTTGGAATGTCTATTTGATCTATTTTGATCCAATATCTTGTTCATGAAGAGATGACAACTATATAATGTTGATACCAAAATTTGGGATCAATTGGAGATATGTTGGGCTATATAATTATTTCTTTTGTTTGGACTTTTATCAAAAAGAAAATAAAAATAAAAATAAAAAGGGGGCAGACTCTCTAGCCCAGCACAGCAAATAGCTGATGCCCAGGACTCAAACAAAGTCCAAATAGGGCATTCTAGAAGTTCAGGTCTTGCCCAAGATTGGAAGGATTAGAGACCATAAAAACCATCGATCTTTAAAGCTTGGTGATGGCTGAACCTAGTGCTAGGTTTTTGACTCAAAATTGAGATAAAAAGAGAGAAGAACGAGGGAGAAATGAGCCGGTGGTAGCACAACAAGTGGCTGGTTTAGGGTTCCCTAACCCTTAAGGCTTGCGGCACAATCAAGGTGTCGATCATGGATGTGAGGATGGGCCGCACCTGGAGCACCACTCCAATCATCGTCCGTGTGGCTAAGCAAGTGAGGCTAGCTCGTCGAAGAGTCCCCTTCACGGTGGCGGCCTGTGTCAGGAACAAAACCAGACATGTTCCAATCCTGGGTCAACGAGCAACATGACATATCCAGTATTAGGATCCGCTCATAGGACCATCAGATCCAAAATGAATGAACCAGATATTCAGTAAAGAGGTAATCTTGTAAATTTTGTATCTCTGAATCTAGACACCAAATTTGGACAAATAAGGTGTCAATAGAAAGATATTGATGTCTAGTATCTTATAAAAATATATTTAGATAGTGTTTTGGATGTCTGGTTATTATTATAATTGGATTACTAATAGTTATGAGATTTTAATGTGTTGTGTATTAAAAATATCAAACAATTTCATTAATTTACAAAAATTTTACAGTAAGTATATTTTGATATGGTAAACATGATTCTAAAACCTGATATTTCAGATTCAATATTTTACTAGTATTTTTTATGTAAACCCTAATAAGGGCATTTTGGGTATTTCACCCATGATTTGATTATGAAGCAACCTAATATTTTTATACAAGACCTTACTACATTATGTGATTACGTTTTCTAGAGATTTGATGGATTTTATTATGTTATTATATTAGTATGTAGTTTTGTACCTGAGTGGCCATTATGTAAGATGATTTATGACTATTTGTGAGACAACATATATTTATGTGCCTATTTAGTATTGGAAATGATTCTAAATGTATTTTTAGTTGATTTCATAACTAAAATAATAAAAGAAATATCGAGTATGTTTGAGGTTTCCTCTTAATATATGATGTATATGCTAGTATTAGGACATTATGTGATTATTATGACTTATTTAAGTATGAAGCCTATAGTGATTATACAATGTGGTTTTTGTATATATATGTTCAACGCCAAGATTTTATGGCAGTTTTAGATCATAGTTATGTTTAGCCTAAATAAGAACCCTAATTTGAGTTAAGGAGTTAAGGATGATAGAGTTTGAGATTTAAATATGAAAAAGGAAAATATACATGGACTAATAGAACTACAATGATGTCCAAGTTATTAAGTTATAGAAGTTGGGATCAGGACTACCTTAAAGATACTTTCAACAAAAAAGGTAAGTGGGTCATGTCCATTGAATTTCATTATTATTATAGTTCAGCCCTCCTAACTGCAAAGTAACTCAGAGAATATGTTACTTCTAGACATTTAGTTATTAATGTTCATCTCATATCCAATAGTGATTTTTTTTATTACTTAGACATTATTCAGTTGAAATTATTTGGTGAGGATATCAGATCATACATTTTAGCTACTTTCAGATACTTAGCACTTATTATTCAGTTTCATTTATTTCTCAAGTCATTAGACACATGTCATATATCCAATATCAGATTTTAATTGAGCGATCTATTAAACAAGAGTTTCAGATTAAAACTTTCTCAGACAAAAAGGATATAAATTTCATATTTGTAAATTTAGAGTACTCATTGTGAGTAGTCATAATTAGATACACATACCTAATAAGAGTCTCAGATTCAAACTAAATTATTTAGTAATCGGGATATATATATTCAGATTTAGAATCAAACTTTAGATTTAGATTTAAGCCAGGGTTTAAGAGCAGAGAAGAATTCTATTTAATAAGATTTTAGTATCTAACAAAATAATTTTTAATGCATCGGTTAAGTAAGACAAACCTTATGAGATGTTCAGACTAGATTCATATTTAGATTCAAAATTCAGTTATCAGTATTCAGTTATAGTATAAAGATTCAAAATTCAGTAAAGTTCAGTTACCAGTATTCAGTTTCAGTTTAGATTAATAATTTAGTAAGTTTAGACTTAAGATAAATAAGTCAGAACCTTCACATAAGACATTATATGATAAGTCCTCATTCAGTTAGTCTCGGGACGATTCAGAGGCATCTGTTGTCAATTCAGATGAGTGTTTACTCTATTTCAGATGTACTTTGGTACCAAGCAGGGCATAGTTACGCCAATTTAGAGACACCTTTGTATCATTCAGAGGCATGTAGTGCCAATTCAGGATACTTTAGTACCAATTCAGGGCGTAGATACGCCAATTCAGGAGGACTTATCGTATAATTGTGGCCACAAGAAGATAAAATATATAAATAAAAGATACATTAATTCAGTATAAGTTTACAGCTTTCAGACATTAATTCAGTTTTTAGTTATAGAATATGCATATTTATTTTATTAGAAATCAAATGTCACTCACTCTAACCTAAGTTTTCCTTTGTGCATGGATGGAGACGAGATGTCCGCAGGTACAAAACCTTAGGAGATAGTCATGTCAAGAAGATGCAACTATCACTTTAGGAGGTTTGCTTGGTGGGGCACCATCTACACGGTCCTGGTATCACGATATTAAATTTTTTTTTCTAAAAATTTATGAGAATGCATTTTTACACTAGTCTGTATTGGTTTTTTTCTATCATTATTGTAATGCATATCATATTAGTAACACTCCTCAGTTAAAAAAAATTCTTACGCTCATGGGATATGAAAATTGGGACGTTACAACCACAACATAAATTACTCAATTAGAAATCTAGATAGCCGTCAAAACTAAAACAATCACTACTGGAAATCCCAGCAGTTTATACGGGGGTGTAGTTCGCAATATTAATGGGCATCCAGACTTTACAGTTATACATGTGGATAACATTTTCCCGTGAATTGTCCTGAAACTGGTATTTTCCTGCACTAGATTTGGAGGGGAAATAATATGCAAAACAACACGTTTACATCCGAACGGACGACCCTATCATTATTCCGCAGAACAACGAACGAATACCCCTTTTTCGTTTTCTATCGCCAGCGGAGAATAGAGCCCTTTCTCCTTTGCCGCCAATACAACAACGAAGATGACGAGTCATAGTGCGGTGTGCCAATGCAAGGCCAGAGCAAGGCGTGCTTGAAGTGAGGTGCAGCAGATGATAAAGCCGACTGCTTTTCAGGTCTGATTCTACTTGCTACCAAGGGTACCGATCGACAATTGCAACACAGCTGCAACGAGATGACGAGGAAGCTGTGAGGCAATCCATCCGCTTGTGTCACTCCTTGGAAGGGCAACGTTATTTTTGGTGTTTGATTATTTGCTGATTGACCGCCTACTTCAATGAAAGGTAAGCTACGTTTTATATCCTGTTTCGTGCCCCCTTTACGACTATGTTTTTTTGCTCAGCGGAAGAACCACATTAAGACTGCGTGATGGATGTGTCTCATCCTATTTCTGGACATAAATCATATACGCATTAGTTTTGGACGGTCGTGCCTCACTATCATTAGAAATCGTCATGTGAATTTGACTAATTTCTGCATTGTTTCCGGAATACTAGTTTAGACGGTTTCTGAAATGAAGGATATGTCATTGCTCTACCTTGTATAATAGGCTAAACTTTAGATAATTCATGCACTTTGGATCATCAAAACAGAGTTAGAAATTTCAAGGTAGCCAGGTTTCTCATGTGCCGATTAATCTTGCTCTGAAACTGTGTGACAAGTGTAGGTATCACTCTAAGATTAACAGGTGCTGTTAGAATGATATTTTCTTGATACGGCATATACCCTCATCCTACTCCCTGTGAGAATTGTTCCTGACATGAACTGTGTTACTATTGATTATAGGCAATGCCGTGTTGATTTACCAATCGAGAATCAGATTATACAACATTGGTTGACTTTAGGTCTAGACAATAAGCATAATATGTCTCTTAGATCTTAGGCACGCTGCACTTTTCTTTTCTGATTTTACTTTAGATTGTGCCAACCAATTATGGCTTCCAATGCCGCTCATGCATGATCATGTATCAAACATTTTCTGCTTTGTTCTCTTTTTTATTATATATTTTCAGAAACTTCAGATTTTCATTTGACCTCGTCACAATAGGTTATTGAAAATTTCTTATAACTTTCTTCTTACTGTATAATGGACGCTTCTGAAATTTCTCAGCTTTATTTTTTAACCTCGTTTACTATAGGTTGCTCCATGTGTTTTGGACATCACAACAGCCCAAGACTTATTTTATAATATTCTTTATTATGATCATTTTTAATTAGTTTCATTGACAAGAGTTGTTTTTATTTGTGCCTCACCCACTATGAAAATCTGGCTCCGATACAATTTTTGCTAATCCTCGACCGTGATTTTTTCTGCTTTTTTTTGCCTACTTACGTTCACCGTGGTGCACTAGTCCCGTCTTCCGGGTTGAGCAAGCAGCTGGAGTGGAGTAACTCATATTTTCATCTTCAAGTGGGAAGTAAAAACTAGGGGGCGGTAAAGGGGATGACAGAGGATTGGGAGGATCTGATAATACGGGAAGGATGTCTAACATGTCTAAATTTCACATTTCAGTAAGGAAACAGTAAAGTCACAACTCAAAGTGTTCAGATGACTACATTGCAGAAAATTTTTCGGTAACAAGAGCATATAAGATAACCATTGACAATCGAAAAAAGTTATAGTTACTAGCATCACAGATCACATTGAATACCCAAAATGTCTTATAATTGTGGAGTTCATGTTGGCAATTCTAGTGATCTAAATTCCACATTTTTATTTTAAAGTTAATATGTGTATAATGGAAGTTATCCAAGTATAATAACTTTTAATGGACCATGTATTTAGATGACAATCCCAAACATACCATACCCTTGCACAATAAAATTTCTCAATTGGTAGTAAATGTAGTCATAGTAAACTTAATCTAGTGAATATAAAGGTAAAAATAATTGGTGTGACTAATTATCAAATCCTTTAATTTCTTTTTGTACTAGTGAAAGTGTCATATAACTTCATTGAAGGAATGGAAAATCACACTTAGAGAACGTAAAGGTGAAAATGTTATTTTCATTTTGAGTTGACGTTTATGTTTTTTTTATTATGTGAATGTTGATGGTTTAAGCTTTATACTCTCTATTGTATTATATCAAGGATTATATATCAATCACACTTATGTATATTTGGAATTAGCAAAACAAATATGTCTATCTAGGATTAAATAAGCTTCTAGTTCAATTAGAAGTGATGACAATGTATGGGCTATCAACCAAAAGTCTATGTAACACCATAAGAGTTAGCATGGTATAATCATTGCATTGTATAACCATTTTATTATTGTTTTATATTTTTTGAGATGGTGTTCATGTTCTTAAAGTAACTTGTTAATTTATATTTTCATCATTTTACTTGGAAAAATAGATTATGTATGCTTTTTTGTGTTTATTTGAAGGAATTATCAAGATGGCATACAAGTTTATTGAAGATAAGAGTTGGATGTATTGTTGTAACTCAAAATTTGATAGATTAAACAATACAAACTTCCGTGAGGGTGTTGAATTTTTTTTAGATTTTGCATTCAAAGACAATCCTAACAAACAAAAATTGTGTCCATGCAAGAGTTGTGAGAATACCATTCATCAACAATTGGATGTTATTCGCTATCACATCTTGAGTAATGGATTTCTTGATCGGTATACAAGATGGAAGTATCATGGAGAAAATGATCATGAACCTAGATTGCAAAATATGAACAATGTTGAAACTATACATATGATACACAACATGATGGGTGGTTTTGAGGAAGTTGACCAAATACAAGATTTAAGTAATAAATATCAACAATTTCATCAGCGTGATATTGATATTGATAGTTTTGAAGAGTTGATAAATGATGCAAACACTCCTCTATATCCTAATTGTCCAATCTCTAAGTTTGATGCTATACTTGATTTGCTAAGAATGAAATGTGATAATAAATGGAGTAAGAAGGGTGCAAGTGATGTTTTGGATTTCACTCATAAAATTCTTCCACCAAATAACACACTTCCTAAAAGTTTGTATGAGTGTAAAAGGGTATTGAGCACTTTAGGATTGAAATGTAAGAAAATACATGCTTGTTTTAGTAATGGTTTGCTATATTACGGGGAAAATGAAAACCTAAATGAGTTTCCAAAGTGCAAAAAATCTAGATGGATATCCTCAGATTCAAACAAGAAGAAAGTTGCCCTAGCTAAGATTCTTCATTATTTCCCTTTGATTCCGAGGTTAAAAAGACTTTTTATGTGCACATCTACATCTACTCTTATGACTTGGCACAAAAATACAACACCAAGTAAGGTTGGAGAAATGAGTCATCCTAGGGATTCTGAAGCATGGGGAGATTTTGATATTAAGCACCCTATGTTTAGCATCGAACCTCGTAATGTTCGTTTAGGGTTAGCATCGGATGGATTTAACCCCTTCAACATGGCAAAGGGTAGCAATCATTCAATTTGGCCTGTTATTTTGATGGTTTACAATTTGCCTCCTTGGTTTGTTTTGGATCAATGTAATTTTATGTTGACTCTATTGATTGATGGACCAAAAATGCCAAGAGAAATTGATATTTATTTGCGTCAATTGATTGATGAATTAAAAATATTATGGAATGATGGTGTAAAGGTGTATGATACCTCTCTTGGTGAAAACTTTACTATGCGTGCAGCTTTGTTGTGGACTATTAGTGATTTTCCAGCTTATGCCATGTTGTCTGGATGGAGTACAAAGGGGTATAAAGCATGTCCTACATGTCATTCTTCTACTGCATCTATTTCCTACATGTCATTCTTCTACTGCATCTATTTATCTTCCAGCGAGTAGAAAGGTTGTATATGTTAGACATCGTCGTTTCTTACCTACTAATCATCCATGGCGTAAAGATGTTAAGAAATTTCATGGTGGCACTGAGTTTGATACCGCACCAAGACCCTTATCTAGTGAAGAGGTGGACAACCTTTTAAATGCTTATGATCCCATTAGTTTTTCTAATAGTGGGTGGAAAAAGAAAAGTATATTTTTTGAGCTCCCTTATTTGAAAACATTGTTGTTGCGGCATAACATGGATGTCATGCACATTGAGAAGAATGTTTGTGAAAATATTTTGAGTTGGTTGTTGGAAAAAGATGGGAAGACTAGAGACATTAAAGCAAGGCTTGATTTGGAGGCACTAGAAATTCGACATTCCTTGTGGCCTAGAAATGTGAAAAAACTAAAAAAACCATTCTTCCACATGCAATATACAACATGACAGATGATGAAAATGAAACTTTTTTGAAAGTTCTCAAAGATCTGAAACTTCCATATGGGTTCGCATCAAATATTTCTAGTAAAGTACATGTTTCAGAGAGAAAGATTGGAGTTCTTAAAAGCCATGATCATCATATTTTAATGCAACAACTTTTGCTTCTGGCTTCAAGAACTACATTATCTAAACCTATTGCAGTGGCAATAAGTGAGCTGTCTTCTTTTTTTGGAGAATTGTGCAATAAGGTTATCAATGTTGGCAAGATGGAAGAATTGCAGAAACAAATTTGCATAACACTATGCAAGTTAGAAATGATCTTTCCTCCAGCATTCTTTAATGTGATGATGCATTTGACTGTTCATTTGCCCAATGAAGCCAAAATAGCGGGCTCTGTGTATTTTCGTTGGATGTATCCAATTGAAAGATATTTATTTACACTCAAAAGTTACATTCGAAACAAAAATAAACCAGAGGGATCTGTTGCTGAGGCTTACCTCATGGAGGAGGCCATTACTTTTTGTTCTCGATACAAGAATAGTAATAATGCAAAGATAGAGAGTTTAAAATCAAAGAAAGAGGGACCAATTGGTACAGTTGTGGAGTGTTTTACTTCTGAAGAGGAACTATTCCAAGCACATCGATTTGTCTTGTTCAATACAGATGAAATTCAACCTTATTTAAGGTATATTTCAACATCTAAATAGTTTCTTTATATATAATACATGTTACATGTAGTATACATTAAATTTAACTCGAATTGATTTTAGCAATGTTACATGTAGGGTACATAAGAATATTCTACAAGACCAAAACCCAAGTTGGAATGATTTGAAAATTCAAAAGGAACAACATCACAATTTTGTACATTGGTTTAAACACTATGTAAGTCTCTTCATATCGATCAAATGTTAATTCTAATATATTATTTATAAAATTATTTATTGTTTTCCTAACATATTTCAACGCTTGATGATTCTTATGGTTTGTCTGAAGAAGTTAAATGCTTGGTTCGTGGTCCAAAACCTGGGGTATTTTCATATAAAGGGTATTTTACCAACGGGTATAAATTTGAGGTTAAAGCTAAAGAAAGTGTGAGGGTGACACAAAATAGTGGAGTAGCGACTATTGGGCATGATGGTCAAGTATTCTATGGCACTTTGGTAGACATCATGAAAATTGCATATTCTAAAAAGCTTGTTATGTATCTATTTAAATGCACATGGTATGATTCAGTATATGGGTGCCATAAGGATGAATATAATTTCACTATGATAGATACAATTCAAAGAAGCTATCAAGATGAACCTTTTATCTTTCCAGCACTAGCCCAACAAGTATATTACTCAACTGATCCTGAGTTTTCAGATTGGGGTGTTATTTGTCATTGGAGGCCAAGGAATACATATGGTTGTTCTACCTATTCAAATATTAATGAAGAGGATGATATAATTCTTAGAAATATACACCAGGCCAAATTCATTGGGAAAACCAATGAAAATGATGATAGTGAATCTTGGGCTAGATATGATGTTCCTACTGATCAATTAGTAGATACATTACAAATCGATAAAGCAAGAAAATGCTTAAAAAGAAAGAGCATACAAGGTATTTTCTTATATGTCAACTGAAATATCACTTCTCAAAACTTATTGTCTATTTGTATTTATAGGATAATGCCTCGCATTGGTAGAAGGACGAGACCACTTGATGAAATAATTGATCAAAATCTTACATGTGAAGAAAAAGACAATTTAGGTGGAAAACAAAATTCTTCTTTTGGATTGGGTGAACCCTTAAGAAATCTTCCGGGTAATATATTTATATGCATTTTTACTTTTCATATCAACTTAGCACAAAATTTTGAGTATGTCTTTTTCAAAATCAGGAATTAAGGCCCCTTTAAAGAAGAAACTGAAAGCAAAGGTTCAAAATGATGGTAACACTAAAAGTTTTGATGATTTCACACCTCAACCATTAGAACATTATAGTAACACAGTAAATGATAATCACTTGGGATGTCCTATTCCCGATGTTGTTGAAAACTCAGATTATGGGGTGTCACTAAATAGCCCAACACTTCCATCCACATCCTTAACATTTTCAGCTAAGAAAGATGGTTCATATCCACTTGGTTCAAGACACTCTTGTGCATCCTTACCTTCAGCAGTGCACCTTGAGGAGAGGGATGAGTTCCACACCATGGGTTGGCACTTTTGTATTCTTTATTATGTTTTATCATTCTAGAGTTTATACCCATCTCTTATTATGTATCTTTTCTTGTCTCTAGCAAATGTTCTCAAGTTTTTAGTCAAAGAACATCAACTTCCATCTCAAAGTGCAGCAGCTCAACATTTGCTAGAACAAATCTCTCCTATTATAAAAGCAGCACGTGGATCACGGAATTCGTCCAACTTATTAACTCCAAATGAAGGTAGGAATTTACATCATTTCCATGCACATGCAAATCCCTTCTTCTTATTAAATATTCAATTCTCATTATGTTATAGATACCTTTGTTGAAGCTAGAGGGAATATATCCAGCTTTACCTCTTTACTTAATTCTACAGTGCCCCCAAATGAAGCATTTGAAGATGGTAGATATTTCTTTATACATTTTAAATGTTTTATGAGTTATCTTGGTGTCAAATGTATGTTTTAGTCCCACTTATACATATACCTTGTCCTGAATGAATTTGGAAGGTCTCAACGTGCATCATGGAAGAGATATTTCTACTCTTGGCACTCTAGGTAGTCTTATAAGGATGCCAATTGAAGATAAGCATGGTTTGCAATGAACTTTCACAGTTTCTTTTACATATCTTATTCAAATTCAAACCATTTTCTTATTTCTGAAAAATGGCTTTCATCTTGAAGGAAACCTTGTGGAACCTCGAGGGAATTATTCTGGCTTTGACACATCAAGGAAGTCTACGAGCCCCCCAAATGAGGGTCCTCAAGGAGGTCATTAGTTACACCTATCTTGTTGAATCAGACTTATATTTCTAATATGCTTAAGATGATTTATGAGTTATCTTGGTGTCATATGTATGTGTTGGTACCTTCTAGACATATAATTGATTTGGAATTCTAGAAGATAAGTTTCTAGTCTTGAAAGTTGATAGATCCTCATTAGGATACAAATAGAATAAGGGGATGGTTTTCCATCAAATTTCATGGTTTATTTACATAATTTAGTCAAATTCAGACCCATAGAATTCTTTTTGAAAATGGTTTTCATATTGAAGGAAACCTTGTGGAACCTACAGGAAACCATCATGGATTTAACACTTCAAGGAAATCTACAAGCCCCCCAAATGAGGGTTCTCAAGGTCAGTGTGCAACTTATATCATAAATTTTTGGATAGTGTATTGTCTTCTTAATATATCTTAAATGTTTTAGTAGCTATCTTAGCGTCAAATGTATATTTTAGTCCCAATTATACATATATATTATCCTAATTCAATTTGGAATGTCTCAAATGCGTCATGGAAGAGATATTTCTGCTCTTGGCACTCTAGGTAGTCTTACTAGGATACCAATTGAAGAGGAGCATGTTTTGCAATGCATTTTCATGGTTTCTTTTACATATCTTAGTCAAATTCAGACCATTTTCTTTTTCTAAAAAATGGCTTTCATATTGAAGGAAACCTTGTGGAACCTAGAGGGAATTATTCTAGATTTGACACATTAAGGAAGTCTACGAGCCCCCCAAATCAGGTCCTCAAGGAGGTCAGTAACTTATACCCTATCTTGCTGGATCAGACCTTTCTTTCTAATATGATTCAGATGATTTATGAGTTATCTTGGTGTCATATGTATGTGTTGGTACCTTCTAGACATATAATTGATTTGGAATTCTAGAAGATACGTTTCTAGTCTTGAAAGTTGATAGATCCTCATTAGGATACAAATAGAATATGGGGATGGTTTTCCATCAAATTTCATGGTTTCTTTACATAATTTTAGTCAAATTCATGGCCATAGTATTCTTTTAAAAAATGGTTTTCATATTGAAGGAAACCTTGCGGAACCTACAGGGAACCATCATGGATTTAACACTTCAAGGAAATCTACAAGCCCCCCAAATGAGGGTTCTCAAGGTCAGTGTGCAACTTATATCATAAATTTTTGGATAGTGTATTGTCTTCTTAATATATCTTAAATGTTTTAGTAGCTATCTTAGCGTCAAATATATATTTTAGTCCCAATTATACATATATCTTATCCTAATTCAATTTGGAATGTCTCAAATGCGTCATGGAAGACATATTTCTGCTCTTGGCACTCTAGGTAGTCTTACTAGGATACCAATTGAAGAGGAGCGTGTTTTGCAATGCATTTTCATGGTTTCTTTTACATATCTTAGTCAAATCCAGGCCATTTTCTTTTTTTAAAAAATGGCTTTCATCTAGAAGGAAACCTTGTGGAACCTAGAGGGAATTATTCTAGATTTGACACATTAAGGAAGTCTACGAGCCCCCCAAATGCAGGTCCTCAAGGAGGTCAGTAACTTATACCCTATCTTGTTGGATCAGACCTTTCTTTCTAATATGATTCAGATGATTTATGAGTTATCTTGGTGTCATATGTATGTGTTGGTACCTTCTAGACATATAATTGATTTGGAATTATAGAAGATATGTTTCTAGTCTTGAAAGTTGACAGATCCTGATTAGGATACAAATAGAATATGTGGATGGTTTTCCATCAAATTTCATGGTTTCTTTACATAATTTTAGTCAAATTCAGACCCATAGAATTCTTTTTAAAAATGGTTTTCATATTGAAGGAAACCTTGTGGAACCTATAGGGAACCATCATGGATTTAACACTTCAAGGAAATCTACAAGCCCCCCAAATGAGGGTTCTCAAGGTCAGTGTGCAACTTATATCATAAATGTTTGGATAGTGTATTGTCTTCTTAATATATCTTAAATGTTTTAGTAGCTATCTTAGCGTCAAATGTATATTTTAGTCCCAATTATACATATAACTTATCCTAATTCAATTTGGAATGTCTCAAATGGGTCATGGAAGAGATATTTCTGCTCTTGGCACTCTAGGTAGTCTTACTAGGATACCAATTGAAGAGGAGCGTGGTTTGCAATGCATTTTCATGGTTTCTTTTACATATCTTAGTCAAATTCAGGCCATTTTCTTTTTCTAAAAAATGTCTTTCATCTAGAAGGAAACCTTGTGGAACCTAGAGGGAATTATTCTAGATTTGACACATTAAGGAAGTCTACGAGCCCCCCAAATGCAGGTCCTCAAGGAGGTTCGTAACTTATACCCTATCTTGTTGGATCAGACCTTTTTTCTAATATGATTCAGATGATTTATGAGTTATCTTGGTGTCATATGTATGTGTTGGTACCTTCTAGACATGTAACTGATTTGGAATTCTAGAAGATAAGTTTCTAGTCTTGGAACTTGATAGATCCTCATTAGGATACAAATAGAATATGGGGATGGTTTTCCATCAAATTTCATGGTTTCTTTACATAATTTTAGTCAAATTCAGACCCATAGAATTCTTTTTAAAAATGGTTTTCATATTGAAGGAAACCTTGTGGAACCTACAGGGAACCATCATGGATTTAACACTTCAAGGAAATCTACAAACCCCCAAATGAGGGTTCTCAAGGTCAGTGTGCAACTTATATCATAAATTTTTTGATAGTGTATTGTCTTCTTAATATATCTTAAATGTTTTAGTAGCTATCTTAGCGTCAAATGTATATTTTAGTCCCAATTATACATATATCTTATCCTAATTCAGTTTGGAATGTATCAAATGCATCATGGAAGAGATATTTCTACTCTTGGCACTCTAGGTAGTCTTACTAGGATACCAATTGAAGAGGAGCGTGTTTTGCAATGCATTTTCATGGTTTCTTTTACATATCTTAGTCAAATTCATGCCATTTTCTTTTTCTAAAAAATGACTTTCATCTAGAAGGAAACCTTGTGGAACCTAGAGGGAATTATTCTAGATTTGCCACATTAAGGAAGTCTACAAGCCCCCCAAATGTAGGTCTTCAAGGAGGTCAGTAACTTATACCCTATCTTGCTGGATCAGACCTTTCTTTCTAATATGATTCAGATGATTTATGAGTTATCTTGGTGTCATATGTATGTGTTGGTACCTTCTAGACATATAACTGATTTGGAATTCTAGAAGATAAGTTTCTAGTCTTGGAACTTGATAGATCCTCATTAGGATACAAATAGAATATGGGGATGGTTTTCCATCAAATTTCATGGTTTCTTTACATACTTTTAGTCAAATTCAGACCCATCTGATTCTTTTCATAATTGATTTTCATATTGAACGAAACTTTATGGAACCTACAGGGAACCCTCATGGATTTAACACTTCAAGGAAATCTACAAGCCCCCCAAATGAGGGTTCACAAGGTCGGTATGGAACTTATATCATAAATTTATGGATAGTGTATTGTCTTCTTAATATATCTTAAATGTTTTAGTAGCTATATTGGCGTCAAATGTATATTTTAGTCCCACTTATACATATATCTTATCCTAATTCAATTTGGAATGTCTCAAATGCATCGTGGAAGAGATATTTCTACCCTTGGAATGCTAGGTAGTCTTACTATGATACCAACTGTATCATAAATTTATGGATAGTGTATTGTCTTCCTAATATATCTTAAATGTTTTAGTAGCTATCTTGGCGTCAAATGTATATTTTAGTCCCACTTATACATATATCTTATCCTAATTCAATTTGGAATGTCTCAAATGCGTCGTGGAAGAGATATTAATGCTCTTGGTACTCTAGGTAGTCTTACTAGGATACCAATTGAAGAGCAGCATGTTTTGCAATGCATTTTCATGGTTTCTTTTACATATCTTAGTCAAATTCATACCATTTTCTTTTTCTGAAAAATGGCTTTCATCTTGAAGGAAACCTTGTGGAACCTAGAGGGAATTATTCTAGCTTTGACACATCAAGAAGGTCTATGAGCCCCCCAAATGAGGGTTCTCAATGTGGTTAGTAACTTATACCCTATATTGTTGGAGTATTCCTATCTTTCTAATATGCTTCAGATGTTATATGGCTTGTCCTGGTGTCATATGTATGTCCTGGTGTATAGAAGATAAATTTCTAATCTTGAGACTTGAGACATTCTTATAACGATACAAATTGAATATGGGATGGTTTTCTCTCTATTTTCATGGTTTCTTTGCATATTTTTAGTCAAACTCGGGCCTGTCTCATTCTCTTCAAAAATGGTTTTCAGGAAACTTTGTGGAACCTGTAGGTAACAATCATGAATTTAACACTTATAGGGAATCCACAAGACCCATAAATGAAGGTTCTCAAAATGGTAACTAAAATAAGTGATTTTTAAAATTATATGCATTTTTTGCTAAATAATGGTCCATTCATTCTAAATCCCAACACAATAGGAACTTCAAGGTCCACTTCTCAAGTAAACTCTATGGATCATAATGAAAGAATGATTACACGCTCTATTGGTATGAAGATGTGTTAATCATGATTTCAAATTGATTTAAGAATATATATGATACTAAATTTTGATGTGATGTAACTCAAAATGTACCCTCTATTCCAAAAAATATATATAGAGGAGCAGCAAAGTTAAGTTCCTTGCTACCACAAGGAGGAAAAGTCCACAAGTGTTTATTTAATGACCGAGGAGCTCCAATTGGTGAAGTAGCTAGGAAGTTGACTAATTATCTTGGAATTTGTGCGAAGTAGGGTATGTATTTTCCATTACACAAAGAATGGGGAGCAGATCATATTAAGGGTTTTGAATCAACCATGGATGATGTTATGGTATGTCAAAAAATACAATATAACTACTTTTTATTTTTTCAAATGTTTCTAACTTGTACACCATTCTAGGAGTTGTATGATTTTCGCATGGCAGATGGAGAGACAATGGCAAATAAGCAAGATGTTGTACATTGGTGTTATATCAATCTACAAAATAAGGTTAGATCTTGGCAAAGCATATTAAAAAATAAAGGTCATGTTTCTGAACATCCAAATCAAGAATGCCAAGAAACACCTGATTCACGAGTCACTTTGTGGGAATGGAAAAAATTGTTGGAATACTGGAATTCTCCTGTTAAACATGTGAAATAATGAAAGTAATCAATTATGATGAATTCTTAATATATTTATAAAATAAGTATCAAATACATTTCTTTTTACTCATCACAGGAGGAGTGCACTCGAAATAAGATTAATCGTGGAGGTCCTCATCCCACACATAGAACTAGAGCAAAATCATATTCTCGTTGTTACCATGAATGGGTAAAAATGATATTTAGATTTATATTTAACTCATTTGGTTGGTATAATCTTGATTTAGGAGAAAATTATTTTCTTTTATATTGTGATAGACTGAAAAGGGAATGATAGCAGCTGAATACCAGGCATACCTTAAATACCATTAAGATGCAAATGGTAATTATTCCGATGAATACACAAAGAAAAAATGTGTAAGTCTACTATTTAGACATACTTTGTAATTATTCAAGTTAATATTGCATGGTATTAAATGTGTATATCTAAAATTTCTAGGAAGAAATTACAGCAAAATGTGAACAACGACAACTTCGTAGGTCAAAAAACCACCAAGCATTTGTTCACGTTCTTGATGATGTAATTGGAGAGCATCATGGTGGTTATGAGAGAGGATATGGTGTTGGGGCTTCTAGACAAAGATGGAAGACTTCTCATTTACTACGTGTAAAAATGAAAGATTATGCTAAGCAACAATCTCGAATTAAGGAGTTAGAAGCAGAACTTGCTGGTCTAAAAGAACAATATGGACAAGTGATAATCAACTAAACATTTTTATCTCTATCAAGTATTTTCTTTAAAATGTGAGTCATATTTTATAGGAAAATCAGGAAGGCACATCTAATTGTGGTGAGACACGCCCATCAAGTAGTCACAATGATATTCAGGTGTGCATTTTTAAAATTAAATATCAATTGAGTTTATGACCATATTTGGCTTACTACCTATTTTATTCGAATAATGTCCTAGAACAACTACTCACCACAAGTCTCTTGTGGCCCTTGTGGCCATTAGCAAACCATATTTAGAGCATGTAAGTTTTATTCTATCAAATCTTAATTTGTTTACTACTCATTTTGGTAGTATATTACTTGAAGATTTTTTGTTATTTGCAGATAATAAGATTGCTAAATTTTGACTTTCTTATTGGCATATCCAAATCACTGGCTCTTTTTGGAACATAGATGCTTGTGCGTGCTAGAATATTTTGGACCTTGAGCTATCTATACAAATGTAAGTGTAATTATATTAGATTTTATATGATCTCTACTCATTTTAGTAGTGTATTATTTGAAGATATTGTGTTCCTTATAGATAAAAGGCTACTAGATTCTACTTTTCCAAATGGTATATTCAGTTTGTTGGCTCTTTTTAAACATGGATATTTATGCGTGCTAGCATATTTTGGACTAATCATGGATTACTGAAGGAGATACTCACATAAGTCTTTGCTTCAGTGACATTTTGTAGGTCTCCTAATTGATATAAATATTTGGTTTCACTATTCAAGTCATATCAAAGCTAGGGTGAATTTTTGTAGGTAATCAGTGGCGTTCCTTGTGTTTAATAAGATATATTTCAGTTTCTTTCTTTGAACTACATATTAAGAGAAATATTGAAGTGGGAGTGTTGTTTTGGCTTTGTAGGATATCAGAAGGGGACAATGGAAGTTTTCCTTTTTATCTTTTAAGTGTGACGCTTGTTGAAAGCATGGATACTAGGTGGAGACACAAACAAGTATGTCAAATTGTAATTACCATTACAACAATATTCTTCTTGTCCCACCAATATTATATTAGAAGCACAATTTTTACTATTATATTATCAAATATATTATTTGTCATTTTATTTAACTTTGGTTGTATTCAAGTGCACCATCTGTGTTATTGAGCCTTCATCCCTTCAAACTCTAGATATCCTACTCAACTAAAACCAGACTATTCTTAGCTGACTGTTGAGATCTCTAAGGCTGGTTAGTAAAACTATTAAGTGTATTTTTATTCATACAAGAGAAATTATTACTAGCTAAGACTTATATTGACTTATATGATGCTAATAATTATCTTTTCTTTAATGGGAATCAAACTATAATAAGAAGCAGCTATTGGTAATAGGGATTGAGGAAAATGCAGATGGAATTTAGAAACAATGTTAGCAGCCCAACCACCTCAACTAAGGCTGAAAGGCTAAGGAGATGGGTAAGGCCCCTGGGTGGTGGTTGGGGAAAATTAAGCATACCTGGTTTCCATTATGAAGGATTGATCGTTTGTGCCTATGCAGGTAGAGGTTGTAAAGAGTGTTGAGGCCAAGGCAAAAAACAAGAACCCAACCACCTTAACTAATGTTGAAAGTCTAAGAAGTAGAGCCACCTATGAGTTCCTCAAGAGGATAAAAAGTAGGGTGCGGTCTCTTTTTGTTTCCAAGCCATGACATGAAGAATCTATATGAACCATAAAAGTTGGTTGTGAGGGGTTCCACTGTAGATTCAAGCTGGTGGGCGCTATCACTTAAACTCCTTGTCTTCACAATGGATACCCTCCAAAAAACTGAAATCACCATACCACAACATATGTATACTTTTAGTTGTATAGGAAAATAGGATGAATATGATTGGGTTATGGATATCCAATGGTATTATCTTCAAAATAACCAGCAAGTGTATTATAAATGGCCAATTCTAGGCTTTATCTCATAATTTCATGAAATGAGAAACCGCTTTACCATCAATTTTTTCTCCAACTTGGTTACCAAGTGGATCAATCTCCCTCTTTTCCCTTTTTGACCCCTATCTGAAACCCTAGAAGTTTTTCATTATGTAAGGTTACAAAGAAACTTGTGTATTCACTAGAAATGTGCCATGTCACCATAACCAAGAGAAGCACTAGACTCCCTTTGAAAATGTTAATGAGAGTGAATTTTTACTGTCGTATGTTTGTTTAAATCATTGTTTGCAGTGAGTTTTTGGTAACATACAATAATCAACATTTTCTTCATCTCTCCTTTTAGGTTTGTGATTTTGTCTTGTCAAGATTGAAGCATCATACCATTCTCTCTTCCAAATAAACAGTTGCAACAGTGAGTTCTCTGGCATTTACGGCTTAGTATTTATTATCCTAAGTGATTTCCAATTTAAGAACTGGCATTTCTAAATTTTAGATGATGGGCTTGTACATGATATCTTTATAAGGTACAAATGCATAATATTAACAATTGTTGTCCCTTAATTAGTATTATTTTCATTGCAGCTTGGGAAATACTTAGTGGCAGTGAAGTATCATCTTAGTTCCACATGAATGTAATATAGATAGGTTCATAACTTTTGTCACAAGTGAATACAATTGAATTAATAGCCTCATTTCTCCTACCTCCTGCAATTTGTTGTGCATGTCAGATCTAAGATGTTTATCTATAAGTCAATTGTCCCAAATTCAAACATATAGTTTGAGTCTAATAGTTATGTTTAATTCAAAGTTTCAAACTTAAAATAGTAAAAACTGCTGGAATTGCTTCAATGTCAGCTTATAAATTACCTTGATATTAAGCAACAATGTGCATGTCGCGCTTTCAGCAGTTCAACTGGAAAGTATGAGCTATGATTTTTTAAATAGTGAAGAGTAGATGGCTTTACTGGCCTGTTAATAAACTGTGAATATTGGCGTTTTTAGTTACAATTCTTTGTTATCTTTTTCTAAATGCAGCCAAAATGGATGGCTCCAGAGGTGTTGAGAAATGGGCGCTCAAATGAAAAGTGAGTACTACTGTTAGTTGTTCTTAAGTTTTTTGAGACATTGTAAATATCTTCAATTCTTTGTTATTTTCTCAGGTGTGATGTTTATCGCTTTGGGGTGATACTTTGGGAGTTGGCTACATTGAAGATGCCTTGAAGCGGCATGAACCCAATGCGGGTAGTTGGAGCTGTAGGCTTTCTGAATAGGAGGCTTGATATTCCTAAAGAAGTTGATTCAATGGCTGCAAACATAATTCAGAGTTGCTGACTCAGGTATAAACTTAAGCTATCAGGACATCATGACATTGAGCAAAATGAACTGCAATCTTATAGGAAAGTGAGATAAAACCTCAATTATACCTGGTAATACCTTTCACTGATGCTTTACATAAACACAACAGAATTTTAGATATCTCAGGAAGGGTACAACGCAGCTGAGAGTACTCGTCCTTGGGTGCATTTTTGGTACTTGTCATGGAAGCACCCAAAAAATATAGAAATTGACATAGTTTAATGTTGAATCAAATGCAGTATAAGTAGGCATGATGTCACGTGTATGTAAATTGTAAGCATAGAGGTGTGTCTGTATGTATGCAAGTTGTCATATGTTTATGGGTAATTCCATTAGAATATAGGCATGTCACTCAACTATACCTAACTATATTAGGCAACATTTGTAATGTTCTGATGTGGTCAATTTAACTAGGTCTTCTTCTAACGATATTGAATATTAACCAACTATATCCCTTTATGGGAGGTGGACAAAGATGACTACATCAAATTAGAATTACGTTTCTAGATTTAGGATGCTCGTATAATTTCAAATCTCTGCCCAGCGGCAACTTGTGTTTCTCCATGAGTTTACAGCTTCCCAACATGACGTACAGTATGTATAGAAATATTGTAGTTTTGTCCCTGATTAAAAATAGAGAATTTCTCAACACCATAGACGTACAATGTCTTGTTTCTAGTACCTTTATATTTTTTCATGTTAATGTTAATTTGTGTTTTACATAAGTTCTCTTTGCTATATAAATATGGATGTCCTCTCATGTGCCATTATCTTTCTATATGCAATTAGACATATATGCAATAGGAAATTTCAGCTTTGCTCCGGATGATTAAGTTAATTTTTCTTTAGTATATTGTTGATGGTTTGATTTGCTATCAGGAATGACGTCAGAAAAGACTAAACATTGAAAAGTTTGTTGTCCAAGCCTTATATCACTACAATGGTAAAGAGTTGAGTGATGTTGCAGCTTAGCGTTCTGGTAGCTTGAGTGGTGCTGCAGCTTACAACCCTCCTAGTAGGTAAAGTGGAACTCAAGAATGTAAACAAACAATGATGCAGCTCAACTTGGCGGGACTCAGCTAGGATTCCAGAATACAAACATTTAGCTTGTCTCAAGGCTGATTGTTGTTAGCGTTATTGTAAATTTTTTGTACCTTATACATTAAGGATGTTGAGATGTTACTTGTACGGGATGAGTATATATCCCCTCTCTATGTATGACACTTGATTATGATATAAAATAGATGTGGCTGCATTTGTAAGTTGGCATCAACTGAGCACAAACAACTTTGTTAGATGCGGTTAATGATGAAACGACATGTCTGTCTGATGCATAAATGCAAGCTATTAGAATATTACACAGAGTGGACTTCCAGTCAGAATAAACCATTCGTACCGTAAAATTTGGGTGTTACTCAATTATTATAATCAGTGAGGATGTAGCTCACATTCAACGGATATGCCTGCTCAGTCTGCTGAACCCGCTGAATGTGGTTGCAGGCTTAACAGGGCCACAGAGTACGACCCAATTTTTACGGTTGACATATAATATACAGCTACCTCCGTAAATTCTGTCTCAGCTTGAACGGGTCCAACCATTTAAATTGGCCCCTTTTCTACTAGTGAATTTAACATATTGCCCATTGTGTTACCATTAGGACTACACTCCCATTTCTGTTATAGACTTTCTGTTCACTGTATTAATATATTACTGTATGTGCGTGACACTTATCTGACTAACAAGCATATGGGTGAATCAACTAGGTGACCTCTATCAACGATATGGCTGGCCTTTTTTTTTCTTTCTAAACTCCCAAGTCACCTCCAATACCCATATGTCATCATTAATTACCCCTTCTTCTAAATTTATTTCCAGATTTAGATACTACAAGAGAATGTTTACATACCTGCAAATACTTAGAATGTGATCTGATCCCGCTTGTCATCGTCATGGTTATGTGTATATAGATGATCATGCGAGAGCTATTCCCACGTGCAGCTGGCTTAAGGAGGTGAGAAGAACCTTTTCAGATCGAACACACAGATTGCTGCAGATCCTGGAGTATACAGTGGCAGTCGCTAGGGTCATAAGGATTTTGGCTGATCATCCTCGATTCAGATTGTGATCACCAACACATCGATCCTTGCTCCAGCCGTGATCATCCTTGCATAGGGGTAGTGGCATCCTGTCTTCCCTAAATCATTGGAGTTTGATAGAGACAGTGGAAGTTGTGTAGAGGCTTGTATACGCCTGTGTATTTCAGACGATACCTCGATTGGCATGGTAGGTGACAGAGTCGGGATAAATCTAAGTTGTGCAAGGATCTAAAGCTCCAGGCTTCATCTCCATTGTTAAGGGAGGACGTGATGCTATGGATTGTTTTCTGGCTTCATGGATTCGTTGGAGGCCGAGGGTGGGTTCCGGGTCGTCACTCGTCAGATATGGCTGAGAAGGTTTCTGCTGTTGCAGGTTTCTGCTGTTGCAGGTATATCGATGGTGTTGGCCGGTTTTAGGTATGCTCTCCATGTGGTTGGAATCGAGGCAACTATATAGGATGGAGGGCGGCGTAGAGTGTTCGGTGGCTAGGGTTTCTTCATCAGTTCCAGGGAAGGGGGCACTCGGGTTGTGAGAACACTAGCAGTCATTGCTGTTTCATCGATCTATACTGATGGCGCAAACAAAACGGCATCAAACTGGACTTCAGGGATCAATAGAGAAAGACCAAGATCTGGAACGGACAGCCTGTCGTCTTCTCAATTTCTGGGAGATAGTGACGGTGTCTGTTGTTTCAGGTTTTATGATCTACAACTGTTGGGGATGGCAACTTCATGGAGAAGCTACGAGACCAAGGTTTCGGGGAGGGGTGTAAGGAGAGGAGGGGTCGCCTTTCTTTGATGATCGCGTTTTGTTGGGGGAAGACGCAGGGTTCGCGTGGGAGGGGTGAATGTGGGCGCTACTTTATAATTAGGATATCGAGTTAGTTAATACAATATATACGTATTCCTTGTATAACTCTTAAATTGCAAGGCAAATTGCAATGGGATTTTAACTATGGGTTTCCTTTCTATTTGACTAAGCCTTAAATACAATTGCATCATCAATTTATGAATATAACATACCTAACTCAATTTATCTCATAATTGATTTTAAAATCAATATCTTTTTATATGATTAATAGTTCCCATTGATTCCAAATCAATAGGGGTCAAATTGAGAGGGGTTCAAGATGTAATCAAGTTTGGGGGCTCATAACTATCAATGCTGACTAAAGGGGTTTGTATATGACACTTGGTATTCAAACGAAGGACTGGATTGCAATTATTATTACAAGGGACATAAATAAATGAGGAATCTACCTTGCGGACTAATGGTATCAAAGTACAAGATAAATTTCCAAGCCAATGGCTGCAATTGGGTCAAGCTAACCCAAGATGAGTCCTGACCTAACTAGGTTCTGCCAAATAAATCTGAAATCTATTTTTTATTGTGCACAAAATCCAAAGCTATTCAAGAGAATTTGAAATAAAATTGGAAGGAAATGAATCAAGTGTTTTAATGAGGTTGATATAGTTTGATCAAGATAAGACTATGACAGAAAATTTGGTATGTTACAACAGAGCAACTAGGGCGGCTTCCATGGCTGGAGGTGGAAGACGGACAACAAGAGAGTGGGTTAGGGCATGAGACGAGGGAAATAAAGAGGGAAAGACCGAGAAAGAGAAACGAGAGCATTTCGGCAAGGCCAATTGAGCCCAAATGTGTCGAGATGAGCTGTGATTAGTTCGGCTCAAAGCTATTGTAGTAGGTACTATAGTGTATGGATTTGAGGTTGGAGACAACCGAGAGTCGTTGGATGGAGGTTTGATCAATGACTTGAAGAATGGAGGGTTGAGATTGCACGTAAAGCAACCACAAGGATCACTGACATGTCAAGGGAGGGCACCCCCTTGTTGGGTTGTGTGCACCACATTTGGCTCAATAAGGGTCAAAATCAGATTAATAAGAAAAATCACTTATAATTTGACCCAAACTTCATTAGTCAATAACTTGGGCTCTAGAGGTCCGATTAAGGTGATTTTTACGTCATCGGGAAGAAATTGAGTCCTCTATAATATGAAATATATTAGGAGATAGGTTAATCATGTTTATAAATTTCAAATAATGTTGTAATAGCTCATATTTGTTAAATAATGTCACATATCATAAAGTTGATTGTTCATGTGACAAAATTGGAGTACCACCAAACTTACACTATGCAATTGACTTTCAATTGAGGAGGTTGAGTCACCAATAGAGAGATAAGGTTCATGAGGGTAGAGAGAGAAAGCCAAGTTATCACACTATCATAGGTGACCAAGGTCGCAACATGTTTATACAAATATATACCTATTTATATTTATAAGATGAGCTACATGTGCATGGCATACAAGCCAAAAATTGAATCATAGATGCATCATTTTAAAAAACACCCTACCCAAAGTTGAGTGTACGTTGATAAATCTAGACACAACTGAATGGGTAGAACCCCTCCTATTACTATTATTCAATAGTATATATACCACATTTAGCTTCAGTTAAAATCGCTATTTAATGTCGGGTTTTTACTACCACCTAAGTGGGCACCACTACAACTAAGGACCTTTTGCGTCTTTTTTTTTGGGAATGGTCAAATTGATGCCATAGTGCGAGCTTCGGCTACTATAAAAACATAAAACAACAAATCAAAGCGATAAAGTGTCGTGGAACCGCTCTGTATCATCGATTTCTAGTAATAAATTGATGCTATAGTCAAACGGTGTCATCAGTTATAATAGCAAAAACTGAATCCACAGAGCAGCACAGACATATTAGAAGCACGGTCATGCCAGACAGCATGGTCGTGTATCGGTCTAGGTAGCACGGTCGTTCTTTTTGGAACATATGTCTTATAGTAAGTTAGATTTTCCAAAATAATGACGCCACAGGATATTTGTGTTGTCAGATCTATCACCAAAACTAACATTGTACTTTCTTATCAGGGAAAATTATAACTGATAAGGGTAGAGGTTTCATCAATTTTAGTTTAAAAAATCGACGTTGTAGATTTAAAACATCGTTTTTTATAACAACCAATGTCGCAGTTATATTTTTAAATATCAGGTCTGTAGACCTACTGTCTGGTTGTTCAACAGAATGCAGAACTTGTAGTTCATTAGAATTGTAGGTTCCATCCTGTGTTCAGCTTAACAATAGGCCAGCACATGTGTAAAACCTGCAATAACAAACACATACACAAAATTCATCCACCCACATTCCATTCTTCAATTTCATTCTCTTCAATACTTAATTCTATTTTCATGCACATACACAATTCAAGAAACACACATATAAGATCCATTCACCAATTCTATTTTAATGACATGTACGAATGTAATTCTCATTGTATTTATTTATCTTTATATTTATTCACACACATGTATATACACATCATTCACATATGCACCAACAATTTGCTTGCATCAAATTTAGTTGTAAAAAGTCATAACCACCATATGTATATAGAAATAAATGAAATCAAGATTTAGAAAACTCATATTTTATCCCAATCATATTCGAAGTCAACTTCCTCAACAAAGTCTTATGCCTACTCTTCTCATATCTCATCTATTTCTTCTTTTATATGGAGTTATGTCATGCCAAATAGTTGCAAAGAGAATGACATAATTCAAGAGTTTGATTTAATTTTTTCATATTATTAAATGAGATTATCTACTTATAATGATAAAGACTATATTTAGATTATGTTTTGTATGCAACATATGTCTAGTGTCACTTGTCTTATATACGACACCATAAATTTACATTAATACAAAATGTTAACAAAATAAAAGTCAGCATAGTTGCCATAAATATGCATTGGAGTCAAAAAATACCTCAACATCCTTAAAACTTAATGATATGTTTTCTTATCTACCTTTCCTCCAATGTTTTTGAATTATGTTATAGCCCTATAATTTAAAGTAACATATTTAATTGGATTAGTAAATAGTCATATAATTAATGATGTAGTGATTGATACATGTTTACAGATATAAAAATTTACTCACGTAAATAATGCCTTTTCCACTGTGTGTCCCCATTGTCTACCTTCACATCTGAAGGATTTAGATAATATGCAATTAGTGTCTCAAGGACAATTACCAACAACACCTAGTGATTACTACTAAGTGAAGAGAAGGCAAACAAAAGAAAACTCAAAATCCACAATGAAGTGAAATTTATAATTCAAAATTATAAGCAAAGTGCCCAAAACTTACCCAACACTATAAGGATCTATACTCACTATTTTCACATTATGAAAATATTTAAATATGGTAGAGCAGTAGTCACTAATAGTTGGGTCTTTGTCTACACGGCTAATCAATGATGGAACTAGAAATACCACATCTATTAGTACAAACTCTTCATACATCCTATGTAAGTGGTTGCAAAATGTATATGTATGCATTAATATATAAGAAAATAGATAAACATACTAAAAGTTAAAAATGTACTAATGATTCCAGAGAAGGTGGCTCCTTCATCCTAAAACCATGAGATGGGTGTTGGGAACCTAAAGAGGTGAAGAGCCACGAGAGTGAGACCAACATCCCAATGAGAGATAACACAATTGTATTGACTACAAAACTCACAAAATCTGAAGGCCAAATCCCTGACCATTACATGTGAATCCCTGACCAATAAGTGATGGTTAGGGAAAATCTTGACCAACGTACCCTCGATAAAAGCTTGGTGACCAATACTAGTTGGTCAAGTCATATCCCAGACCAATAAAGACAGAAGCCATGAGCATTCAACACCTTGTAGTCAATGATCATTGTTGACAAATAGATATGAATGCCACTATATTTGAAGCATCCATATTACTTTTGAGAGCTTCAAACAACCATATTTGAATATATACAACATTCAAAATAGACAGACGATGATAAATTACTCACAATTCATCACTTGATAATCAAATAAAGTTTAACACATAACAATATTTCATTTCATATTCTATTGTAGCATCTACACTCAAAAGACATGATTGAAGCATCATATTTTTCTTTAAAAAAATAATACATCCTTTACATTCACTTTCTGTTCATTTTACAAATATTTCAATAGAAACTTTTGTCCAGCTAAATAAGTTTGCCTCATATTTTTCCTTGGATTATTTCTGCAACGTCCTCCATTTGGGTTGTCTTTAGTACTTCCATCAATCTTTTTATTTTTTGGAGTGTTATCCTACATCCAAAAATAGTGTTCTGCTATATTCTTGTAATTTACATCATAGAGTTGTTTATAATTGACACCATCTTTAGATGAAAAGCAAACATACATGACTATATAAAAAATATGTATGCATTACTCATCGACCACTCTCTTACGATAATCCAAAAGATTTCAAATTTCATATCTTTTTATATAGGTTTCCACCATGATGAAAATCTGGAACTAAAAAATGACCAAACCTATTGTTCATAGTCTAAATGAAAACAAATAACAAATACTCAAAGTATAGAAGATTAGTCATGTTCAAATATAGTCCAAACAGAAACAAGTAACAAATACTCATCAAAATACATCGTTAGTCATGTCACAATATTATATTATGAGTTTTTATACATGACACTGACTATTGACCCAAAGGATTCAATCTATACGCAATATAGTGTAAAGGTGAAGCTAATACAAAAGCAACTGACTATAATGTGAATCATATATCAAAGTTATTCAAAGAACAACTATGCTTACCCTATTTCATTCTCTCGCGATTGGTGGAAGCAATGAAGACATGGAAAAAGGAACCTTTATGGATTGGCAAAGAAAGTACAAGTTGATTGGATGATACCAACCACCGTAACCTGCTAGTCATGAATTTTGTTTGGAATATTTTAGCATCATATCAAATAGTCTAGTCATCAATCAACTATGGGAAAAGTCTGAGTGAGAGAGGCTATATTACCACAGTGAATCATCCTACATTTGTTTAAAATTTCTGGGAGGAGTAGCATAGAGATAGGAGGGAGAGGATGAGTGGGGTAGGTGAGAATAGAGCACAAGGATGGTTGTAGAATAATAGGAGTGACATCCACATATTACTACGCACCCAAAAGCTTCACATGGTGGAACATTGATCGGAAAGAACGATTTGCATGGGGGAAGACGAACGAATGAGAGTGGAACCGATAGGGGTTGGAGCTGTGGCACATTCGACATTACATTAGGTTTCAGATGGGAGGGATGAAACCTAGTGACCTTCTTATATGAACTTATTAGTTAGGGCTTGGTTGTTTACTAGTTAGGGGTAGGACCTAACGGATGCTACCCAACTGGACAAGGTTGTTATCCCTGAGCACATGGCCCTGACTTATAAAGGATTTTGTTGTAGTTATTTAGAACTATGAAAGTTCTACTGCATAATATCTCATATTTGAAAAGACAACATATAGTTAAGTTAGGTTACTAGTATTATGAATTTAGGAGAAGTTAGGAAAATTGGCATGCATAAGGCATAGCAATAAAAGTTCTACATATTGAAAATGTAAGGTAATTACAGATATAAGGCTACATTGCTTGATTACATGTCTTACAAATAAGCCATGGTAGTTGGGATGTACTGCCCATACTAGTGGCTAGTAACTTTGAAGTCCACTATCACACCAAAGAAGCTCTAAGATTATTTGGTCTCCATAAAATCCATATGTTTTAATCTATGTGAAAATGTAAAGCACAGCTTATTGGACAATCTACACAACTACATCAAGCAAGTCCTGTGTTAGAACCCATCCTTAGATAATCAAACAAAACCCCAATTACAGATATTGAACCCAAAAAGATGATATTAAGTCATTCCTAAACCCAATTAACAAATTGAAATAGATAAACTTTTCAGTGTTGATTCGAAAAACCTCTCATTTGTAAACATTAGTAAGTTTAAATAAAACTCTTCTTATCAAATCACATTATAAAGTTCAATGACTCTGAGTTTGTCAAAAAGAAAATTTACATCCCATACTCGCATAAAGGATCTCACATTTCCCTTACAATTTTAGATTTGCTAGTCATGCTTAACATCAAAATATGCTTAGACACCACAAGTTCACACATATACCAAAACCCACGTACCAGAATATTCAATACTGACACACCAAGAAGAAAACTTTACCTAAACTGGACACTTCTTTGAGGTCGACGGTTGGTTGGCATGTTTCTTGCTTCTAAAGCTTAAAAATATTGTCATTGGTTCCTTAGCCAATGTCTAAGTGAGTAGGATAGCAAAATATACAATAATGCCATCATTCATATTCAATTTTTGTTTTAAAAATATTCCTTCAAATCAACATATCAGGATATCTTTAACGATGGGTTCCACATTTAGGAGTAAGAGAATTAATCGAATATTCATAAGAAAATCTTGTGTTCCTCATTTTAATTAATTCGTTTTTTTATTTGATTCACCTTGATTTTTTTGTTATACTCTAGATTTATATGATGTATACCTAATCAGATAGGCATTGTCATAGTTAACATGTGCATAATTACATTATCCATATCTTAGAGTATATCCAGAAACCCTAACATAGTCACAAGTTTAGGTCCACTTCTAGATAGGTAGGGTGTAAAGATATGCTAGCTTTCTCCCACCTCGATACAATGTTGGGCATCTTATATCTCATCAAGTCATGAGTGGGGTCTCACACCTCTATGGAACTTTCCTTAACCTTAAAAATTCACAACTAAGATATTAGGGTCTCTCTTCCACCTCTATGGAACTTCCCCTAACGTTTTGTAGGTTACCTCAATTGACTAATCCACTCTGAATCATCACCACTTGGATTTCGTTTGAGACTCAATTATTCATTTCACATTCAAGCACGGACATCATGGATGATTAGTGGTGTCCAAGTCTCCAAGTTAATTTTATATTTCCTCTTTAGTTAGTAAGGCTATTTCATTTCTTTTATTTTATTTGGATTCTACATCAATCAAGTTACATATAAAAAGTAAATAAATCATTGCAAAAGAATAACTCACACTTTGACTAGATAAAATGTTATCAAATTATCTTAAAATACAATTCTTCCCTTTTTAAGGTACATGGTTCATTAGAGATTCTTAAAAGTAAATCTTAATAATAATAGTTTTAATAGAAGTCTCAACAATGAACTCCTCTCAACCTAAAATTTTCTTGTAATTTGATAATATGTAATGTAATTCACTAAAAATCCATATATATATATATATGGAAGCATTATTTTATCAAGGAAAACAAATAGTTTAGATTATCATGTAATGGTATGTCACAATTATCACCAACAATTCTCATTGATGTAAGAAACTATGGATAAACATTCTATACTAGTTCCATTAGCTCATCATTAGTCTAGATTTCCAATTTCTACTCTTGATCCCATCAATATTCACATTCTCATCGGTCACTACACCTTCATCGATGGTCATAGATGATTTAAGGTTTCAACTTATGAATAACATAGATATTTGATATTTTTCTACATCACTCACCTTGTCAAAAGATAGTGATTTCTAACTATAGAACTCGAATTTATCTATGAATCTTAAGCTTCTTCTCTTTCTTCAATTACAGCTGCATTTTTTCCTTTAGAAGGAAGAACGTTCAGGGTTTATCCCTTAAAGAGAACTGTAGATGAGATTTGAAATCAAAGGAGAGAAGGAAAGGACATGGATTCATACACTTACAGGAACTAAAAGTAGTATAGGAGAAAATTTATAGGTTTTCTCAAGAATGGATCGCTGAAAGATCATCAATCTTTGTGGATCGATGATAATCGAGCTCCAAACAACATATCATTCTTTCTATTGGTGAGTATATGAGAGTTCAAGGGAAAGGAATGATTTATTAATTGGCAAAGAGAAGGTTGGTGGTTTCATCAATCTACTTAACTCATAAACTTTTCATTGGTGCACCTATTATGACCCTTCATAGGTCATTCTCTGTAAGTGATGATCATTGATCCCTTGTTGGTCCCTTGTGTTGGTGGTCTGACCAATTTTTAGTCTATTCCCATACATGTTCATGAAATGACCTCTCCTTGGTTCACTTCCACTAGTGGTCATAGATTGGTCTCTCAACGATCTCTTCTTCACCGGGGTCAAGGTTTTACTGTCCCTCAATCCATTCCATCGATGGACATCGACAGACCATTCATTGATCTCTTCTTTCATAAGCGTACATGGACCGATCACTCGTCGATCCATTTCCATCGATGGTCTGACCAGTCATCAGACTAATCCTAGACCATACATCGGTAGCCATTCTTTGGGTCTCCCATTGGAGATTAGATTCAACTTTTCATTAATAGGAAACCTCTCCTCCTCTAATGGAAATTCTACAGTCCAATATTATATCATTTCATCATTGTTTATCAATAGGATTTTTTCAGTGGATGTTTAAAAACTCTCTTATACTAATGAAAAGACTGGCTATGGCTTAAGGCATTCAATGTTTGTCAACTAAGTCCAAACAAGAAATCGAAGGATAAAATATATACATACCATGTCATATTTCAAAAATTTCCCTCAAAGGAAAATTCACACAAAGAAACCTATGGATTAATATATACATACAACTTATGATATGTCATTGTAAATACCATATAAAGATTACTTAAATCCATGGGCAAGATAACTTACATTGTTAGGAATTAAGAGGTCATGGTCTTTATAAATTATCTTCCTCTTAAGAAAATTCATCCTCAAATTTAAAACAATTCTAGATGGGTCATCTTCATCTCATTTTCCAGTTCCTAAGTTTTTTCTTAAGAATTAGGATGCTTCCACAATATCTTTACCAAAGGTATGTCACGATTTCTGAGCTTTTGAATCTTGTATCTCAGATCTGGACTGATCCCTCTTCGTTAGCAATGTTGTTTGATAATTGTACGTGGTCAGTTGTTTTTGGAATCCAAATTGATTATGGGTGACATTTTCTTAACATGGATGCATGAAAGACATTACGCAATTGTGGTAACTTAGGAGGTAATTGTAGTTTATAAGATACCTTACCCTATCTTTTCTATTATAGTGTATGGACCCAAATATCTAGGAGTTAACATACCTTTCTTTCCAAATATGAGGATGTCTTTCCATAGAGAAACTTTCAAACATAATTTCTCACCTACTTCAAGCTCTAGGAACCTATGCCTTTTACTAGCATAACTTTTGTGTATGTCTTGTGCATCCTTTAGTTGTTGTTGTCTTATTAATTCAATCTTTTCTATAGTCTTCTTTACTATTTCAAGACCCATCAACTATTTTTGTCCATTTTCATACCAACATATTGACAGTCTACACTTTCTCCCATATGAAGCTTCATACATTGTCATCCACATGTTAGATTGATAACTTATTTAAGAAAAATCTGTTAAGGATGCATGTACATCCCAACCAGTATGAAAATTGTAAGGCACATACCCTCAGCATGTCTTCTAGGGTCTGGATTGTCCATCAGATTGAGGATGATAAGTTGTGCTAAAATTGAGTTTTGTCCCAATAGTTGTATGTATTTTATCCCAAAATCTGGAAGTAAATTGTGGTCCTCAATCTGACACTATTGTCGAGGGAATTTTATGTCCCATCAACATATTTTTGTGCTAATTGATTAGCTGCATAAGTGGTTTTCATTGGCATGAAATGTGTTGAGTTACTTAATTTTTCTACAATATCCCATAAGGAATCAAAACCTCTCATCATTTAAGGTAGTCCAATTACAATGTCCATGGTTATCATCCCATTTCCATTCAGGTACAGGTAAAGGTTGTAACATTCCTGCCAGTCTCTAATGATCTTCTTTGACCTACTGGCATACTCCTCAACATGCCATAAATTTAACCACATCCTTTTTCATTCTAGGACACCCATATAACTCTTTCAAGTAATGTTACAAATAAACACCTCCTGGGTGTATTGCATATGTAGAAGTATGTGCCTCCTCTAAAATATCTTCTTTAATTCTGATTCATTTAGTACACATATCCTTCTTACTGGATGAATTGTATAGCATTATTGTCCAAATAGTGAAACCCTTCTTTCTTTTTTTCTACATTTCAAACTTAATCTTGTAGATCTTTGGATATTTATCTTGTTGTTGATGAATCTATTCTTCTGAAGTTTTTTTTATTTGCGATTGTGTCAATAATGTTCCCACATTTTCTATCCTATTTGAGTATTCATTCCTCTATGATCTAACAACATATCTCTCCTTTTACTTTCTGAATATTATAATCCAAATTTATACTTGGAGGATGATTTGCAGCTTAGTTAATGTGTTACTACATTGGTTTTTCAGGATGATAATCAATGGTACAATCACAAACTTTGATTAACTCAAGCTATCTATGTTGTCTCAAGTTTAAGTAATTCTATTTGGGGATCTACCTCAAACTAAAAATAATACTGCTAAGGTGTAAGAGCTAAAACAACTACAACTAATTTCAAATCATGAGTTGGATATTTCTCTTCATGTTTCTTCAACTGTGTGGAAGTATATGCAATCACCTTACCATCCTACATAAGCACACATCCCAATCCTTTTTTGAAGCATCATAGAAAAATGCATAACCCTTTCCATTTTCTCTTAAGAATGAAACCACTGTAGATGTCAACTTTTCCTTCAGAGTCTAAAAACTACTCTCACATTATTCTATCCTAAAAATGTGTTTTTTTCCTTGTTAACCTTGTAATGGCATTGTTAACACACTAAAGTTTTGTACAAATCACATATAATATCCTGCTACACCAAGAAAATGACAAACGTCTATGGAGTCATGGGTTGTTCCCACTATAACATTGACTCCACCTTCTTAGGTTCACACAAATTCCTGGCCCAGATATTACATGCCCCAAAAATTCAACTTCAGAAGCCCAAAACTCATATTTACAAACCTTACCATATAGTTTGTGTTGTGTCAAAAGTTCTAGAGAAGTCCTTAGATGGTACTCATGTTGTTCAACATTCACAAAGTATATTAGAATGTCAAGTATAAACACAACCACAAATTGGTCTAGATATTGTCTGAACACTCTATTCATTAATTTCATAAAGATGTAGGTGCATCGGTTTGCCCAAATGGCATAACCAAGAATTCATAATGCCCATAACTTGTATGAAAAACCATTTTTGGTATTTTTCATATTTAATTTTTAATTGGTGATATCTTGACCCAAAATCTATATTAGAAAAGATTATATCTCCTTTAAGTTGGTCGAACAAATTATAGTTTCTAGGTAATGAGTACCTATTCTTAATAGAAACATTGTTCAATCATCTATTATCTCCCAGTTTCATCGTACCTTCCTTTTAATTTAAAAAAGCATTGGTTCTCCCCATGGTGACGTACTTGGTTGTATAATGCTTTATTTGAAAACCTTTGTAGTTGTACCTTGAATTCTCTAAGATCTTCTAGTTCCATGTGGTAAAATGGCAAGGATATAGGTAAGGTACTGGGTTCAAGATTAACCTCAAAGTTAACTTCTTGAAGTGGTGGAAATCTTGGTAAATCTTCAGGAAACACATCAAAAAACTCTAGTAGGATAGGTACATATAACATTTTTTATTTTTAACTCAAGTGTCTAACACATGTGCTAGATATCCTTGACATCCCTTTCTCAATAGCTTATCCACAGTCATCATAGATATCAAACATGTTGGTAAAATTTTCCTTTTCCTATGGTGATTCATGTCTTATCCCACCATTAAATTCCACTTCCTTAGTGAAATAATCTAATGTTACCTGATATTGCTCTAAAAATTGCATTCCTAGGATTACATCAATTACATGCATTTTGAGTGGCACAATATCCGCTTGAATACCATAAGTTCCATCACACAACACACATTTAGGACATATCTCAGCAACAAACATATCTTTGACTGTAAGACTTCCAGAATAAAACCATAATATATAGGTATAGCAATGAGGTGACTTTTAGATATCATATGTTTAGTTACAAGGGAATGAGTAGCACTAGGGTCAATTAAAATAGATATTGGAGTAATGATATCAGTAAGAAGTTGCATCTGACCTAATAGCATTTGTGGAGATATCACTCCCCCTTATTTATTGATCGCATAAGCTCTTCCTATAGGGGGGCCCTTTCCTTCTCCTTTAACAATATCACCTTGTGATGTGGTCCCTTATGCACTAGAAGTTGTCGGAGAGTTGACATTTCTAATGTCACTTTGTTGTGTTCATATACTTGTTGGTACTATCCTTTTATCCTTTGTCTTGATTGTTGAGACTGTCCCCCTCATGAGCAATCTCTAGAAAAATGTCCAGGCCAACCACATATGAAACATGTAGATGAACTAGGTCCCCAGTACAGATCACTATGCATCCATCCACAAGTCATACATTGTTTTCGTGTTGAAGCATAACTTGGTACTCTAGATTCTTAGAAACTCATAATTATAGAAGGTTTGATAATACTGTTTCCCTAAGGCTGAAATCCCCTACAATAACCCATATTACCTCTATTTTTGCTTTGTTGTTACCTCAATGGTGTGCTAGATTAAGATGGTACTTTTCTATATGGTGGAGGTCTACCAACTCTTGGATGGCCACTAGCATCTAATCGAGATATCTCATCAAGGAGTCTATTTCATCCTTCCACTTCTTGTCTTACTTGACTGGCCCTCTCAACTCTTCTAGAAGCATCTACAAAAGCATGAAATTCTAAATGAGTATCCTTGATGGCTACTTCTTCTTACATCTAGGGGTTTGAACCCTATCCAAATCTTCTTATTTTATCCACATTGATGACCTAAATTTGTGGGAAAATCTTGACAAATCAAGGAATAATAATCCATTTTGTCACTGACATATTACCCTGCTTCAGTTTTTAAACTATTTGATCTTGTCACGTACATGTCTCAAGATAATAATGTGACTCAAATCGCCACTTGAATTATTCCCAAGTCAAGTTATTCCTTGCTTCATGCATCTAACCTAGACCAGACGCTAGCACTACATTTTAGCAAATAAACAACATGCTCTAACTTCCACAATTTAGGTACATGAGCTAACTAAAAATTCTTTTTAGTTTCAATCATTCATGCATCATCTTCATCAGGGCATGAACTTCCTGTAAAATCATAGGCTCCCATAGTTCATAGTTTTTCATATGACCTACTCAATTCTCTTATAGGTTATGGTTGAGGTATAGGATCTATATTATTCACTTTCATCTGAGAAATGGCAGCCATAAAGCCTTGTACCATAGAAATAATTTCTAGGGAGAATGGAGGAAATGGAGCATGAGGTTGTTGGAGAGGTCTTGTAGCTTCTTTTATGTTTTGTATAAGATCAATTCCATAGACTGACTTCGCTCTGATAATGGAAGAGGTAAATGGGGTTTGTTTATAACATGACCTTCTGGAGCTTCATGCACCCCACCAATACTTAAAGTCAAGTTCAAGGCTTGACCCTCTATTCTAGGTTCCATGAGTGTAAAAGACACATGTATTACACCCTATGGTAAAAATAAGACTCGACACATTCCAAATTCCTAACTGACTCAAACCTCACTCTAATACCAGGCTTTATCAGAACCCGACCTCAAATAATCGACCAAAACCTCAATTTACCGAGACAAAACCTCGAGAGGTAAGATTAAGACCTTACTAGCCAATAAGAAAATGGAAACGAATAAATTTTTTAGTGTTTATTTCGCAAACCTCTTATTTGAAAATATTCAAAACTTCAAATAAAACTTTTCTTATTGAATCATCACCAGCCCCAAAACAAGAAAAACATCCTCCTTTGGTTAGATCTCATCATTCAATTTGTAGGGAATAGACCCAAAATAGAATCACTTCCCTTCTCTCCTCGGGAGGGTGATCCATTCGATTTGTTTTCCTATTCTATGTGATGTTGCTTATATGTGTCAGACCTGGGATGCCATAAGTATGAGAGTGAGGGATAGGTCCATTTCCAAAACTGACTTGGAGGTTTGGTCCTACTTTTCTAAAAGAAATTGTCATCTTCATGTATCTGATGTACGCTCGATTTAATATTGATTTCGTCAAAATGCCCCTCAGATCACTTGGATGGTTGATTAGGCATCATCATCATTTTCATAAAAATTTCAATATTTTTGGGTTTGTCAAAAAGAATATTTACATCCCATACTCACACAAAACATCTTAAATTTCCCTTACAACTTTAGATCTACAAGTCATGCTTGACATCAAAATGCACTAAGACACTCCACACATATCCCAAAACAAGTACAAGAATATTTTATACAGACATGCTAAGAAGAAAGCTTCACCTAGATTGGTCACATGTCTGATGTAGAAGGCTGGTTGGTAGGTTTCGCACTTCTAGAACCTAAAAGTTTGCCATTTTTCATTATAGAATGTGTAACTGAGCACGAATAGAAAAATATACAGTAATAATATCACTCATATTCATTTTTTGTTACAAAATATTCCTACAAATCAACGTTTCAAAATATCTAAAATGACGGGTTTCACATTTAAGAGTAAAACATACAATTGAACATTAATAAGAAAATTTTAATGTCCTCATTTTAACTTATTCAATTGTTTATTCTATTCACAGTGGATCTATCTAATTTGTTCCTAATCAGATAAACATTGTCACAGTTTGAACACGTGCACAATTACATTGTCCATATCTTAGAGTGTAGTCGGCAACCCTAAGATAGTCACAAGTCTAGGTCTGCATCTAGACAGGTACGGTGTATAGGTCTACTTCTTTTCTCCCACCTTGGTACAACGTTGGGAATCATTTATGTGATACATTCATGGTTGGGGTCTCATTCCACCTCTATAGAACTTCCACTAACCTTCACTTTTTCAACTAAGAGGTTGGGGGCTCGCTTCCACCTTTGTGGAATTTCTCCTAATCTTCCACATATTATCCCTAGTGGTCTAGTCCACTCTTAATCATTGGCACTTGTATTTCACTTTAAGTATGAACGATTTGTTTCACCATCCAAGCATGAGAATTGTGGATGGCTAGCGGTGTCCAATACTCCTAGCTAATTTTATAGTCCCTTTTAGTTATTTAAGCCTATTTAGTTTCTTTTCTTTTATTTGGATATTTCCTTCAATCCAATTACAAACATAAATCATTATAAAAGAATAATTCATTCTTCTAGTAGCTCAAAGGTTATAAAATTATCTCCAAACACAATTCTTCCTTTTCAATGTACATAGTTCTTTTGGGCTTCTCAAAACTTAATCATAATAATTATTATTTTCACAGAGTCTCAACAATGAACTCCTCTCAACCTACAATTTTATTATAATTTGATAAAGTGCAGCAAAATTTAGAACAATTCCATATATATATATATATATATATATATATATATATATATATATATATATATATATATATATATATATATATATATATATAGATAGATAGATAGATATGCATACATATATATACACATATATATGTATACATACATACATATATATATATGTATATGTATACATATATATATACATACATGTATATACATATATATACATATATATTATATATTATATATATTATATATTATATCTTATATATTATATATTATATATATTATATATTATATATAGACACACACACATATTTGTGTGTACATATGCATATATAAATATAAGTATTATTTTCTCAAGGAAAAAGAACAATTTATATTAACACAAAATGATATTTCACAATTATCATGAACAATTCTCATTGATGTAGGAAATTCATGGATTAGCATTCAATATTAGTCCCATTATCTCTTCTTTAATCTAAACTTCCATTTCTACTTTTGATCCCATAAATGTTCACATTCGCATCGGTCATTACACCTTCATCAGTAGTCATCGAAGATTTAAGGTTTGAATTTACAAGTGATATAGTTACTGGATATTTTGTTACATCACTCACCTTGTCAAAAACATATTTGATTTCTAGTTGTAGGACTCAAATTTGTCTCCAAATCTTAAGCTTCTTCTCTTTCTTTAACTCCAATGGTGTTTTTCCTTTAGAAAGAAGAATAATTAGGGTTTATCCCTTCAAGAGAACCCTAGATGACATTCCAATTTGAGTAGAGAAGGAAAAGGACAAGGATTCATACACTTACAAAATCTACAAGGTGTACATGACCAAATCCGATAGGCTTGCTCATGAATAGACCATCGTAAGATCATGTATCATCATCAATAGATGATAACTGAACTCCAAATAGAGTCTCACTCTTTCAATAGGTGAGTATATGAAATTTCAAGGGAAAGCAGTGAAGTATATATAGGCTAAGACAAGGTTGGTGGTTTTATCAGTTGATTTAAGTCATAAATTTATCATTCTCCATCAAATATCATCATTGATCCCTCATTGGTCCTTTCCATAGGTAGTTTGATCAATTGTGGCTCCATTCCCATCAATGTTCATGAACTAACCACTCATCATTTCACTTTCATTAGTGGACATTCTTTGGGTCTCCCATTGGAGATTAGATTCAACTTTTCATTAATAGGAAACCTCTCCTCCTCCAATGGAAATTCTATAGTCCAATATTTTCATTTCATCATTGTTTATCAATAGGATTTTGTTAGTGGATGTTTAAAAACTCTCTTATACTAATGACAAGACTGGCTATGGCTTAAGGCATTCAATGTCTGTCAACTAAGTCCAAACAAGAAATCGAAAGATAAAATATATACATACCATGTCATATTTCCAAAATTTCCCTCAAAGGAAAATTCACACAAAGAAACCTATGGATTAATATATACATACAACTTATGATATGTCTTTGTAAATACCATATAAAGATTACTTAAATCCATGGGCAAGATAACTTACATTGTTAGGAATCAAGAGGCCATGGTCTTTACAAATTATCCCCCTCTTAAGAAAATTCATCCTTAAATTTAAAACAATTCTAGATGGGTCATCTTCATCTCATTTTCCAGTTCCAAAGTTTTTTCTTAAGAATTAGTATGCTTCCACAATATCTTTACCAAAGGTATGTCACGATTTCTGAGATTTTGAATCTTTGTATCTAGGATCTGGACCGATCCCTCTTCGTTAGCAATGTTGTTCGATAATTGTACGTGGTCAGTTGTTTTTGGAATCCAAATTGATTATGGGTGACATTTCCTTAACATGGATGCATGAAAGACATTACGCAATTGTGGTAACTTAGGAGGTAATTGTAGTTTATAAGATACCTTACCCTATCTTTTCTATTATAGTGTATGGACCCAAATATCTAGGAATCAACATACCTTTCTTTCCAAATATGAGGATGTCTTTCCATAGAGAAACTTTCAAACATAATTTCTCACCTACTTCAAGCTCTAGGAACCTATGCCTTTTACTAGCATAACTTTTTTGTATGTCTTGTGCATCCTTTAGTTGTTGTTGCCTTATTAATTCAATCTTTTCTATAGTCTTCTTTACTATTTCAACACCCATCAACTATTTTTCTCCATTTTCATACCAACATATTGACAGTCTACACTTTCTCCCATATGAAGCTTCATACATTGTCATCCCTATGTTAGATTGATAACTTATTTAAGAAAATTTTGTTAAGCACGCATGCACATCCCAACCGGTCTAAAAATTGTAAGGCACACACCCTCAGCATGTCTTCTAGAGTCTGGATTGTCCATCAGATTGAGGATGATAAGTTGTGCTAAAATTGAGTTTTGTCCCAATAGTTGTATGTATTTTATCCCAAAATCTGGAAGTACATTGTGGTCCTCGATCTGATACTATTGTCAAGGGAATTTTATGTCCCATCAACATATTTTTGTGCTAATTGATTAGCTGCATAAGTGGTTTTCATTGGCATGAAATGTGTTGAGTTACTTAATTTTGCTACAATATCCCATAAGGAATCAAAACCTCTCATCATTTAAGGTAGTCAAATTACAATGTCCATGGTTATATCATCCCATTTCCATTCAGGTACAGGTAAAGGTTGTAACATTCCTTCTAGTCTCTAATGCTCTTCTTTGACCTACTGGCATACTCCTCAACATGCCATAAATTTAACCACGTCCTTTTTCATTTTAGGACACCCATATAACTCTTTCAAGTAATGTTACAAATAAACACCTCTTGGGTGCATTGCATATGTAGAAGTATGTGCCTCCTCTAATAATATCTTCTTTAATTCTGATTCATTTAGTACACATATCCTTCTTACTGGATGAATTGTATAACATTATTGTCCAACTAGTGAAACCCTTCTTTCTTTTTTTCTGCATTTCAAACTTAATCTTATAGATCTTTGGATATTTATCTTGTTGTTGATGAATCTATTCTTCTGAAGTTTTTTTTATTTGCGGTTGTGTCAATAATGTTCCCACATTTTCTATCCTATTTGAGTATTCATTCCTCTATGATCTAACAACATATCTCTCCTTTTACTTTCTGAATAATATAATCCAAATTTATACTTGGAGGATGATTTGCAGCTTAGTTAATGTGTTACTACATTGGTCTTTCAGGATGATAATCAATGGTACAATCACAAACTTTGATTAACTCAAGCTATCTATGTTGTCTCAAGTTTAAGTAATTCTATTTGGGGATCTACCTCAAACTAAAAACGATAATGCTAAGGTGTAAGAGCTAAAACAACTACAACTAATTTCAAATCATGAGTTGGATATTTCTCTTCATGTTTCTTCAACTGTGTGGAAGTATATGCAATCACCTTACCATCCTACGTAAGAACACATCCCAATCCTTTTTTGAAGCATCATAGAAAAATGCATAACCCTTTCCATTTTCTCTTAAGAATGAAACCAGTGTAGATGTCAACTTTTCCTTCAGAGTCTAAAAATTGCTCTCACATTATTGTATCCTAAAAATGTGTTTTTTCCATGTTAACCTTGTAATGGCATTGTTAAAACACTAAAGTTTTGTACAAATCACCTATAATATCCTACTACACCAAGAAAACTACAAACGTCTATGGAGTCATGGGTTGTTCCCACTATAACATTGACTCCACCTTATTAGGTTCACACAAATTCCTAGCCCAGATATTACATGCCCCAAAAATTCAACTTCAGAAGCCCAAAACTCATATTTACAAACCTTACCATATAGTTTTTGTTGTGTCAAAAGTTCTAGAGAAGTCCTTAGATGGTACTCATGTTGTTCAACATTCACAGAGTATATTAGAATCTCAAGTATAAACAAAACCACAAATTGGTCTAGATATTGTCTGAACTATACATTCATTAATTTCATAAAGATGTAGGTGCATCGGTTTGCCCAAATGGCATAACCAAGAATTCATAATGCCCATAACTTGTATGAAAATCCATTTTTGGTATTTTTCATATTTAATTTTTAATTGGTGATATCTTGACCCTAAATTTATATTAGAAAAGATTGTATCTCCTTTAAGTTGGTCGAACAAATTATAGTTTCTAGGTAATGAGTACCTATTCTTAATAGTAACCTTGTTCAATCATCTATTATCTCCCAATTTCATCGTACCTTCCTTTTAATTTTATAAAAGCATTAGTTCTCCCCATGGTGACGTACTTGGTTGTATAATGCATTTATTTGAAAACTCTTGTAGTTGTACCTTTAGTTCTCTAAGATCTGCTAGTTCCATGCGGTAAAATGGCAAGGATATAGGTAAGGTATTGGGTTCAAGATTAACCTCAAAGTTAACTTCTTGAAGTGGTGGAGATCTGGGTAAATCTTCAGGAAACACATGAAAAAACTCTAGTAGGATAGGTACATATAACATTTTTTATTTTTAACTCAAGTGTCTAACACATGTGCTAGATATCCTTGACATCCCTTTCTCAATAGCTTATCCACAGTCATCATAGATATCAAACATGTTGGTAAAACTTTCCTTTTCCTATGGTGATTCATGTCTTATCCCACCATTAAATTCCACTTCCTTAGTGAAATAATCTAATGTTGCCTGATATTTCTCTAAAAATTGTATTCCTAGGATTACATCAATTCCATGCATTTTGAGTGGCAAAATATCCGCTTGATACCGTAAGTTCCATCACACAACACACATTTAGGACATATCTCAGCAACAAACATAGCTTTGATTGTAAGACTTCCAGAATAAAACCATAATATATAGGTATAGAAATGAGGTGACTTTTAGATATCATATGTTTAGTTACAAAGGAATGAGTAGCACTAGGGTCAATTAAAACAGATATTGGAGTAATGATAACAGTAAGAAGTTGCATCTGACCTAATAGCATTTGTGGAGATATCACTCCCCCTTATTTATTGATCACATAAGCTCTTCTTGTAGGGGGGGCTTTCCTTCTCCTTTAACAAAATCACCTTTTGATGTGGTCCCTTATGCACTAGAAGTTGTCGGATAGTTGACATTTCTAATGTCACTTTGTTGTGTTCATATACTTGTTGGTACTATCCTTTTGTCCTTTGTCTTGATTGTTGAGACTGTCCCCCTCATGAGCAATCTCTAGACAAATTTCCAAGCCAACCACATATGAAACATGTCGATGAACTAGGTCCCCAGTACAGACCACTATGCATCCATCCACAAGTCATACATTGTTTTCGTGTTGAAGCATAACTTGGTACTCTATATTCTTGGAAACTCATAATTATAGAAGGTTTGATAATACTAGTTCCCTAAGGCTGAAATCCCCTACAATACCCCATATTACCACTATTTTTGCTTTGTTGTTACCTCAATGGTGTGCTAGATTAAGATGGTACTTTTTTATATGGAGGAGGTCTACCAACTCTTGGATGGCCACTAGCACCCAGTCTAGATATCTCATCAAGGACTCTATTTCATCCTTCCACTTCTTGTCTTACTTGACTGGCCCTCTCAACTCTTCTAGAAGCATCTATAAAAGCATGAAATTCTAAATGAGTCTCCTTGATGGCTACTTCTTCTTACATCTAGGGGTTTTAATCCTATCCAAATCTTCTTATTTTATCCACATTGATGACCTAAATTTGTGGGAAAATCTTAACAAATCAAGGAATAAGAATACATTTTGTCACTGACATATTACCCTGCTTCAGTTTTTAAACTATTTGATCTTGTCGCGTACATGTTTCAAGATAATAATGTGACTCAAATCGCCTCTTGAATTATGCCCAAGTCAAGTTATTCCTTTCTACATGCATCTAACCTAAACCAGACGCTAGCACTACATTTTCGCAAATAAAAAACATGCTCTAACTTCCACAATTTAGGTACATGAGCTAACTAAAAATTCTTTTTAGTTTCAATCATTCATGCATCATCTTCATCAGGGCCTGAACTTCCTATAAAATCATAGGCTCCCATATTTCATATTTTTTCATGTGACCTACTCAATTCTCTCATAGGTTATGGTTGATGTATAGGATCTATATTATTCACTTTCATCTGAGAAATGACAGCCATAAAGCCTTGTACCATAGAAATAATTTCTAGGGAGAATGGAGGAAATGGAGCATGAGGTTGTTGGAGAGGTCTTGTAGCTTCTTTTACGTTTGGTATAAGATCAATTTCATAGACTGAATTCGCTCTGATAATGGAAGAGGTAAATGGGGTTTGTTTATAACATGACCTTCTGGAGCTTCCTGCACCCCACCAATACTTAAAGTCAATTTCAAGGCTTGACCCTCTATTCTAGGTTCCATGAGTGTAAAAGACACATGTATTACACCCTATGGTAAAAATAAGACTCGATACATTCCAAATTCCTAACTAACTCAAACCTCACTCTAATAACAGGCTTTATCAGAACCTGACCTCAAATAATCGACCAAAACCTCAATTTACCGAGATAAAACCTCGAGAGGTAAGATTAAGACCTTACTAGCCAATAAGCAAATTGAAACGAATAAAATTTTGAGTGTTTATTTCGCAAACCTCTTATTTGCAAATATTCAAAACTTCAAATAAAACTTTTTCTTATTGAAACATCACCAACCCCAAAACAAGAAAAAGATCCTCCTTTGGTTATATCTCATCATTCAATTTGTAGGGAATAGACCCAAAATAGAATCACTTCCCTTCTCTCCTTGGGAGGGTGACCCACTCGATTTGTTTTCCTATTCTATGTGATGTTGCTTATATGTGTCAGACCTGGGATGCCATAAGTATGAGAGTGAGGGATAGGTCCATTTCCAAAACTAACTTGGAGGCTTGGGCCTGCTTTTCTAAAAGAAATTGTCATCTTTATGTATCTGATGTACCCTCGATTTAATATCGATTTAGTCAAAATGCCCCTCAAATCACTTGGATGGTTGATTAGGCATCATCATCATTTTCATAAAAATTTCAATATTTTTGGGTTTGTCAAAAAGAATATTTACATCCCATACTCACACAAAACATCTTAAATTTCCCTTACAACTTTAGATCTGCAAGTCATGCTTGACATCAAAATGCACTAAGACACTCCACACATATCCCAAAACAAGTACAAGAATATTTTATACAGACATGCTAAGAAGAAAGCTTCACCTAGATTGGTCACATGTCTGATGTAGAAAGATGGTTGGTAGGTTTCGTGCTTCTATAACCTAAAGGTTTGCCATTTTTCGTTAGACAATGTGTAACTGAGCGCTATAGAAAAATATACAGTAATAATATCACTCATATTCATTTTTTGTTACAAAATATTCCTACAAATCAACGTTTCAAAATATCTTAAATGATGGGTTTCACATTTAAGAGTAAAACAAACAATTGAACATTAATAAGAAAATTTTTATGTCCTCATTTTAACTAATTCATTTGTTTATTCTATTCACTGTGGATCTATCTAATTTGTTCCTAATCAGATAAACATTGTCACAGTTTGAACATGTGCACAATTACATTGTCCATATCTTAGAGTGTAGTTGGCAACCCTAAGATAGTCACAAGTCTAGGTCTGCATCTAGACAGGTACGGTGTATAGGTCTACTTTTCTCCCACCTTTGTACAAGGTTAGGAATCATTTATGTGATACAGTCATGGTTGGGGTCTCATTCCACCTCTATAGAACTGTCACTAACCTTCACTTTTTCAACTACGAGGTTGGGGGCTCGCTTCCACCTTTGTGGAATTTCTCCTAATCTTCCACAGTTTATCCCTAGTGGTCTAGTCCACTCTAAATCATTGGCACTTGTATTTCACTTTAAGTATGAACGATTTGTTTCACCATCCAAGCATGAGCATTGTGGATGGCTAGCGGTGTCCAAGACTCCTAGCTAATTTTATAGTCCCTTTTAGTTATTTAAGACTATTTAGTTTCTTTTCTTTTATTTGGATATTTCATCAATCCAATTACATACATAAATCATTATAAAAGAATAATTCATTCTTCTAGTATCTCAAAGGTTATAAAATTATCTCAAAACACAATTTTTCCTTTTCAAGGTAAATACTTCTCTTGGGCTTCTCAAAACTAAATCACAATAATTATTATTTTCACAGAGTCTCAACAATGAACTCCTCTCAACCTACAATTTTCTTGTAATTTGATAAATTGCAACAAAATTTAATACAATTCCATATATATATATATATATATGTGTGTGTGTGTGTGTGTGTGTGTGTGTGTGTGTATACATATATATATAGAGAGAGAGAGATAGATATATATATAAATATATATATATATACATATATATGCATACATATATATACATACATATATATGTATACATATATATACAAATATATATATATATGTATACATATATATACATACATATATATATACATATATATTATATATTATATAGTATATATTATATATTATATATTATATATTATATATATACACACACACACATTTGTGTGTACATATGCATATATAAATATAAGTATTATTTTCTCAAGGCAAAAGAACAATTTATATTAACACAAAATGATATTTCACAATTATCATGAACAATTCTCATTGATGTAGGAAATTCATGGATTAACATTCAATATTAGTCCCATTATCTCTTCTTTAATCTAAACTTCCATTTCTACTTTTGATCCCATCAATGTTCACATTCTCATCGGTCATTACACCTTCATCAGTAGTCATCGAAGATTTAAGGTTTGAATTTACAAGTGATATAGTTACTGGATATTTTGTTACATCACTCACCTTGTCAAAAACATATTGATTTCTAGTTGTAGGACTCAAATTTGTCTCCAAATCTTAAGCTTCTTCTCTTTCTTTAACTCCAATGGTGTTTTTCCTTTCGAAAGAAGAATAATTAGGGTATATCCCTTCAAGAGAACCCTAGATGACATTCCAATTTGAGTAGAGAAGGAAAAGGACAAGGATTCATACACTTACAAAATCTAAAAGGTGTACATGACCAAATCCGTAGGGTTGCTCATGAATAGACCATCGTAAGATCATGTATCATCATCCATAGATGATAACTGAGCTCCAAATAGAGTCTCACTCTTTCTTTAGGTGAGTATATGAAATTTCAAGGGAAAGCAGTGAAGTATATATAGGCTAAGAGAAGGTTGATGGTTTCATCGGTTGATTTAAGTCATAAATTTATCATTCTCCATCAAAGATCATTATAGATCCCTCATTGGTCATTTCCGTAGGTAGTTTGATCAATTATGGCTCAATTCCCATCAATGTTCATGAACTAACCACTCATCAGTTCACTTTCATTAGTGGACATTCTTTGGGTCTCCCATTGGAGATTAGATTCAACTTTTCATTAATAGGAAACCTCTCCTCCTCTAATGGAAATTCTATAGTCCAATATTATATCATTTCAACATTGTTTATCAATAGGATTTTGTCAGTGGATGTTTAAAAACTCTCTTATACTAATGACAAGATTGGCTATGGCTTAAGGCATTCAATGTGTGTCAACTAAGTCCAAACAAGAAATCAAAAGATAAAATATATACATACCATGTCATATTTCCAAAATTTCCCTCAAAGGAAAATTCACACAAAGAAACCTATGGATTAATATATACATACAACTTATGATATGTCTTTGTAAATACCATATAAAGATTACTTAAATCCATGGGCAAGATAACTTACATTGTTAGGAATCAAGAGGTCATGGTCTTTACAAATTATCCCCCTCTTAAGAAAATTCATCCTCAAATTTAAAACAAATCTAGATGGGTCGTCTTCATCTCATTTTCCAGTTCCTAAGTTTTTTATTAAGAATTAGGATGCTTCCACAATATCTTTACCAAAGGTATGTCACGATTTCTGAGCTTTTGAATCTTTGTATCTAGGATCTGGACTGTTCCCTCTTCGTTAGCAATGTTGTTCGATAATTATACGTGGCCAGTTGTTTTTGGAATCCAAATTGATTATGGGTGACATTTCCTTAACATGGATGCATGAAAGACATTATGCAATTTTGGTAACTTAGGAGGTAATTGTAGTTTATAAGATACCTTACCCTATCTTTTCTATTATAGTGTACGGACCCAAATATCTTGGAGTCAACATACCTTTCTTTCCAAATATGAGGATGTCTTTCCATAGAGAAACTTTCAAACATAATTTCTCACCTACTTCAAGCTCTAGGAACCTATGCCTTTTAGTAGCATAACTTATTTGTATGCCTTGTGCATCCTTTAGTTGTTGTTGGCTTATTAATTCAATCTTTCTATAGTCTTCTTTACTATTTCAAGACCCGTCAACTATTTTTCTCCATTTTCATACCAACATATTGACAGTATACACTTTCTCCCATATGAAGCTTCATACATTGCCATCCCTATGTTAGATTGATAACTTATTTAAGAAAATTCTGTTAAGCACGCATGTACATCCCAACCGGTCTGAAAATTGTAAGGCACACACCCTCAGTATGTCTTCTCGAGTCTGGATTGTCCATCAGATTGAGGATGATAAGTTGTGCTAAAATTGAGTTTTGTCCCAATAGTTGTATGTATTTTATCCCAAAATCTGGAAGTAAATTGTGGTCCTCGATCTGACACTATTGTCAAGGGAATTTTATGTCCCATCAACATATTTTTGTGCTAATTGATTAGCTGCAGAAGTGGTTTTCATTGGCATGAAATGTGTTGAGTTATTTAATTTTGCTACAATATCCTATAAGGAATCAAAACCTCTCATCATTTAAGGTAGTCCAATTACAATGTCCATGGTTATATCATCCCATTTCCATTCAAGTACAGGTAAAGGTTGTAACATTCCTGCTAGTCTCTAATGCTCTTCTTTGACCTACTGGCATACTCCTCAACATGCCATAAATTTAACCACATCCTTTTTCATTCTAGGACACCCATATAACTCTTTCAATTAATGTTACAAATAAACACCTCCTGGGTGCATTGCATATGTAGAAGTATGTTCCTCCTCTAATAATATCTTCTTTAATTTTGATTCATTTAGTACACATATCCTTCTTACTGGATGAATTGTATAACATTATTGTCCAAATAGTGAAACCCTTCTTTCTTTTTTTCTACATTTCAAACTTAATCTTGTAGATCTTTGGATATTTATCTTGTTGTTGATGAATCTATTCTTATGAAGTTTTTTTATTTTTGGTTGTGTCAATAATGTTCCCACATTTTCTATCCTATTTGAGTATTCATTCCTCTATGATCTAATAACATATATCTCCTTTTACTTTCTGAATAATATAATCCAAATTTATACTTGGAGGATGATTTGCAGCTTAGTTAATGTGTTACTACATTGGTCTTTCAGTATGATAATCAATGGTACAATCATAAACTTTGATTAACTCAAGCTATCTATGTTGTCTCAAGTTTAAGTAATTCTATTTGGGGATCTACCTCAAACTAAAAATAATACTGCTAAGGTGTAAGAGCTAAAACAACAACAACTAATTTCAAATCATGAGTTGGATATTTATCTTCGTGTTTCTTCAACTGTGTGGAAGTATATGAAATCACCTTACCATCCTACATAAGAACACATCCCAATCCTTTTTTGAAGCATCATAGAAAAATGCATAACCCTTTCCATTTTCTCTTTAGAATGAAACCAGTGTAGATGTCAACTTTTCCTTCAGAGTCTAAAAATTTATCTCACATTATTCTATCCTAAAAATGTGTTTTTTTCCTTGTTAACCTTGTAATGGCATTGTTAAAACACTAACGTTTTGTACAAATCAAGTATAATATCCTGCTACACCAAGAAAACTACAAACGTCTATGGAGTCATGGGTTGTTCCCACTATAACATTGACTCCACCTTCTTAAGTTCACACAAATTCCTGGCCCAGATATTACATGCCCCAAAAATTCAACTTCAGAAGCCCAAAACTCATATTTACAAACCTTACCATATAGTTTGTGTTGTGTCAAAAGTTCTAGAGAAGTCCTTAGATGGTACTCATGTTGTTCAACATTCACAGAGTATATTAGAATGTCAAGTATAAACACAACCACAAATTGGTCTAGATATTATCTGAACACTCTATTCATTAATTTCATAAAGACGTAGGTGCATCGGTTTCCCAAATGGCATAACCAAGAATTCATAATGCCCATAACTTGTATGAAAATTCATTTTTGGTATTTTTCATATTTAATTTTTAATTGGTGATATCTTGACCCTAAATCTATATTAGAAAAGATTGTATCTCCTTTAAGTTGGTCGAACAAATTATAGTTTCTAGGTAACGAGTACCTATTCTTAATAGTAACCTTGTTCAATCATTTATTATCTCCCAGTTGCATCGTACCTTCCTTTTAATTTAAAAAAAAAGCATTGGTTCTCCCCATGGTGACATACTTGGTTGTATAATGCCTTTATTTGAAAACTCTTGTAGTTGTACCTTGAGTTCTCTAAGATCTGCTAGTTCCATGCGGTAAAATGGCAAGGATATAGGTAAGGTAATGGGTTCAAGATTAACCTCAAAGTTAACTTCTTGAAGTGGTGGAAATCTTGGTAAATCTTCAGGAAACACATCAAAAAACTCTAGTAGGATAGATACATATAACATTTTTTATTTTTAACTCAAGTGTCTAAAACATGTGCTAGATATCCTTGACATCCCTTTCTCAATAGTTTATCCACAGTCATCATAGATATCAAACATGTTGGTAAAACTTTCCTTTTCCTATGGTGATTCATGTCTTATCCCACCATTAAATTCCACTTCCTTAGTGAAATAATCTAATGTTGCCTGATATTGCTCTAAAATTGCATTTCTAGGATTACATAATTTCCATGAATTTTGAGTGGCAAAATATCCGCTTGAATACCGTAAGTTCCATCACACAACACTTATTTAGGACATATCTCAGCAACAAACATAGCTTTGACTGTAAGACTTCCAGAATAAAACCATAATATATAGGTATAGAAATGAGGTGACTTTTAGATATCATATGTTTAGTTACAAAGGAATGAGTAGCACTAGGGTCAATTAAAACAGATATTGGAGTAATGAAATCAGTAAGAAGTTGCATCTGACCTAATAGCATTTGTGGAGATATCACTCCCCCTTATTTATTGATCGCATAAGCTCTTCCTGTAGGGGGGGCCTTTCCTTCTCCTTTAATAATATCACCTTGTGATGTGGTCCCTTATGCACTAGAAGTTGTCAGAGAGTTGGCATTTCTAATGTCACTTTGTTGTGTTCATATACTTGTTGGTACTATCCTTTTGTCCTTTGTCTTGATTGTTGAGATTGTCCCCCTCATGAGCAATCTCTAGAAAAATGTCCTGGCCAACCACATATGAAACATGTAGATGAACTAGGTCCCCAATACAGACCACTATGCATCCATCCACAAGTCATACATTGTTTTCATGTTGAAGCATAACTTGGTACTCTAGATTCTTGGAAACTCATAATTATAGAAGGTTTGATAATACTAGTTCCCTAAGGTTGAAATCCCCTACAATAACCCATATTACCTCAATTTCTGCTTTGTTGTTACCTCAATGGTGTGCTAGATTAAGATGGTACTTTTCTATAATGTGGAGGTCTACCAACTCTTGGATGGCCACTAGCATCTAGTCGAGATATCTCATCAAGGACTTTGTTTCATCCTTCCACTTCTTGTCTTACTTGACTGGCCCTCTCAACTCTTCTAGAAGCATCTACAAAAGCATGAAATTATAAATGAGTCTCCTTGATGGCTACTTCTTCTTACATCTAGGGGTTTGAACCCTATCCAAATCTTCTTATTTTATCCACATTGATAACCTAAATTTGTGGGAAAATCTTAACAAATCAAGGAATAAGAATCCATTTTGTCACTGACATATTACCCTGCTTCAGTTTTTAAACTATTTGATCTTGTCACGTACATGTATCAAGATAATAATGTGACTCAAATCGCCTCTTGAACTATGCCCAAGTCAAGTTATTCCTTGCTTCATGCATCTAACCTAAACCAGAGGCTAGCACTACATTTTAGCAAATAAACAGCATGCTCTAACTTCCACAGTTTAGGTACATGAGCTAACTAAAAATTCTTTTTAGTTTCAATCATTCATGCATCATCTTCATCAAGGCCTGAACTTCCTGTAAAATCATAGGCTCCCATATTTCATAGTTTTTCATATGACCTACTCAATTCTCTCATAGGTTACGGTTGAGGTATAGGATCTATATCATTCACTTTCATCTAAGAAATGGCAGCCATAAAGCCTTGTACCATAGAAATAATTTCTAGGGAGAATGGAGGAAATGGAGCATGAGGTTGTTGGAGAGGTCTTGTAGCTTCTTTTACGTTTGGTATAAGATCAATTCCATAGACTGACTTCGCTCTGATAATGGAAGAGGTAAATGGGGTTTGTTTATAACATGACCTTCTGGAGATTCCTGCACCCCACCAATACTTAAAGTCAACTTCAAGGCTTGACCCTCTATTCTAGGTTCCATGAGTGTAAAAGACACATGTATTACACCCTATGGTAAACAATAAGACTCGGCACATTCCAAATTCCTAACTGACTCAAACCTCACTCTAATACTAGGCTTTATCAGAACCCGACCTCAAATAATCGACCAAAACCTCAATTTACCGAGACAAAACCTCGAGAGGTAAGATTAAGACCTTACTAGCCAATAAGCAAATTGAAACGAATAAATTTTTCAGTGTTTATTTCACACACCTCTTATTTGCAAATATTCAAAACATCAAATAAAACTTTTCTTATTGAATCATCACCAGCCCCAAAATAAGAAAAAGATCCTCCTTTGGTTATATCTCATCATTCAATTTGTAGGGAATATACCCAAAATAGAATCACTTCCCTTCTCTCCTCGCTAGGGTGATCCGTTCGATTTATTTTCCTATTCTATGTGATGTTGCTTATATGTATCAGACCTGGGATGCCATCAGTATGAGAGTGAGGGATAGGTCCATTTCCAAAACTGACTTGGAGGCTAGGGCCTACTTTTCTAAAAGAAATTGTCATCTTTATGTATCTGATGTACCCTCGACTTAATATTGATTTAGTCAAAATGCCCCTCAAATCACTTGGATGGTTGATTAGGCGTCATCATCATTTTCATAAAAATTTCAATATTTTTGGGTTTGTCAAAAAGAATATTTACATCCCATACTCACACAAAACATCTTAAATTTCCCTTACAACTTTAGATCTACAAGTCATGCTTGACATCAAAATGCACTAAGACACTCCACACATATCCCAAAACAAGTACAAGAATATTTTATACAGACATGCTAAGAAGAAGGCTTCACCTAGATTGGTCACATGTCTGATGTAGAAGGCTGGTTGGTAGGTTTCGTGCTTCTATAACCTAAAAGTTTGCCATTTTTCATTAGACAATGTGTAACTGAGCGCTATAGAAAAATATACAGTAATAATATCACTCATATTCATTTTTTGTTACAAAATATTCCTACAAATCAATGTTTCAAAATATCTTAAATGACGGGTTTCACATTTGAGAGTAAAACAAACAATTGAACATTAATAAGAAAATTTTAATGTCCTCATTTTAACTTATTCATTTGTTTATTCTATTCACAGTGGATCTATCTAATTTTTTCCTAATCAGATAAACATTGTCACAGTTTGAACACGTGCACAATTACATTGTCCATATCTTAGAGTGTAGTCGGCAACCCTAAGATAGTCACAAGTCTAGGTCTACATCTAGACAGGTACGGTGTATAGGTATACTTCTTTTCTCCCACCTTGGTACAAGGTTGGGAATCATTTATGTGATACATTCATGGTTGGGGTCTCATTCCACATCTATAGAACTGCCGCTAACCTTCACTTTTTCAACTAAGAGGTTGGGGGCTCGCTTCCACCTCTGTGGAATTTCTCCTAATCTTCCACATATTATCCCTAGTGGTCTAGTTCACTCTAAATCATTGGCACTTGTATTTCACTTTAAGTATGAATGATTTGTTTCACCATCCAAGCATGAGCATCGTGGATGGCTAGCGGTGTCCAAGGCTCCTAGCTAATTTTATAGTCCCTTTTAGTTATTTAAGCCTATTTAGTTTCGTTTCTTTTATTTGGATATTGCATCAATCCAATTACATACATAAATCATTATAAAAGAATAATTCATTCTTCTAGTAGCTCAAAGGTTATAAAATTATCTCAAAACACAATTCTTCCTTTTCAAGGTACATACTTCTTTTGGGCTTCTCAAAACTAAATCATAATAATTATTATTTTCACAGAGTCTCAACAATGAACTCCTCTCAACCTACAATTTTCTTGTAATTTGATAAAGTGCAACAAAATTTAGTACAATTTCATATATATATATATATATATATATATATATAGAGAGAGAGAGAGAGAGAGAGAGAGATATATATGCATACATATATATACATATATATATATATGTATACATATATATATACACGTACATATATATTATCTATTATATATTATATATATTATATATTATATATTATATATTATATATATTATATATATTATATATATAGACACACACATATTTGTGTGTACATACGCATATATAAATATAAGTATTATTTTCTCAAGGCAAAAGAACAATTTATATTAACACAAAATGATATTTCACAATTATCATGAACAATTCTCATTGATGTAGGAAATTCATGGATTAGCATTCAATATTAGTCCCATTATCTCTTCTTTAATATAAACTTCCATTTCTACTTTTGATCCCATCAATGTTCACATTCTCATCGGTCATTACACCTTCATCAGTAGTCATCGAAGATTTAATGTTTGAATTTACAAGTGATATAGTTACTGGATATTTTGTTACATCACTCACCTTGTCAAAAACATATTGATTTCTAGTTGTAGGACTCAAATTTGTCTCCAAATATTAAGCTTATTCTCTTTCTTTAACTCCAATGGTGTTTTTCCTTTAGAATGAAGAATAATTAGGGTCTATCCCTTTATGAGAACCCTACATGACATTCCAATTTGAGTAGAGAAGGAAAAGGACAAGGATTCATACACTTATAAAATCTACAAGGTGTACATGACCAAATCCGTAGGCTTGCTCATGAATAGACCATCATAAGATCATGTATCATCATCCATAGATGATAACTGAGCTCCAAATAGAGTCTCTCTTTCTATAGGTGAGTATATGAAATTTCAAGGGAAAGCAGTGAAGTATATATAGGCTAAGAGAAGGTTGGTGGTTTCATTGGTTGATTTAAGTCATAAATTTATCATTCTCCATCAAAGATCATCATTGATTCCTCATTGGTCCTTTCCACAGGTACTTTGATCAATTGTGGCTCCATTCCCATCGATGTTCATGAACTAACCACTCATCAGTTCACTTTCATTAGTGGACATGGACTAGGCACTTATTGGTCTCTTCTTTGTTAGGGGTCATGGTCTGACTGTCTGTTAATCCATTCCATCGATGGACATGGATGGGCGATCATTTGTATCTTATTTTATCAGTGTATACATGGATTGACTGCTCCTCAGTCCATTTTCATCTGGTGGATTAATCGATTTTTATTCTAATCCTAGACCCATCATTGGTAGCCATTTCTTGGGTCTCCCATAAAAATGAGATTCAACTTTTCATTGCTAGGAAACCTCTCCTCCTTTGATGGAAATTGAGCAATCTAATACTATATCATTTAATCAATGTTCATCGATAGGCTTTCATCAGTGGGTGTTTAACAACCCTCATCTACCAATGAAAAGACCGGTTGTGGCCTAAGGCATTCAATATCCATCAACTAAGTTCAAACATGAAAGAGAAAAATAACATCTATACATGCCATGCCATATTTCCAAAATGTCCTCCAAAAGAAAATTCACACAAAGAACCCTAAAGATTCATAAACAACTTATAACTTCCCATATTAAGATTACTTATATCCATAGCAAGGATAACTTACATGTATAGGAATCGAGATAGGTTAGGGTCTATCAAGTCTCAAGACCTATCATGAATCATGGGTAGTTTTTCCCTATTTATCATCATATAACATTTCTTTTATCAGTAACACTGAAACAACTACCATAATCACTATAGATATGGCCTCAACCACACTCATATGACATTGTTATTTTAGGACATCGAGGGAGAGATTACCTCATATATATATATATATATATATATATATATATATATATATATATATATATATATATATATATATATATATATATATATATATTGGTAACTCGTATATACTATCCAATATATGATATAAGTACATTCTTACAACCCTTGAGTTGCTACAACAATACTCCCCCCCTTCCGAGCACAAGGGTAGTTTGTAAGTCTATAGGAACTATCTGCATTAGGGTTTCACTTGATTATTAAGCCATTTACATGTATCTCATTAATAAAAAGATATAAAATAGAACATTCCACTATGATGAAATACCATTTAAGCATTAGAACCGAATTCATGTCTAAAAGGGTACAAACATAGCTAAAATCCATTTTTGACCATATAAAGTCCATGTCATCATAGAGGCTCAAAAAACACATTAAAAGGATGATATATTTCATTATAATAATTGCAATTAAGTATACTAATGTAAGTGAAAGATATTACAAAAGTTGTAAAGATGTCTAAACAGCCATTTTGGTGTAAGATGCATATAGGATCCCAATTTTCAATAATTAACAATAAGAAGGTTCATTACTTATTGATTGTAATAGCATGCAATACTACTAGGGTTAATGATCTCGAAGTACCCCATAGTATTGCCCAAAACCCATAAAATTCATTTATTTAGCCTTAATGATAGCATTTAAGTGGCATTAGGTGATTATTGGTAGAATATGCATGAAAAGAGTACTAAAAAGAGGCTTAATCACTTGTCTTTCATGAAGAACACGATATCTATCAAGAAACCATGAAACCCAAGCTCCAAGATTCACAAAAAGCCTAAAAATTCATCCCCTTGCTAGATCAAACTCCAACTAGGAAAAAGAAGGTAAAAAGAAGATATCTTTGGGAAAAGAAAGGAATTTCTGCCATAGAAAGCCAAGAACCACGTCTAAGAGGGTAAAAGACAAATATAAAAAAAGATGTAAATATATGGAACTTACATGATCTAGATCCAAACTAGGATTAGATGATGATGCTTAGATTTGATCCTCTGTGCTAAAAAACCAACATGCACAAGCTCTAGCCTTAGAATCTCCCGCATCTTGCTCCATCAGTGTCTCCAAAACTCAAAATTATCAAAATTATCACTAGGAATGATCGAATTGCAAATTTACATGTTGGACCCTTAAAAACTTCCCTTCAGGCTCCACTGTTGGGGAAAAAAGCTAAAGTTTGGCATGGTTTTCAAGCATTTGTCACCGAAGACACGCATCAAGCTAGACTTAACACACATTGGGTGTAGCCACTCTGGTTGATGTACCTAATCGGGTAGCCTCCAAGGCCCAGACAGATGTGACTCCTACAAGTCAGCCCCAGTCCTCCTTGTCTGATCAGCCCTAATGATTGGTCTATTTGCATTTCTGATTTGTTTAGTGATGCAAGCACAATAAGGTATGATTTTTTTGTCCATAAGGTTAAAGCTTTTCCATCTTCAAAATTTGACCATATCATTTTCTCATTATCTAATACGCAATGGCATGGTATGATAAGGCATGAAGAATATGAGCTCCAACAAGAAAAGTTGAAGCCCAAGCTTCACAACATAGCCCAAAAACGTCCTCCTCTGTTAGATCTAGCACCAACGAAGCCAACGAAGGTGAAAACAAGATATATTTAGGTAGAGAAAAGAATTTTCACCATAGAAAGCTCAAAACCACAACCAACAAGGTAGAATATATATAAACCGCAAGTAAAAGTGAGAAGACATGGAATAAACTAGAGACGAAATAGCTTCATATGGTGATCTTTATACTCCAAATCTCTAAAGAAAACTAAAATATCAATATGTGCACAAACTCTACCCTTAGGATCACCCTCCTATTACTCCAAGAGAATTCCAACAACTTAAAATGATCTAAATGAGCCCAAGGAATTATGGAATCATATATGTGTAGGATGAGGGAGGAGAAATTTGCTTAACATTTATTAAATATCACCCATAAATCTCCCCTATGGGTCACAAACAAGACTCAGTCTACCTGCATCAGTCATTGAAGAGATACATTGGGCTACCCTGACAAACAATGTGAACCACAACCCTGATTGATCCACCTACATTAGGCTCTAAGGCCCAACACGGTGTGGCTCCCATGAGCCATCCGCTGACCACTTTTCCCAAAGTTGTCCTAGTGTCCGACCCCTTTCAACCTATTAATTCCATCGACTAATGCACACATAAAGGTATGTTTCTTTTAGTCCATAGGCTCACAAAAAATACATTATCAAATTATTATTTATTAATACACATGTGCATAATATGAAAATAATTATTTTGAATATTCAAATGATACAAATAAATCATTATTAATTCTAATAAATTACAAATAATGACAAAAAATTGCTATTAAAGTAAATGTAGGATTGTGATCTTACAGCTGAAATGTACAAAAACTTTAAAGGTTATTACTATTTGTCCAAATTTGAAAATATATTCCTAATTATGTGTCCAAGTGAGGTATGTGCAAAATCATAGCATCATAAACTAGTAGAAACTTTGCATTCACTCCCTAGACTTAAATGGAAGTGGTAACTCATCATAATTAATTTAGTGGTGAGTTTACCTAGCTAATATCCTTCTTTGGACTGTATAGAAGTGATGTGGATAAACCGACAAAGTATTCTCATTTTCTACTTGTGGCTTCAAAAAGTAATATATCGAATACTACCAAAGATTACACTAATGAAGTCACCCTATTACATGGAATTAAAGTACATATAACACATTATAGAGGTCCTAAGTTTACTTGGAGATTCTTGAACTTGTTGCATCATCAATTGAAAATGAGAAAGAACTTTTGTTTAATTTTCATCAACATATGGTTAGTTTGAATGCACCATTCAAAAAATGTAAAGGCATGTTCAAGATATGCATTTTATAGTTTCAATAGAGACGTTATCCTGATCTAATTTGCACACAGCAAAGTCATCATTCTAGTTTAGGTATAACTCCACACTAGATCATGTATGGAATAAAATATGTGTATCCTATTTGCTAATATGAGGTGGGAGAAACATTTTTGTGGGTCCATTATTGGTGAAGAAGATAAGTAGGAAGATATATGTGATTAGGAAATAGTTAAAAGTATCATAGGATATACAAACAAACTATGTTGACAAAAAACACAAAAAATAGGGTGTTCAATACATGGAGATGAATGATCTACATGTTTTACCGTGGAAAGGAATCTTCATATCTAGAAAGAGTGGAATAGTAACTCTAAGATACATAAGATCCAATTTGATCACTAAGAGAACTAGACGAGTTGCATACAACATGAAGTTGCCACATGATTTGAAAACTCTAAATGATGTTTACATGCTATTCTTAGGTTATCATGACCTAACCCAAGGATTTAGTAGCAAGGAGTTTCCTTCACCTAGGTAGTAGTGAGTTGAAAGTGGGAATCTAGTCTTGGTGGTTTCTTACAATTGTCCATGTAAACTCGGGTTGGGGTAGGGTGATTTATATGAGTTGTCTCTAAGACTCCATTTTAAAAATTTTATGGCATGTATATGATGCTTCTTTCTAACTGTGAACATGGAGATCTTTTGTATAAATTGATGGTGACATTGGTCATGTAGGTGGAGTTGTGTATAACTACATGATGTGTCTTTTCTATGTTCATATATGTGAAACTTGTGGGAATGTTTATGTACACATTTCCTTTACTTCTTGGCTTATGATTTTAGTAAGGTCCAATTTGGCTTTTTGTTTCAAGGCTTTCTTTATGCTTTGTGACACTCATGAGCTCAAACGTTCTTGTGTGTTGGTGTAGGGGTTAAGGTAATACATAAATTAACTCTAGTTGTAGGAAAAGGTTTTTAAAGTGATATTGATGGATAAAAGTTAGTTAATACAGTGTCAAGTCCATGACTAGTCTTACAAAAATTTCTGAAGTGTAAGTTATCACCATTATGTCAAGAAAAATCAATATTATATATTCTAAATATATGTGTGGTGCCGACAGGAATTTATATTGATTTTTCTTATTATGAGGTTTTGATGCCTTCTTGCACTCATAACACACAATGTCATCCATGGGAAGTGAATGTAAGCAAACTATGTGTACTATTGAGGTGTAGACATCATACTAACAACATACATGCAACCACCATCCCACTTTCTGAATGGTGTACTATTGAGGTGTACGCATCATACTAACAACATACATGCAACGACCATCCCACTTTCTTAATGGTTGCTTCTCACTACCCATATCCTAACTTTTAAGCTCATAACATGCCCCAAAATACCACCACATTAGCAACCCAAGCGCAATGGTCATTTGATCGACCTTTGTTCTATCGATACCATAAATAGTCCTGAAAATGACTTTTTTTCACCCTCCTCACTGTATTCATGATAATGTCCAATAAATAAAGACATTATTGGGTTTGAATAGCATAGTAAAACAAGTCAATAAAGTTTTTTCTCAGCTCCATTTCAACCTTAGAATTATAGTATACAATAAAAAAAACTAGAGAATATAGGAAAAATATCTTGTTAAGGAAGTGACTTTTTTGGTTCCCTAATGGAGTACAATGCCCCTAAAATGGGTAAGAGAAACAAAGTGTGCATTGTTCATATTATCTTATTCATGAAAATAATATTAGACAACATTGAGAATTCTTAAGATGATAGGATACGTTAGACATGGATACATCACAAACCTAGAATGTTTTAATATATTTCTAGATATTGGGAGTTATTAGTCATTTTGCACTATGATCCTTCTCCATAAATAAGTACATTATAGACTATTCTAATCCAAATGTGCATTTATTTTTATTTGACTAACAAAATTAATGTGTGTTATGAATGATTCATTCTTTACAGGCACATCTGAATATACTAGTCCCTACAAATGATTGGGTATCTTGCGTATGAACCTTTATATTTCTTGATAATATGGTTAGCCTTCTTTATAACTATAAAAAAAATCATTTGACATATTGTTTCTCTACTTTAGACGTTGATAAAATATTTCACTTTATGATTGCTTTCAAGTCTCTGATGGCATAATTCATGGGCTTGCAAATTTATAGTAATATTTTGTTTGACCTTATGGCCCTTTGACTTGTATAGGACTCTTTCATGCTTTAATATATTATAATCATGTCATTTTGATAGAGATTTATATTTGGAAATATAAAGGAATAAAAACATCCATCATGTCAAGCGAGGGACATGTATTGAGTAAGGGAAATGAAATAAAATTTAGGCATAAGAGTGTAAATGGATATCCACCATCAACAAGTGAGAGAGTTGAGCTTAATTGACTTTATGATTCAAAGTGTCTCACCCATTATAATGGTTACTTCATTATCTATACTATGTATTATCAATTAGATGTTTCTTTTTTCATTCTTATTATTTAAACATTTGGCATATTCCCACTTATACTTGATGTTGTTCTATGTATGCTTGCAAGGCCCCAACCCATGATTTTCCATAATCACATTTTAATTACCTTAGTTTCATGATTTCTTGAATGATCTTACAAAATAATGAATTTTCTTATGTGTGTGTTCAAATAAGAATTTCATGATTGATTGAATATGTAAAATGCCTAATGGAACTTAGTTGTAATATGATATTGAATTTTCAATAAAACTAGGGTTAGGGCATTCAGGGTGACACCCTAAATGACAACATGTTGAGCATGTTATTATCATATTATGAGCCCTAAAGAAACATGATTAGGGTTGTACATATATCAGTCCAGACTGATAGACCGGAGTGGACCATCTATTCAGTGCAGTCTTAGATCGGCTTAACTTTTGGTATGGTCCTCAGTCCAATATATTTCTTAAATGTGGTCATCGGCCTAATCCTGTCCAAAACCTATAGAAACTAGTCCAGACCGGTTGTACCAAATAATATAAAAATTCTTATACATTAATTAAATATAATATTTATGAAAGGTTGTGTGGATGTTCAATACATTATTAATGAATATAGAATTTATTGGTAGGTATATTAATATCATGGTATACACGCTAATGTCATTATCTCAATAAATGTCAATGGAATTAATCATTGCACTTATACAAGTGCCAAGTATCTACTAAATAAATCTGAATATTGCATTACATTGTGGTGATGAAAAACTTAAAGGACATTGCACATTGAAGGTAAATGTTAATCAATTAGTGTACTACCTATTAACTACCATATAATTAAATTTTATAATATTTTTAAGTGTTAGTTTTTGTGTGCAACGAATTTATAAAAGTTAGTCTCAAATGTGTTATTATGTGTAAGTATTATGTTAGTAATGTTCCTAATAGTCTTATAACAATTTTCTCTCTCAAGTTGTAAGAATATATTTGTGTAACTTGGTTTGTGTTACCAAACCCAAATGTCTTATTAGATCTTATGTAATTTTCATAACATTGTTCTTTTATAATTTACAATCAAGAGTGTATGAATATTGGTCACCCAGCCCGACCTCGGTCCGGTCCCAGTCTGGTCCTTCATTTTTTTTGGTCTGATGGTCGGTCCATGAATTTTTTGTTAATCAGGTCTTGGTCTGGTCTATTCCAAACCGGTTTGGTCATTGTTTAGACCGATGTAGGGTCCTAATAATGAGATTTGTATGTGCTTCGTAAAGGATTTGTGTGGGTCGATGTATGTATGTGCATCTAAGTTAGGGTTCAATGTATGTTTCATACATTGTTGTTGTGGTGGTTTGATGTTTGTCCATTCTTGACCTCCAGACTGGTTGAGTCGAGTTGGAATCATCTTAGATGAGGAGCGAGGTCAGTGAGATATGTTCATGCATTTGAAACTTGGATGTTTGTAGAAGGTGGGCCTAAAATGAAGTGAACCCAAGCCAAAAAGCATGAAACTGGATAGATTTAGGGTCCCCAGAGTTAGGGTTTGATAGATAAAATAAGAGAGAAGCTTAATTTTGTGAAAGGAATTCAATCAGACCCTTAGAATACTAGACACGTTGAGGCATCAAATTAATTTAGTGAAGTGAAAGATGTAAAGAAGAGGGATGTTGAATTCTAATCCTAACTAAGGAAATTTGGGCCACATTCAGACCATACAGCCTGAATTCATAACAAAAGAGAAAAAACATTGAAGCGATCAAATTGGGTTGACCAAGGAGAATTAAAGACGGGTTGGATAACTTTGGGTTGAGTGTTTCGTCTTGTTATGACTCAATTTCTATCTATGGAGTTGATCTTTTGTTTCCTAATAGGGGAGAATCCTAGTTGAATTTCCCAAATATAGTTGGATTTGTGTCTTGTGTGTTCTTTAGTTGGGCCAGTGTGAGTGTCACCATGTTGGGCTATAAAATGTTTTGGACCCCTTCTAAGCATTAAGTTAGAATTCTTGTCACCCTGAGTGAGGTTTTGGATCTTGGAGGAGCATCACACAGGCGGGACAAGGTCTTTGAGGTCTTCCATACCTAAAAGGAGGTTGATACATTGTATATTTGGTGGATGATCTCTAAATAAAGTTGGTTACTCAATTTTCCTTCCATTCTTCACTTTCTATCCTCCTCTTGGCTCCATGGATGTCTTTTTTTTATTGGGTCAAAAGTATCCCAACCTTTATCCTTGTTCTACCTCATTTCTTTATTTTTTGGTTGGGACCAATGTAGAACAGGGAGTGATGAAGGTTGATGGAGCTTGTGTGACCTTGGGTTGGTTGTGAGATGACCTTTTAATGATTTCTGAAGGTTAAGACCTGGAGAAGGAGGCAGATCTGTACATCTTCTGCTTGGAGCTTGGAGGAGATTCGTTTTGCAAGAACTAGGTGAAGTGCTTCCCTCCTTATACACATGCAATGGATGTATATTAAAACCCGATTTCAAAATGTGAATATTCTTAAGTATATTAAGATGAAGGCTTAAATCTACATATATTCTTAGGAATATGAATCTTTTTTCTCAATGTGCAGTCCCTTATTTGCATGTATGCTTTGATGGCCTCTAAGCTTAAAGATTGAACGTTGGACGTCTTTCTTGCTTGAATGGATGACAATTATGATAAAATCTTAAACATAATAGGAATACTTTTCTTGCTCAAATGCTCATTTTATAACAAGTTGATCGATTCCTTAGAATCCGATAGGATTTCCCAAGGGTCCTGGCATAAAATGCATGATTGACCACTAAATCCGCTTCTATGCTTCTTATTACTAACTTTCCATGTCATACTTGCCTTAGGAAGGCTAAAACATATTATAAAAGTCTTACAAACTGATTTTTCTCTAGTTTAATATGTAAATTGGTGTGGAAATTGATCTTTACATACAAATCTATTAATAATAGATCTAAGGTCTAATATGCAAGTACATGCAAGAGCTTGACATGATCCAGCTATAAGTAGGTATGAACGAAGGTGGTTTGGGACCTTTGAGTAAATGTGAAATTTATTTATAAGATGGTTGTTTTATGTGAACTTAATGGGATTCTTCCTCCTAAACATAGACCTTATGCTTCTCTTATCTTTTCTTCACATATTCTCCTACTGAATGGCTAAGAGTGATGTAATATCATGGCATTTAGATGCATTTTCAGTAAGAGATATACATATATGCCTAGGCTTGAAACCTTGAGGTTGATGCCTTATCACAATGGGAAGATGGTAAGGGATGATGGTTAGTATCATACCCCACACATGAAAAAAATAATGAATGGAAATTTGAAATGAATTATGCAACAATTGGTAGCTAAACATATAATGTTTTTACATTCTTAATATGCTCACTTTCAAATGTAGCCACACACTATATGATCATTGTGTAGGTCATGTAAAAGAAGTGAATTTATCATTTATTTTCCATAAAAAATGGTGATTCTTGGAAGTAATGCATTGTGATAACCTTCCCAAACAATTCCCTTGTAGTTGTATAGACATGGTAAATCTTGTTACCTTTTTTGTCTTCTTGAAGATAATGACAAATGAAAATATATGCACACGACAATCTAGAATCATTATATGTTTCCTTACATGAAATATTGAATATAAATTATGGTAAGATAAATATGTAATTTTGAGGCCTTTGTTTGAGGCTTGTAATGCGCCATTATGACTTATAGAGAATGTGTACTACATCATAAGCCCAACAGGCAGGTCCAAGTGAGCACAGTGATGTTGGAAGGCATGGGGCCTAATGATGATGTTGAATGGATAAGGAGAAATACATGATATTACAACTTTTCCATAATATAGCTATTCCATTCTATGGTCATCTTAAATTTTTCTTAGAATTGTACTTATCACATTGCTTTTGCATAATAATGATCAGATCAAAACCTTTAATCGATACAAACTAATGGTAGAGAATGAGGTTGATCCAAACATCTTTTATAGCCATAAGCTTGTAATTTTAATGGTACACTCCATATTAACTGGGGCAAGAGTCTAACATAATATATAATTAGTTAGGTAATATACATTCATGCTATTCATTACACGATAATTCTAATGGTTGTCTAAAACACTACAAGTGATGCTAAGTTTATTTACTTGAAATACTAGTTATGTGAGAATTGCTACTACAGTTGTTTGAGATATCTCATATCTTTTGATAAAGATGTCTTACTTTCAATGATGAAATGGTGTTGATAATTGTAATTGAACTGAACCATAGAACCTTTATTTTTCTCTAGGTATCATTTGATATGATGCCAATAATATTTTACCTATCTTGTTGTGACTCCTTATGAGTCTCGTCTGGTTCTTCCATGATGTTTTTATGTATAATGGAGATGTGGAAAGGATGTGATGATAAATACATACAAGATATAATATAGTTTACTCTAGAGTGTCCTTGTACTCTCACTTTCCTAAGTGTGGGGTATTGGTTAGAAAATCAGTTTCCACATATACTCCCTCATATGCCAAAGCAGTCAGCCTAATGCACCACATATTGCTAATTTGTTCAATAAGATGTCTTGGGATGCATATGCATCCCCTTGGCGTATTAAGTTTTCGATTAAAGTATATTTTTAAATCCCACTACTTACACCTATACAAACATACATTCAATAGCATATATATACATATGTCTATATTTATGCATTGCACTTATATTTAATTTTATAGTCATATATTCATTTGTATATATATTATACATGTATAATACATTTTCACTCAAATTTATATGCTATGTGAATGACTTTTGGTATATTCATATACATGTGTAAATATAAAATATACCCAGATATATGCACATTCTCTACATAGTTGTACATTTATGCATACATTTCGATTTATTCACACATATGCACACTTTACAAAAATATTAGTACATTCAATATGTGTGCATATGTTATACATGTTTATATATATGGGTATATACACATATATAAGCATATCAAACATGTATATTAATAAGTTTATATCTAAACATATATCAGTTTATAATGTAAATTATAAATTTATTATTTTAAACTCAATATATCATTTTTTGGTTGTTGTAACTAAATTTACTAAAATATAAATCCAACAGCACATATACTCCCTATACACTCACGCATGCCACATATACTATATGTGGTACCCTCTCTGTCTGTACACAACATACCACTTTTAAGAACAAAGGTGTAGGTGGTAATTCATACCACATGTTGTATATTTTTATATGGTGTTAATCTATGGTTATGTGTTGTGAAATGGAATATAGTAATGTACTTTTTTATCACCATGTATATAGATTTCCTTGTGAATTATATGTTGAAATCAAAAAGAATATTCTAGTTTCTTTCTTTACCAGATCTTCTCTTGAGAATGAACTGTAATAATTTGTGAGCTTTCAAATGATGTCATATGGAGTTTTTAGATGATTGTTTGTATTTGGATCCTTTGGAAGCTTTCTTTATTCGGATAAGAAAATTTTATATGGAATATTTGAATCATTTTTTGTATGGGAGTTTGGAGTTGGGTTTTGTTTGGGAATGTGTCCTACTCATCATTTTGAGTTTGATTAGTAGGATGATCCTAATAGTTTGATATTAGAGTGTAGGTTAGATGAGTCTATTGGGATACTAGGATCCAATATTAAATTATAACTAAGTGATGAACATGGCATGAGAGTCATGCATGCTTCCTGAACTTGGTATTTGTGTGCACTAGTCATGTATCTAAGTGTTGGCAAAGAGTTGGTATGGAATTATTTGTTGTTATCCCTCATGTTAATCTAGCCAAGTAGACAGTTGGATTCAAGCCTTAGAGTATAATGTATTAAACTGTGATGAAAAGAATGAGATTAAAGATGATGAGAGGTTTGCACCAAAACTTAAGTATGAACATGTTGAACTAGAATAAATATAGAATTGACTGAATGACTAATGGAATTACAAAGATAATCACTTGAGAAGAACAATTATCCATGTTTGAATTCACAAACACCTAAGAATCATTGGTTAAAGGAAAATATAGAACTAAATGATACTCAAACCTAATGTAATAGATATATAAAGTGTGCCTAAACCTTGAGGAGTTGTCATGTATGGACAAGCATCCAATGTTTAGAGTTGAGTTTCTAAGGAAAGATAGGATTAAGGTGAACTCATTTAGGAAAGAAGCCTTAACGTGTGCAATAGTAAGGAGAACCCTGAGGGAATGCATGAGTGTATGGGTATAAAGGAGGAGGTTCATGAGGAATACATTTTATGTAACAGAATGAAGGCATAAATCCCACACATGAGGATGGAAATTCAAAAATGATTAGGATTTGATATGATAAGATGTAGGATGACATATGTGAAGTTCAAGAATGTGGTGTTATAACAAAACAAAATATGGAGGGATTGAATAAATTATCCATGATACATGGAGGATGACATATGGAAACAAATGAGTCTTCAAAGAGATAAAGACACCTGAAGTGTAAACCTTCCAAATGTTGAAATTTGAGGAGACTACAAGATTTTACTAAGAAAATACTTACATGTGAATGAAATAAGAATGTCATATGATGAGGGTAAACTAAGCAAGGATTTATTAAAGAAGTATGTGTTGGATCAATGGGCTCTATAGAGGGGTGTATAGAGCTAAAAGCTCTTGTGCAAAACTTGTCAGACCTTCAAGGTATATTGAGATCTAAGTTCAACTAAACAAGCAAGTAAGGATCAGAGAGATTAAACAAGCACCTATGAACATTTTTCATTATAGTGGTTCCAACCTATAAAACTTGAGATGTACTCCACTACCTAGAGAGGTCATCCTCAAGGATTTTTAACTATGAGTGCCACATTATATTCAATTATAAGAGATATACCAAAAGACCAACCCTTTCTAGATCAAGTGTTACTATATTTCATTTTATGACAAGGGAACCAACAACCTTACACAGGATTTATCTATCCACTGACCAAGGGTCTTTAGTTGTCTTCAAGGTCTTACCCACCCTTATATTGGATCTTCCACCTTGAATCCTTCACCTCTTTCACCAAAGAAGCAATCTTCAATTCACCAACTTTGAGAGGATATTAATAGGGGAATGAGAATTTGAGTGCTTGACAAGATTTCAATGAGGTAGATCTCTCAGAGAATATCCTAGATCACTCTTAACAATAAATGGATTCTAATCAAGCTTCAGAGTGATTAGGAGGTTCTACGGCCTTTTCACTCAACTATAGCATGTTAGTATGAAAGTCAACCTTGGAATGATGTCCAAATGTCTATATCTATAGTTGAGGGTTCCCACTAGATAGTAGACTACTAAAATTCAAGTTATAGACATTCTAGAGAGGATAGTTGCTTTTGCAACAAACATAAATCACTTCATCTCTCTCTGTAACACCTTAAATCTACATTGTCATTGGCCAAGTCTTTTAGTGTCATCTGCCAAGATATTATGATAGTTAGCATCTCATTTGATTCTCATAGTATTTCGATTGATGATCATGCATGATCAAGGCATTCAAATTGCTGATTGAGATAGTCACAGAACAATCTCTACCTATAAAAAATGTTGTTCATTTGATCATTTTGTGTACAAGTGCACTAATCATCAATAAAAAATATTCCAACTATCACTTAAGCTTAATTACAAGTCATTAAGTCATTACAAATGATTTAAAACTAAATTCCATGTGAGAATCTTTATATTCCCAAATTCCCAATTTTGTGCTATTTTGACTTGTATTTCACAAACTAGGGTTTGTGAATTTCAATGCTTTGAGTTTACCTAATGATCTGATATTGTCTCAAAAGAAATGTTCGATACACATGAAAGGAATAATGAATTTATCACCAAAACATGTGCAATATATAACCCTCAAGTCAATAGTATGAGGTATAAGCAACCTATTGATTTTAGTGAAATTAAAGGTTATTTTATTTTTTGTGATCAATTTGAGGAATAGAAGTGAGTATGAATCAATTTGAGGAGGACAACTATAGATATGATATAAAAATCAAACTAAATTTTATTTGGATACGTATGTGACAAGAATGATAATTACCAATAAGATATCTCTATCATATTCATGCAATTAGTGGAAGGACGCTAGAAAAAATGAATACGTATTGACATGAAGGTTGGATGTGAAACCATTCCAAATCATTTTTATGAGAGAAGTATATGTGTAAGAGCCACATGCTTCATGAGGAAGGCATGTTCAGAAAGAACATGTTCCATCCACTAACCATGATGGAGAAATGGTGATTTTTCCAGGAGATGATGATATGGATAAGATCGATAACAAGCCCAAGGTTTTTACAAGACAAGAGAATGAGTCCATGTACATGAGAGTCAATTGATGAATAATTTTTAAGAAACATACAAACTAATTTTCTCAAGACAATTAACCATAATCATAATTATCTATAACAAGTGTAATAGCTTGAAGAGAATATAAGAATGATGAAACTACCCTTCATGAGTAAGTAACAAATATGATAATTAGATGGAAACATGAGAGATAAATAAGATATGAATAAAAACAACAAAGAATGATGATTTGATGAATCCTTAAGTGGATGCCAAAGAATCTTGATAACTTAATGAACAACAAATGAGACTCTAGTACTTAAAAATCACCATGACAAAATGTTCCCAAAAGTTTCAAAGAAAGTTCATGATAATTACACACTTCGATGATAAAAGAGCAAAATTTGTATTGGAAATTTTGTTGAGACAGAACATAGTTTATGTTTCCTTCTACCCTATTTTTAGATTGCATGGAACAAATCCTATTATGTGGGAAGGGTTGTAAGTCCCGGATCATGATTCCCTCATTACATTTTGGTTACCCTAACTTCATGATTTCTTCAATAATTAGATATGATAATGACTTTTTCTTATGCTGGTGTTTAAATATAACACATGCTTGATTGAATATGTAGAATTCTCAATTGAATCAGGTTACAATCGGATCTTGAATTTGTCACATGATTGGAATGTTAAACCATAAGTTGAGCTAGAGTTTAAGCATTGAGGTCAAAGCCCTAATGGATGACAAACTAAGCATGTGGTGATTATACAACTAATATTAAAGATATATGATATTTGTGTGTGCTTAGAAACACCTAGGATTTTGTGGGGTGATATATGTATACACAACCCAGCTAGGATTTGATGTTGTTCATGTATGACCATGGGGTTTGGAATACATGGTTAGAGTTGTGGTTTAATTTTTGTGGTTTATTGACCTCAAGATTAGTTGAGTCAAGTTGGTATTAGCCCTGATGAGGAGAGAGGTCAGTATAATATGTTCATGCCATTGTTATAGGGATGCTTGTTGATGTTGGGCCTTAAATGAAAGTAGCCTAGGTAGGACTAACATGAATTTGTCCAAATTCAGGGTCTCTGACCTGAGTTAGGGTTTTATAAATTAGATACGAGAGAAGTTCACTGAGATGAAGAGAATTCAGATGGAGTCCTTGAAATATGGGCTGGATTCAGGGCCTAAAACCCAATTTGGTAAAATAAAAGTTGAGAAGAAGAGGGATTTTGTAACATACCAAAACCTAGCTTCTTGACACTAGAAACTCCAATCCCATGATTGGAAGACTTGAATACTTGTTTCTTTAGATTTGACCAAACAAGGATACCTTTATACCTTCATGCATACAACATGAATAACTCTATGATAACTCACAATGTATATAGGCTTCAAACAAATATAACATATTAAGTGGCATAATAATCAACATCACATATTAACATAATAACATGTGTTTGTGGTAACATGAAAATGAGTTCATGAAATATGTCACATATGCTTCCTTTGAAAAATAATATGCACATAATTGTTAAAATATGTTTTAATAATAAGTATAATGTGCTTAATACATGATTTAGAATAATAATTAGTGTTTCCATGTCCTTAAATATGAATAAGGTACCATTATCTGAATATATATTGAATTAAGGGACTTAATAGGTTAAATAAGTAAGATAAGGAACTTCATGCATAACAATATAAGGAAACTCTTTTGGTAAAAAAATTTAAGATAATGGGACTCTAAATAATAAATAATGATGCTAATTATGTAATAATATAATAATATAATGGTGATGATCCTAAAACTCCAATTTTATTAGAACTCATAAAAGGAAACCTCAAACCCAGATCTATTGGAAAAATCATGATCCTTGGGTCCCAGATAGCTTGGGGAGCAAGTTTCACATCAATTAAGCAATCCTAACCATCATAATTTCATTTAGGAAAGGGAATATGGGATTAACCTTTAAAATATTAAATGATATAACAAATGACTTTTAAAATGGAAGTTAAATGTAAAACTATATTCTAAATGTCTTGTTTAGTCTAGATGTCAGATTGGCTTTATTTGAACATTGGATGGTCCCTCAGTAGTTTTCAAAAGATATACATAATGCAGAAGGGTTCATTAAATAAATATCCTAATTAATGCAAAAGATTTAATAAAGTTTGAAATTTTCTCATTGGCACGATCATCTCTGTAGTTTCCTATTTTCGCATTTAATCTGTGCCTTCGATCCTCCATCTGACTATGAATGCATTGTCTTCTTCCTTCCCCCTTTCCTTTTCTCGCAAATAGCTAACCTATTTTGCCTTAGATTTTGTCAGACTGATATCTATCTCATTCTCACTCGCTTTTCATGATTTTCCTCCTCTATTTTCCATTCTCAATTCCACATCCAATCACACATATATTAAACCCTAACTCTCACGATTGAGTAAATGCCCAGCTGGCCGCACACACACCCTTGCCACCATGGTATCATAGCCTTTCTCTTTGGGTCAAGCTTCTATAGAAGTACCTACATACCTCCTCCATGCCACAAGAAACAAACCTACACCCTCAACTAAATCCAAGACATCCTATATGATGTTGCAAATCTCAAGTGCGTCACCATTTGTCCATACTTTGCCTGAGTTGCTTCAACCACCACAATTAATTCAATCCACATGAGTCATTACCAAACCCTATTCCATATTTTCTTGAGCCCAGATAACTATGGATCTTATCAGGATGTTTCCTTTTTGAACTCACCTCGCTACCATCAACCTTTATCATCAGGTCTTTCCAATTGCTTTTTGACCACGATAAGACCTTTGATGATTTTATCTTTCTTCTCCAGAGTCATCCATGATATTACCTTATTTGTTCGTCTATTGACTTGCTATTTTCAATTTCTGATCTTGTTGCTATGTTTTGTAGAAATGAAGTCATGGCAAGAATACTCATCCCCCTTATGTTGACCATTGAACTCAAACAATAGCTCAATAAGTTCTATGGAGCTTTACAAACTCGTATGACATATTTCCAAATCATGAGACGAGAAAGGCCTTGGTTCTTCTCACCGTTAGGGGCTCTAGAGATTGTCATCGGGTGAGAGGAGAGGGACAGATGATGTACGGGTTTTGAGTCTCTTTTATAAGTCTATTTTATCTTTGTTTTATGCATTTGTTAGTCAATCAGTTGATAATATTTGTATAAATCATTATAATTGTCTTGCATAATTTGGTTGCATCAAATTGTGCTCATTTCATCATATTTATATTATTTTATACATTCCTTAGTCTCATACATGCTTTCTATGGATTTTCAGGAGTTTCCATGTATTTGAGGAGTCGGTGCCATCGACTATCATGGTCAGTGCCACCAAGATGACATCAGGGACCGGGCCATAGACGACCAGAAGAAGTCGATGGCACCAACTACAATAGTCGATGCCACCAAAAGAGCATCAGAGAGGCAGAGAAGATATGTGCATCAGCTTGGTGCCACCGACGTCCAAGTCGATGGCACCGACTTTATCACAACACCACCAAGATCCCGATGTCGTCGGTGCCACCGACTCTTCCAGATTTCAGCAACTAAATTGATCATCCTGATCTGACGGTCCACATTATGTGGTACCATAAGTTGACCTAAGATTAAAAGAAGGACAGCCAGACCTAAGGGGATTATCACATTGCACCACACGACGTCCAGAGAGGAGAGGGAGAGAAGCACGGAGCCGAAGGACGTCAACCGGGAGATTCGAGCACCTTTGACGGACAATTTTGCTGTCGGAAGACTGCAAAACGTGTGTTTCTTGAGGAGGATCATCTAGAGCACCTTCTTCCAGGGATTACATGAACTTCCTTCATGAATCCCACATTTTTCTTCTTTCCTTCTATGTATTTGGAATTGAAAACCATGTAGGGTTAAACACCTCCTTTCCTTAGGACCCGGGAGTAGTCTGGGGAATCGTTGTATTAACTTTCTACATGATTTAGTATAAATTCCTCTTTATTCCTGCATATATGATTGTGGAATTGAATGACTTATCGCTGCTTGATCACCATTGATAGGATTACATACCGATAATTACACTGAAAGGAGAATTAAAGGTTAGAAAACCATAATCTATACACTTTCCTACGCGTTCCTTGGGAAAGGCAACGTACAGTTAGTGGAAAGAACCCATAGTCTTTGATAATGCACCTAGACTAAGAGATAAATTATTATAGATGTAGAATTGGCTTAGATCTAGGTAGTGAATTGCTCTGCGGAAGTGGGAAATTTTGACCACAGGTTTTCTATCTAGGGTAGGAGTAGGAATTTATATTAATGCAGTAGAAATAAGATACAACGAGACCCCATGGTGAAAGCGGTAACACTAAGGAATACATATCATTTGAATTGACCATTTTTTATTTTCTTTTATTTTGTTCAAACTCAAATTCAACTTTTTAACCGGCTTAGTTGATCGTATCGTAGTTAGTAGTAGTCACTGAGACTACGTCTCCCTGAGTTTGACTCGGGCCTCACATAGGCCTATATTACGTGACGGGTGCACTTGCATTTTTATGCACGGTTTTGGTGTGTCAAGTTTTTGGCGCCATTGCCGAGAACACGGTGACGTTTCAGCACTACGAGTGTTGTGGTCAGACACTCTAGGCCACTTTTTAATATCTATTCAACATTATAAAAAAATATTTACTGCATATTCATATCTCAAATTTTCTTTGACAAGTACCTTGACTAACTATTTTCAACTTTTCAGGTACTAGTGCATGGTGACAACATGGACCACAGATTACAGAGAAGCTACACCTAAGGTCCCAATCACTGTCGAGGCTCTAGTTCAAACAACTTTACCAGAAGGAATACCATTGACACCCAGGCAACAAGCAATGGGGGACGGCAATCTGGGAGCAGAAAGGACCATCTGGGAGAGGATAAAGGCATCCTCTTCAGCTACACAGATAGGGCCTATCAAAAAGCAGAACGTGAATGTAGCTCAATATAAGATTGATCCAGGTTTGATTGCACTCATCAAGTCACAAACATTTTATGGGAATGTTCATGAAGACCCGATGGCGCATATTAGCAATTTTGTAGAGATCAGTGATATGGTGAAAGTAGACAGGTTTCCACAAATTGCCATTTATCTAAAGTTGTTTCCATCATCACTGGAAGATAAGGCAAAAGAATGGTTACACAACCTGTCAAAAGAGTCGATCGAGACATGGGATCAAATGGTAGAGGCATTCTTTGAAAGATACTTTCCTCCAAAAAAGACAAATGAGCTTATTTGAAACATTTACAATTTCAAGCAACATGCATCTGAATCTTATTCTGAGGCTTGGGAGCGCTTTCAGATCATTCTCAGGAAGGTTCTGCACCATGGGATAGATTTGGATAATCAAGTAAAGATGTTTTACTTTGGACTCCGCAAAAGTGAATGGACCACCTTAGATAGTGCAGGCTCGGGGTTCTTTCTCAACAACCCACCCTCAACATGTCAGGACATTTTGAAAAATATGGCGAAGAACTAGGCATGGGATAATGAGAGAGACCATCCAGAGAAGATCAAGAGCATAGGGGAATCTAAAGTTATCGCCTCTTTGAATGAAAAGCTTGACTTGATAGCAATGAAGCTGCTAGAGAAACACAATAATTCATCATATGGAGAAGGCCAGGTGAAGTATATGCGGCAGTAAGGCTACAAGAACAATGATTATGCATGGAGAAAGGAACCCAAATTCTCTTGGAAAGATCCAAATAACTTCCTACAGGACCCTGATCAACAAAACCAACACGGGAACAATCAGCTGCAGCGACCTACAGCAGAGGAGAACACAAATGAAATTCTCAACTGAATAGTGAAGCATAATGAACACTGATAAACAACTTCCAACGTGATCTCTAGAACCAAGGGGCCCAGATGAGGAGCTTTGAGACAACTTTGTCTCAGCTAGCAACAGATGTGGTAGCTTTGAAGAAGCCTACACGGAAAGGTTTTCCAGGAAACACTGACACTCCAATAGGAAACCAGTAGGTTAAGGCCATACTATTGAGAAGTGGGAAAAAGATGTTGACTCCAAAGACTGTGGAGACTGAGGTGACCAAGCCCACTGATAGTGGTGACTCAGTGGCTGAACAGGGACAAGTAGAACCAGAGGTAGGAAACACAGGGGGAGAGAAAAATCAAGAATCTAAGGTGGAAAAGAGGATGTCATATGTGCCACCACATCAAAGGACGCGGGTGGTACTGGTTCCATATCCTAATAGCTTGAAGGCAACAAAGATGGATCGATAATTCAAGAAGTTTATAGATAGCTTTAGGAAGCTCTCTATAAATATATTATTGATTGAGGCAATAGAACAAATACCCTCATATGGTAAATTTCTAAAGGGTATCATTAACAAGAAGAGGAAGATCCCAGATTCAGAGGTAGTTGTACTAAGAGAGCAAGTCAGCACCTTCATCTTAGGTACACTACCACCAAAGAGACAGGACCCCAGTTGTTTCAACATCACATTCTACATCGGGAAGACAAAGTTTGGCGAGGCACTCTGTGATTTAGAGGCAAGCATCAACTTGATTCCCTTATCTACTTTTAAGAAACTTAGTCTCAAAATATCTAGGAAGAGTAGCATGACGATCCAATTGGCAGACAACTCAGTAGTGACATTGTTGGGTTTTAGGGGAGGCAGAGAAGGTAGTGGAAACAAAAATTTTCTCCTCCCAAACCCAGAACAAGGAAACGCGTCAATGTCTATACGATAGGAAAGGATGGTTTGTGGAATCATACCTTGTCTCGAGGCTTGCTCGGCAACAATACCTCACGGCTTGCGTGGTCTTCACCTCCGGTCTTGGAAAGTGTCTGTGCAGCTCCTGGTCGCACCGGGATTGTCGACTCCTGGTCTCACCGGGACTGTCGGGATTGACAGTTGTCCTCCGAGCGGTAGAAATCTCCCACCTCTAAAGTAGTCCACACGGACCACCTGGAACTCCAATCTCCTTGTCTCATAAGGAATTGGAAGGAGTCACACCCTCCTATCAGCATACTAGTCACTGACACACTCTCCTGCCACTAGTCGCTTTCTACAGTTGTCTTTCCCTTGTTGTGCCTCCCTTATCGGGTAGCACTTTCTCGGGCTCTCTCGGTTACCAAAACCAGAGAGAACGACAACTTTACATAGCAACTGGTTGCACTGGGTTGTACTTTGAGAAGCCCCCAATACCCCTATATATAGGAGGGTCATGGGACAGGGTTCTCTATCTCGGGCAATGCGGGACTAAAGCAGGAGTAGAAGGGTTCGAGATTTTCCACAAAAACAACCAACTCGTAACCTGAACCGATCGTTTTATTTCTGAAACGGTTGGTTGGGGACCTGAGCCGGTCGGTTGACACCTCAACCAATCCGTTGGGACCCATGAAATGGTCGGTTCACTTCTGAACCAGTCGGTTTGTGGTCCTGATCAGTTCCCGATTGACTTTCCTTCTTTTGTTTCTAATTGGTATCAAATACCAATCCTTATTCCAATCAAATTGGGCAAGTGAAATGAAAAGAAATTTTTCACCAATCCTACTTTCCCAACTTGCTCGGTTGCACCAGTTGAATTGATCGTTTCAACACTTGAAGCAATCGTTTCACCCTGTCCATGAGCCGATCGACTCACCACCTGAGCCGATCAGTTCACCAAGCTCAGCCAATCGGTTCATCACATGAGTCGATCGGTTGGGAGTGCAGATTGTGTAGAATCAGTAAATTGCAGTTTCAATCAATCTGATACTCCAATCAATGTGTCCAACACCTTGAACATTATGACAATGAGCTATCAATTGATTGAGTGTTTAATTGAACTACTAAACTCCTTTAGCAATCAATCTAAACATTGTTTGTGGACAAAACTCCTCTTTCAGGTTAAATTCTATGTGTGTGACCCTGTAGGTCCATTTCACGTTGGCAGTGAAAGTCCATAACACTTATGACTTCACAAGCAAAGAGTGGTGCCTAGTCACACATCAGTTCTACCCAAGTGAAATAGAAAGTTGGAGAACAACTTTCAATCCTACAATCCGTGAATAGTGTTATAGTGAATGTATAATTCCTTTGTCACTGATATCCCGAATGAACTCGAGGCATGGAACAGTCATCCTATCAACGTGCATTCACTTTCTTGATCTCAGAGTAGATTGGAAGAGATATGTATGATATCAATATCTCATACTAATTCACACATGTGTGCACACCTTTCTCAATCCTACTCATCAAGTGGCCATGGATATCAAACTCCCTCAGGAGGGACAAATCCCATATCTATCACTCACCCCTCAAAAGCCCCATGTATCAAAGCCACCCAATCATCACCTTTATAGCAACCCATATTTTAGGACTGTGTTTGATGATGTCAAAGTGTGCCCAACGACATGTGTTGAGTGTAGTGATTTCAGGTCAAAGAATCACACTCACCACCATCACTGTGAGTACTGACTGTGACTACCATGTCATGGTTCCATGTGTCAAACTCATGGTGGGTCTATCCGGTACACTTGTTCTCTAACAAGTACCTATGTGTTTGGTTTGATATCTCTATATCATGACTAATGAGATTTTGTCATCAAACAACACCACAATCTAGTCTTGTGTGTCATTGATGTCTATCTGCCTTCCACAATGACATCCGACTAGGGACATAACAAGAATGTACAAACTCTTAGCATCTGTATGATCTCATCGTTCAGGTCCTCAACCTGAAAGCATACGTCATTGAGTACTGTCATTCTCTATACATTCAATCTGTTCTATCACTATCTCATATGACTGAACCAGAAAGAATTGGAAGCTTGCCTTTGATGTTTATCAAATCAATCTTAATGTATCCCACCAATCATCCCATGATTGGCTCTCAGGGCATACATACCAACAGACACCGTATGGCATTTGTGAGTATGTACTTGTCAAGGTGGACCGATTTGTTTTTCCTGTAGATTTTGTTGTGATGGAGATGCAAGCTGAACATGGAAACGAGCTTCTGTTAGGAAGACCCTTCCAAGAAATAGCTAATATGATCTTGGAAATGGGAAGAGGCCGCTTGACTATGGGAATTAAAGACGACAGGTTTGAAATAACCATGTTGGATCATTCCAAGTCATCCACTGCCCAGGAGCAATGCAATATGATGAAGCACATGAATAGAAACATCTCATTGTTCTTGGGAAAACCATTTTTGGACATGGCACAAGTTATGATAAAGGTGGGCAAGGGTACGATCATTGTGGACATCATGGAGAACACTAAGGTGGTCTCACTTGTCAAGGTAGTAGGATATCCGGATGAAAAAGATGAGGAATTGGATTTTTCTACTGTGGATGATGAGGCAGAGGATTCCATACTAAAAATCCATCCACAGATCCCGCTAGAGGCTTGTCCAATGAACTTCATGGATGATTGGGTTCAGGACTGGTCACTGGAAGAATGTACAAGGCTACTGAAGGCTTTGCCATGTCATTAGACAAGGCAATTTGAGGACTTGGGACCGCTGCCACTGCCATTGGTTTCTTCACTCCTGAGCTCGCCTGAGTTAGAGCTCAAGCCACTTCCACCTCATCTAAAGTATGTTTTTATAGCTGCAGAGGAGAAGCTATCGGTCATCATATCAGCATCACTGGGTGATTCGGAAGAAGAACAGTTGATCAATGTGCTAAAGAGCCACCGAGGTGCATTTGGGTGGTATGTGGCTGACATCAAGGGGATTTCTCCCACTTTGTGCCAACACAAGATTTGGATAGAAGAAGGAGTGAAGCCAGTCATTCAACCTCAGTGTCACTTAAATCCAATCATGAAGGAGGTAGTAAAGAAGGAGGTAATCAAGCTACTATCGGCAGGTATAATCTATGCTATTTATGATTCCATGTGGGTTAGTCCGACACAGGTAGTGCCAAAGAAGGGAGGAATTAATGTCAGTATTAACTCATCTAATGAACAAATAACTACTAGATTAGTGACAGGATGGCGAGTATGCATTGATTATCACGGGTTGAATACTGACACACTTAAGGACCATTTTCCATTGTCGTTCATTGATCAAATTTTGGAGTGACTCGTCGGTCGCTCCCACTTTTGTTTTCTTGACGGATATTCGGGCTATAATCAGATTTCAATCGAGCCTAAGGACTAGAAGAAGTCCACCTTCACCTGCCCTTATGGCACCTTTGCATACCGCCGCATGCCTTTCGGGTTGTGCAATGCACCTGCTACTTTTCAAAGGTGTATGTTGGCAATTTTCTCAGATATGGTGGAATGATGTCTCGAGGTTTTCATGGACGATTTTTGACCTATGCGACATCTTTTGATGATTTTTTGAAAATTTTGGACAAGTTTTTGCAAAGGTGTGAAGACACACACTTAGTGTTTAATTGGGAAAATGTCACATGATGGTTAGTGAGGGCATAGTGCTACGCCACAAGGTGTCTAGAAAAGGATTGGAGGTGGATCTGGTTAAAATAGAAGTGATTTCAAAACTTCCTCCATCAACATTGGTGAAGGCAGTTAGGAGTTTTCTAGGTCATGCTGGGTTTTATCTCCGATTTATTAAAGATTTTTCAAAAATTTCTAAACCATTGTCTGAGCTGTTGGAAAAGGATGTTGAATTCAATTTTGATGAGAGATGTTTAAAACTTTTGAGATTTTGAAACAGAAACTCATATCCGCACCGGTTGTGCAGGCTCTAGATTGGAGCCAACCGTTTGAACTGATGTGTGATGCATCAGATTATGCTTTGGGGCGGTGTTGGGGTGACGCCTAGACAAAGTTCCTACTTTCATATATTATGCATCTAAAACACTTAACGACACACAACTAAATTACACCACAACTGAAAAAGAGTTATTAGTTGTTGTCTTTGCTTTTGAGAAATTTAGAAAATATCTTGTGGGAGCTAAGGCGGTGGTGTGGACTGACCATGTGGCAATTAAATACTTGTTGTAGAAGAAGGATGCAAAACTAAGATTGATTAGATGGATCCTTTTATTACAGGAGTTTGACATTGAGTTCAAGGATAAAGCAGGGGTAGAGAATGTGGTGGATGACCACCTATCTCGATTGGGGAGGATAGATGAGAAGGATATTAATATTCCCATTCTAGAGACTTTCCCTGATGAGCACTTATTCACCCTTAAGCAAAAATACCCTTGGTTTGCTAACATTGTGAATTATTTAGCTTGCAAGGAATTGCCTGCTGATTGGGGGTATCAAGAAAAGAAGAGATTTTTTCATTCTTTGTGCTATTACTTTTGGTATGATCCTATTTTGTTGAAACAATGCATGGATGGAATTTTGAGAAGATGTGTACCTGAAAGCGAGTATGAGAGTGTGTTGAAACATTGCCGCACACTACCTACCGATGGACACCATGCCAGTTCTAGGATAGCTGCAAAGGTGTTGGAGAGTGGGCTATACGGTCCAACCCTATTTAAAGATGTGTATGATTTTGTGCATAGGTGTGACGCATGTCAGCGGTCAGGTAACATATCAAAGCGGCAGGAGATGCCATTGAATGTGTTTCAAGAAGTGGAGGTTTTTTATTTATGGGGTATTGATTTCATGGGACCATTTGTATCCTCTAACTCTAAACTTTACATCTTGATGGCTGTAGATTATGTGTCAAAATGGGTGGAAGCAATTCCAACCCGCACCAATGATGCAAACGTTGTATGCAAATTTGTTAAGGATCACATTTTCTACATATTTTGAGTGACAAGGATGATTATAAGTGATGGGGGAACTCATTTCACCAACCAAAAATTTGGGACACTTTTGAATAACTATGGAGTGACACACCGTGTGGGTACACCCTATCACCCACAAACTCAAGGACAAGTAGAGATTTCCAAACGTGAGATTAAAAAGATTCTTGAGAAGACAGTGTCATCTAGTAGAAATAATTGGAGTAAATTGTTGGTAGATGTGCTATGGGCCTATAGGCCTGCCTATAAAACACCAATAGGAACTACACCCTTTAGGTAAGTCTATGGCTGGGCGTGTCATATTCCTGTGGAGTTAGAACATAAGGCTCATTGGGCTTTGAGAAGGCTCAATTTTGATCTTGATGAAGCAGGTAAGACAAGGATGCTAGAGTTAAATGAGCTTGATGAAATTAGGATGAATGCCTATGAGAATTCAAGATTGTATAAGGAAAGAACTAAGAAAATTCATGACCGACATATAGCAAGGAGAGTCTTTTACTCGGGAGAGAATGTATTGCTTTTTAACTCAAGGATGAAATTACACCCCAGGAAATTGAGGTCTAGATGGAGTGGACCATTCATCATAGAAGAAGTGTTTCCACATGGAGCGGTTAGAATCAAAGAGGGAGAGAGATCCTTCTTGGTTAATGGCCAAAGACTAAAGCATTACTTTGGGGAAGATTTTAATAGAAAGGAGCATGAGGTGAAACTTATTTCCCCTAACTAACATCAAAAATGGATTTTTCTAGCCTAGGACATTAAACAAGGGCACTTGTTGGGAGGAAACCCAACTATTAGGATGTTCGTTTCATCCATTTACATTATGTTGTTTTAGTAGTACTTGGTTTTTTTTATAAATTTTATGTAAAAATGATACTCTGACTCATTTGTTGAGTGTGCAGGTTGTGTCTGAGTCAGTGCCACCAACTCCCAAGTCAATGGCACCAAGATAAGGTCAAAGAGATGGGCAAAATCGATTGGTACAAGTTGGTGCCACCGACACACATGTTAGTTCCACCGAAACTTCTGAAGAAAATATAGGAAATTGGGTGCGGCTAACTGATAAGCCATCAGTACCACCGACAGCCAAGTCGGTGGCACTAACTCGGCTAGTGTCCCAGGTTCGATACGTGTGTCGGTACATTGGAAAAAAAAAATCAATCGATCGAGTCGGTACCATTGACACGATCATCGGTGCCTCTGACCAGATAAAACATCGATCTGTGGGCACCATCATCTATGGCCCAGATGCGTTCCAAGTGGACGATTAGTAGCACCAATCCCGCCCAAAAGTCAGTGCCACATACATCAGGTCGGTGCCACCGACATCAGGTTGGTGCCATTGACTCGTCAACAATCCACCAAGTTCAGATTTTGCATTGACGACCGTCAATGCACTGAGGATTCAGATCTGCCCCCAGAAGTTAGTGCCACTGACTCTATCGCAGTAGGGTGGGGCCAAGTTTATAATAGGGAAGTAGTGGATTCATCTTTTCTCATAACTACTCCCCCAGGAACAAGCAACTACGCTGAGCATCCAGAAGATTTACCGAGCTCTTCTTTTCTCAATCTCTTTCCCCGATCACTTCATCGTCATGGCAAGAAGAGGAAGACTCCCCAGCGGTCTGATGCCACGACCTCGACTCAGCCGCCCTATGACAGAAGTCCGGAAGGTCTATGAGGAGCTTGCCAAGAGGTTGTTCGTTCCAACAAGATACGATGATCGACGATTGTTAGAGGACATGGGCTTCAACTACAACATGGCGGCCGTCCTCGAGTGACAAGAGTTTGATGGAAGGTCTGTGAATCTCATCTTTGGCGGGTGGCCAACATATAAGGAAATTGTGATCGAGTTCATGGCGTCTCTTGAGATATGTGTCACCCCCGACCAATCACGCCTGTCAAGCGGCGAATGGAGAGAAGGAAGGGTGGACTTCTGCTTATACAACACCAACTATGCCCTTACTCTCCGTTCCTTCAATGACATCTATGGGTGGCCACATGTGCCATGCCGCCAGCCCAAGAATGTCGACTTAGATGCCATATGGAAGGACCTTGTGACAGTGTCGGAGGGTTATAAGTTGAACTTCCACCATTGTTTGTTGGCAAACCTCGAGCATCCCTTTGTTCGAGTGCTTCATCGTATGCTCACCAACACGCTCTTCGCCAAGTCAACCCAAGGGCAAGCAAAGGTACAAGTGTTAGACTTGTATTTTCTGTATCAACTTTTGGAGGGAAGGCAGGTCAACTGGGGAGCCTTCTTCCTCCAACATATAATTGCGGTGAGGCACAACGTCAGGAGGGTCGTGCCTATACTCTTTGGGGGACTTATCACCCTTATTGATCTTCACTGGGGCCTAGATCTTTCTACGCTAGAGCCGCTGAATTCCAAGCTTCACATAGACCACCTCCATTTCAAGCAGTCAGGCCTTATCACTGTGGAGAATAACACAATCTATGCAATTTGTTCGGTCAATGGAACCTTCTACAAGCATTGACTTCCTGATCCTATCTTTAACATCGGGCAAGTTGAGCACTATAGATGGCTGGACATGGATGAAGACAATGAAGAACAAAGAGGAGATGATAATGATGAGGAGGAGTCAAGTGACAACATGGAGGAGGTTGATCCAACCATTCCTATGACACATAGAGTTGCTCCACGGAAGCGTCCATGACATTATGCTTCCTCCACATCTTCTTCCCCACCACCATCTCAAGAAGGAAATGATGCTTATTCTGTGGTGGGCATGTATTCTATGTTGCAAGATATACAGACCCATCAACAGCAGCAAATTCAATCCCTGGCCAACATTTAAGATGTGCAAGGTCAGTTGTACACCAACCAGCAGGCGATCTATGAGAATGAACGTCTTCTCTTGGCCAACCAAGAAAACATGCATTAGCGTCTGCAAAGGATGGAAAACTACCAGCAGTCGTTTTTTGACCATTACTAGAGCCAGGGATATTTTGGAGGATACCCGATGCCACCAGATATGCCTTCGTCTGATCTGACCTTTCAGGGGATGTTTCCTCCCCATGACCCCACTGAGCCACTGCCGCCACCATTTTAGTCGGGTATCTCTGTTCCACCTCTTAAGTTGGAATTTTGACTATGAGGTCATAGTCATATTCAAGCTTGGGGGGTGATAGAACAACTTCTATCTTCTTAGTTTCTTTTGTTTTTAGTATTTTGTTTGTTTTATTTTGAAAAAAAAAATTAGATAGTTTTCTTGATAGTTTTTCTGCTATGTAGGATCCACAATCTATCTAGTATAACCTATGGAGTATTAAATGCATGGTTTCATTTGAGAATATCAATCTCTGGGTTGGGTGCACGAAAAAAATGAGTAAATTTTAAAAATTGTGTGAGCTTATCTTGTGAGTAATCGAGTCACGTAACTGAGGAAGTACTTGAGTAAGTCAGCTCCAGGACATTAGAACATAAATGACCATTTAAATTGTCCAAGACAAGTGATTGACAAGGATTTTTGAGCCTAAACTGATGAAATACTAACGTGACCTTAAACTAAAATTTAAGAAAGAAACCCCTTAATTACCCTATACATCTGTCATTAGAGAGGTCATATGAGTTTATCTGAAGGTTATATCTCTTAGTTGTGTGATCTCATCCACCGTATACTTTTGATTCACACTCCACCATAAGAGGATTGAGCACATGTTATCATTCTTTCTCTTGTTTTCATTTACATGTCATAGTAGGTCTTGCATATAGTTGTTTGCTTTTGTATACATAGAAAAATATGAAAAACATACATGTATAATAGTATGTTGGTACATGTTTTGTAGTTGCATGACATCTTATTCTTGTATTTGCATATGCATTACGTTTCATCTTGCAAATATCATGTCTAGCTTCTTCTCTAATATAAAAAGGTAGTGATGGTGCCCATTCCCTAAAAAGGAAGTGAAAAAAAAAACATTGACATAAATCAAATGTGCAGTGCGACTGGAAGCCTAAAGAAATTCTATCATGTTGAAAGGGACTAAAAAAATGAAATGAAAAAAAAGATATATATCTGGATTATAATATTAGAAAAGGAGGGAACAAGGGAATAATTCTACCTAATCATAAGGAAGAGTTAGTACATGATGCAATCTTGGATATTTCGTCTTACATTGAGATGAAATGGTAGTTTCATGCATCATTCCACCCCAATGATTAGGCATTAGGAGCATTCTATAAATTCGCATCATCATAGGTATATCATGATTTTTTATTGCATGAATGATTTTATGTGCTCGTGATTCTTTCGCAGCCACCTATTTCAACCACCCGTTGCTCTTATTGGTAGGCCACTCAGATGATTTTCTCCTCATTCATTACTTCATCAGGAGAACTGCTTCCATGTAGATGGTAGGTAGAGGAAAGAGCAACATAGATAAGAGATCACACAATGCATCAAGTATGGACTGAATGAGTCTATCATATTAACTACTTTAACTGATAGTGTCTCATTGATTAGGGGGTATACATCTTTGATAGAGGTTTTTGGTCGCCTAGATGGCAGTTAGTGTTCAGTGGTCAGTAAAGGCTGGAAGTAGGATCGAAAGGTGGGAACTTTTTTAGATGTACCTTATGCACTTATGTCCTTTAGCTGACTTATCTCAATCAGATCCAAAGGTGTTGTTGCTCAAGGATGAGCAAGATTTCAGCTTAGGGGAGTTTGATGTACGGGTTTTGAGTCACTTTTACAAGTTTGTTTTATCTTTGTTTTATACATTTTTTAGTCAATTAGTTGATCATATTTGTATAAATCATTATAATTGGCTTGTATAATCTTGTTGCATCAAACTGTGCTCATTTCATCATATTTTTATTATTTTATACATTCCTCAGTCTTATACATGCTTTCTATGGATTTTTAGGAGTTTCCATGTATTTGAGGAGTCGGTGCCACCGACTATCATGGTCGGTGCCATCGAGATAACATCAGGGATCGGGCCATAGACGACCAGAAGAAGTCGATGGCACCGACTACAACAGTCGATGCCACCGACAGAGCATTAGAGAGGCCGAGAAGATATGTACATCAGCTCGGTGCCACCGACGTCCAAGTCAATGGCATTGACTTTACCACAACATGATCAAGATCTTGATGTCGTCAGTGTCACTGACATCCATGTTCGTGCTACTGACTCTGTCGGATTTCAGCAATCTAAATTGATCGTCCCGATCTGACAGTCCACGTTATGTGGTACCGTAAGTTTACCTAAGATTGAAAGGACGGCCAGACCTAAGGGGATTATTATGTTGCACCACACAATGGCCAAAGAGGAGAGGGAGAGAAGCACGGAGCCAAAGGACATCAACCGGAAAATTCGAGCACCTCCGACGGACGATTTTGCTGTCGGAAGACTGTAGAACGTGTGTTTCTTGAGGAGGATCATCCGGAGCACCTTCTTTCCAGGGGTTACACGAACATCCTGCATGTTTCCCACGGTTTTCTTCTCTCCTTCTAAGTATTTGCAACTGAAAACCATGCGGGGCTACCCCCTCCTTTCCTTAGGACCCGAGAGTAGCCTGGGGAATCATTGTATTAACTTTCTACATGATTTAGCATAAATTCCTCTTTATTCCTAGATATATGATTGTGGAATTGAATGACTTATCGCTGCTTGATCACCATCGATAGGATTACAGACCGATAATTACACCAGAAGGAGAATTAAAGGTTAGAAAATCATAATCTATGCACTTTCCTACGCGTTCCTTGGGAAAGACAATGTACAGTTAGTGGAAAGAACCCAGAGTCTTTGATAATGCACCTAGACTGAGAGATAAATTACTACATACATGGAATTGTCTTAGATCTAGGTAGTGAATTGCTCCGCAAGAAGCGGGCAATTCTGACTACAGGCTTTCTATCTAGGGTAGGAGTAGGAATTTATATTAATGCGGTAGAAATAAGATACAACGAGACCCCGTGGTGAAAGCGGTTACCCTAAGGAATTCCTCTCATTCGAATCAACCATTTTTATTTTTTTATTATTTTCTTTTATTTTGTTCAAACTCAAATCCAACTTTTTAATCGGCTTAGCTGATCGCACTGTAGTTACTAGTAGTCATTGAGACTACGTCTCCCTGAGTTCGACTCGGGCCTCACATAGGCCTATATTACGTGACGCGTGCACTTGCATTTTTACGCACGATTTTGGCGTGTCAACAGACAATCACCCTCATGTTTTTTCATCCTCACCCCTCTATATTTCTTCTTCTTCTTTGTTTTGTCATAGGGGAATTTTAGTATTTGTGTCGAGTTTTATCTTTTTGTTTGTGTGTGGGTTTGGGAGGATCGGGACCATGTGGGACAGTCTCTATAGGGCCAACTCATCTGAGCCCCTTCTCCATGTAAGGATAAATAATTGTACATGTGAATTTTCTTAAAGATATGATTGGTTGGCTCTCCAAAAATAATAACATCTATTTGGAAACTCAAAAAATTGAGTAAAAATATGTTTGGTAATCATGAGATTTTCCTTTACATGATGTTATAAATTTCATCACCTAAATCCAATCTAATAAAATGTGATTTTTAAGATTTTTCTTGTGGATTGAAATTCCCAAAACTTATAACTAATAACCTATAAGTCTAAAAATAAAGTAAAATATGATTGAACTCTAAGAAATATAGTTTAAAAGATGGTATATTATCATAACCTAATTCAATAATAATAAAAAGACTATTTTAGGGTTTATATAATTAATGTGAACTTAACCCTAATTTCATATATGCATGTAATAGGTGGTTTGTGATCCCGATGTGGAACTAGGATTGGCCCTAGATGTATCAAAACTAGATCTGAGGCATGTTGCATCTCTTACTTCAATATTGAGTGATTTCCCAAAATTATCACTCTATTGGTACATACTACCCTATACACTTCTCTCTCTCCTCTGGGAGGTTGGCTCATGTTAGTTCAATGATATGAATCTTTTTTTGGATATTCTTTTTGTTCTAAATTGTACCTTACTTCATGATGAAGCCCTAATTATGGAATTGAACCAAGTTGTTCCTTATTTTGAGATGGAACCCTAATTTTTTCCACTTTTGAGGTGGTTGTTCCATATTATCCATTTATGTGATCGAAATCTTATTAATTATAATTATATGACTGAACTTTCACTTTCTTGTACTTCTATGCATGCTTTGTGATTCACTATCTCTATAGTAATGTAATGCTTTGGTTTTTGGGTGTTATTCCCATGGGTTTTTATTCCCCTAAGTGATATTATTAGGCATTGGGTTTTATTTCCCTGGCATGCATTGAGGTTTTAGTCCTCCTGCACCTTTATTTATTAGGATGGAGAATTGTATATCCCATACCTCGGATGTATACCAAGGGAGTTTGGTTATGTGCCATTCTTTGTCAGGTTTTAGGTTGTGTGCCCTAACCACCAAGGAGTTTATATTTTTACTAGTTCTATGCTTATCTCACTTGCATGGAGGTTGATTATTGTTTATGAAGGGTTATTTTCCCTAATTTATTTGATTGTGCTAATGTGGCACATCTTATTAGTATTTTGATTTATGGCAAGTGCATCTTTTTGTATACCTTATATAGTTTCCTTTTGATATTCATTTAGATGTTCACATTCCCTCTTTAATGGAAGCCTTGAATAACTAATTGTTATCATTTTTCCATAATGTGTCCAACCTCTATTTATGTGCTCATATCGGCACTTTTTTTCTAACAACTTCCACATGTCTTCTCTTGTGGCGTATGCTTCCAACCCCTTAGGTGAAAGAATATGGAAGATTCAATATGATGACATGGACTTGGATTAGAGAAGTTGAGTCTTGGGAGATAGACTTGAGATGGTTTAGACTTCCCTCTTCCTAGATGTTGAAGTAGTTGCCTTCATGTAAGCCTGTAGGGAGAGGTTATTTTGTAATATTGATAACTAAATTTAGTCACAACATTTTAATTCCGCTACTAAACTTTGGTTATATATCATTCATTTGAGAAAAAGAATACACCTATTCCAGCATACTTGTTAGTGTGTTTGGATTAGAAGGGTTTATTCCTCAAATTAAGTGAGGAGTGGATTCCCTCCCGGGTCCCATCCCTTATAGATTTGAGTTCAAGCCCAACCAGAGGGAATCCAGTCTTGATTTGAGCCCAATTCGGGAGGGACTTAGGCCATACTTATCGAATTCATAATATAAGAGAGAGAAGGTTGAAGGGGTGAAACTGGGTTGACCAAGCCAAATATGGGTCGTACTAGATATATATGGCATGAGTTGGTTGTACATGCTCTGACTCAGATGCCTTGTGGTATAGGGCTTCCGCTACCTGATGGGGGTGAATCTGAGTCAGATTTCCCAAATAAGGTTGATTAGTGTATCGTATCTTATTTAGTTGAGGCGGTGGGAGTGTCAGTATGTTGGGACAAAAATAGCCATGAACCCCTTTCAATATCAAGTTAGAACCTTTTCACCTTGAGCAAGGAGCTAAAGCTTAGAGGAACATTAGACAGGTTGAATAATGTTGATGTAGCCTTACTATGGAGAATGTTGATCCATGGTGGATCTTGGTTGAGGAACTCTATTCAAGGTTGGTTTTTGTTGTTTTCCTTTTATTCTTCTCTTTCTTTCCTCTTCCTTGGCTCCATGGACGTCCATTCTTGGTTGGATCCAGAGGAATCGAAGCCTTTTCCTTCTTCTACATCATTTCTTGGTTCTTTGGCTAGGACTAAGGTAGGATATGATGTGCCAGATGTTGATGGATCTCATGTAACCATAGGTTGGATGGGAGAGGAACATTTCAATGATGCCTAGAGGTCAGGGAGTGGAGGAGGCTAATCCAGACATTTTCTAGCTGGAGCTTGAAGGAGGAGCTTCATTTGCAAGAAGTAGGCAAGGTGTTGGCTCCCTACTTGTTAAACATGCATGCAATGGCCTAAATATACTAAACCCAGATCAAATCATGAAACTTCCTAAGTATATTAAGGTTAGGGATGAAATCTATATTTCCCTTGGGAAAACAAATCTTGTTGTTCGATGTGTGTATTTCCTTATTGTATCTTTGCTCTAATGATCTCCAAAGATAGAACATTGGATATCTTTTCTTGCTTGAATGGATATTATAATGGTGATAAAACCTTAAACAAGACTAGAAATATATTTTTATTTCTCAAATGTTCATCTTAGTACAGACTAATTGATGCCATGAAGCCAATCTATAGATTTGTATTGGATAATGAGAATCTAAGCCAAATTCCATGATGGTTAAAGCTACTTCTGTTTTAATTCTCTTTTATGGCTTAAAATTGATGAGAAAATACCGAACTGGATTCTATGCTTCTTGTTATTGATTTTTCATGTCATACTTGCCATGGGAAGGTTCAAAATATGCTAAATTATTGAAGAAAATATTTTTATTTGGTGCAATATGTAATAGGGTGTGGAAATTGATAATAACATACAACTTGGTTAATCACATATCTAAGGTCTAATATGTATGTACATGGCAGCACCTGATTTGATCTAGCTAAAAGTTTGTGAACAAGGGTGCTTCCAAAACCTTTGATTAAATTTTAGTTTTTACTTATAAGATGGTAGTTTATATGAAATCAATTAATTAATCATATTTTTCCTCCTAAATGAGGATTGGATGCTTCTCTTCTCTTTTCTTCACTTGATCTTTTTATAAATGCTAAGAGTGGTGTGAAAACATGTGATATATGCATATCTGGGTTAGGGATATACATATATACTTAGGCTTGATGCCTTGAGGTTGCCACCTAGAGGGAAATGATATGGGTTTGCCACTATGGGAAGATGGTAGGGCTAATGGATACATTTAAATCCCACACATGCATTTAAATAAGAATGGAGAAATGAAATGAATTATGCAACACTTGGGGCCTGATAATATAATGTTTGTATGTGCTTGATATAGTCAGTTTAAATGTAGCCTCAAATTATATGATCATAATGTAGGTCTTGTAAAAGAAATGGAATGATGATTTACTTGTCCTAAAACATGATGATTCTTGAAACTAATGCAATGTGGTAATCTCCTTGAATAATTGCCTTACACCTGTATAGTGACGTGAAGCTTGTTATGTTTTCTACCTTATTTAAGAAAATGAAGAATGAAAAATAGATATACATGAGAATGTGAACTCCTTATGTGTCCTTACATGCAATAAAGCATATGAAGTATGAAAAGAGAAGTGCATGATGTTGATGCCTTGTTTAAGGCTTATAATGAGCCATTTTGACATATAGGGCATATGGCCCATGTGATAAGGCTAAGGGGCAGCTCCAAGTGAACATAGTGATAATTAAAGACATTTGGTCTAATGATGATGTTCACATTACGTGTTGCCTAGTCTTGCTCTACATATTATATTGTTTATGCATGATAAGGATGAGACAAAAATCTATAATCAAGTCATACTAAGCTAGATAATAATTTTATATTAAAAGATCAAAAGAAGAATAATTGGAACATCATGTAGTGTATGCTTTGGCAATGTATATCTTTCCTAGTGTTCGAAAGTCATGAAGGAAAATGGGTTGTAGCAAACCCTACTGTTGGGGGAAGGTATATGGAGTCATATATTGTTGAGTTATGCATGTGATTGAGAATTTATATGACATATGGTCCCTTCGATGCCCTGATATCATGTGTGTTATGAGTGCATTCAAGGTCATAACTCATCTGATTATGATGCATGTGCCAATGATATGATGAAAGGATATATGATGTATGAAATGTGATACATGATATGTGATAAGTGATATGACAATGATAAGTGTTGCATCTTGTGTACCCAGGTCACACTTGATGTTGTAGGCATAGTAAAAAAATTGACATTTAAGATACATCTAGTTGACTGAAAATGTCAGGATTTGAGAATTATGCAAAGAATTTGGATAGAAATAGTCAAACATACGCAAAATATTTGGTCAACATTTCAATAAAAGTAGGGAAAAGTGTGTGTGTGCATATTTTATATTTATATATATATATATATATATATATATATATATATAGTGTGTGTGTGTGTATTGGATACATATATGTATATATATATATTGCATTCATACATAAACATATGAATTTTACATATATAAACGCCTACATATAAACACTCAAACTAAGATAGAGTCTTAAAAAGTATAAAATGAGAGATACGGGATAGAAACATATAAAAAATATATATATATATAAATGTGAATAATTAATGAAAATATGAAAATAAATTGTGTTATTCAGGAACTGCGAGTTATTCGTCCATTTCATATGTTTGGGGGTCATGAAAAGTTGGCGTAGATTGTGACAATGGTTGTATGGTGGCTTTTAAGTCCCTACTAGTCGTATTTTGGCATTATATTCGCCATGTCTCTAAATTGGAGTTGGAAGAGTGCGCCAGACTTGTTGGGATAGTGGCGCCTGAGGTGATTCTGGAAACAAGTGATGCATTTTTTGATGTCGTTGAGATGATTTATTGGTAGAGGAAGGGCTCCTCCTGTAGCGACCGTCATCAAACTGACAAATTAATCATTACTAATTAAGCGGAATAAACATAAACAGCGAATTAACAAAAATCACTAAAATTTAAAACCATTTTTGCAAGAAGATCCTTGTCCTGAAAAAATTTACTGAAAGATCCAAAACTCATACATCATGATTCACATTGTACAACATTTCTTCATCTCATTTTGAGGACAACATATAATAGTTTCTCTATCAAAACACATACTGGAGCAACATAAAACATCAAGACATTCAAGCCAAAATCTCATATCATTCATGAAACCAGTACAAACCAACTCCAAGGACCCGAGAGTACTGATACGACACATAGGACTTCTATCTACAAGACACGACAGACAGTACACTCAACCTGAGATGTCATTGTTGTCCCTGCTGTTGTTGATCTTTTTCTACGGTACAGTCTCAATCCCCCTCGTGCACGTCCACCTAAAAAAATGTGGATCCCACAGGGTGAGACAATTTTCCCAGCAAGAGATATAACTCTCCACCAATAATGTTATTATCACAATTGAATAGTATTAGACTGAGCAGAGGATAAGCAGTTTAGAACATTCTCATATTTTAAAGCATTGCAACTAAATCTATGATAGAGCAGTAAACTATCCATTCTCTTTATAAGGAATAGGAAGAGCACGTATATCATTTACCCATCATACTGTAACAACATCTCAAGCTTATCTTGTGATACTCATTACAGGAATTACTACACTGAGCAGATCTAAAACAATATAGTTAAAATAACAAGAAATGTCAAAATTAAATTTAAAGAACAACTGTTGTGAAACTGTACTCGAATCTTTCTTAGCCTTTTCTTACTTATAAGAAACTCTTTAAACATGTATGAACATATTTTAGCTTATGTCGTGATCATAAAGAGAACTAATAATTCAGAAACATACAAAGAATAATTGAATAACTATACACACTTGTTTGACCTTTCATTCATTTTATTATGCCCTGGTTATATGCAGTGTACTCTACATATGAAGACTCGTAGTGCACTACGATCACACCGTACAAGACTTAGCGGACACACCCGGGAAATGCTAAGTCTGACTAATCTCATGGTCTGCACTAGGAAAATGGCTCTCTGGCCTAAACTGGACTCCTCCTCTAACCTGAGCACACAGGCAGAGAATCAAGCCACCTATTACTCTAGTACCACCAAGATCTTGTCTCTGGTTGATGTTGGACACTATATGGCTTTTCTATGCTCTAGTGCCACCAGGATCCTATCTCTAGTTGATGTTGGACACTACATTCTATAATTTAAGGAGACTTCCACTAGGTCTTCATCCCCCGGACCACCTATTAGTACGATCCGACCCCTGTATATTGGACACTGTCAGGGTTAGGTCGTTTCACCCCCAAGGCGCAGACCTCACATATGGGTTATACGGTGTTCAGGGCACCTATGTCTATTATTTTACTCTTTACATTCACAATTCAATCATCACATTTCATATCTTAGTTTAGCTCTGTAAACCATTTGTTTCATAGACCATCTAATAACATTTACCACAACTGAACTGTTAAGCATCACACATCTCATAGTGAGAACATTGTAATCAAAATGCTTAATTCATTGAACACCCTATCCATAGGGTTTCATTTACCTCATTCACTTATGACATGGCTCTCATAAGGATTTCATGCGACATAAACATTCAATGAATAAAGACTACTATCAACAAATCATATAAAATCAATATATGTATGAAACTTTGGAACTTAGCTGAATTTGGGTTTCCATGCCATTCATTGGGATAACATGCATCAATAATAAATTGGATAGATAAAGTCTATCATGTATGTCAAGTTGAACACATGTATTGGGTTAGGTGTATATTGAGTTGAACATCATCATGTCCCTCATACCCTTACCCATCAAGGTATCAACCTTACCTTTCATATGGTGTATCAACTTCACCCTTCATGGGTGTAACATCCTCACCTCACTTGAAGATATTGGCCACACCCTACTTTAGTGTATTGGCCATCACATGTACTAGGATACTAACCACCTTGCCACTCCTGTCATCTAGTGTATTGGGTTACCCACCATATCATTTTAGAGATATGTGCTCAACACCATATCATCCAAAGGTGTATGCTTAACCCAATATCATTTTAAAGATACACACTTGCTACCCATATCACCTAGAGGTGTATGTGTGCTTACCATCTTGGGTTCGAGGTGTATGTGTGCTTACCATATCACCCTTGAGGTGTATGTATGCTTCCATATCATGTTTGAGGTGTATGTGTGCTTTCCATATCACCCTTGAGGTGTATGTATGCTTCCATATCGGGTTTGAGGTGTATGTGTGCTTCCATATCACTTTTGAGGTGTGTGTGTGCTTCACATCATATCGGGCAAAGAGGTGTGTGTTTAACCCAATATCATTTTGAGGTGTTTTCTTGACCTCATATCGTGTAAGAGGTGTATACTACACCACCCTATCGTTCAAGAAAGTATAAAATCATATCCTTATCATTTTAGTGGAGTAGGTGCATCACCATATCGGGTTAGAGGTGTCTGCTTGTGTGCTTGAACCTGATATCACTTTATAAGGTGATACCATCTTCTTCAAGATCTAGACCTTCATTCTAACTGTTATAGTTCATGGAAACAGGTCTAAGAAACTACTAGAACCTATAATTTCATCAGTTGTTTCAAAAAATTTCAGAATTAAATGTAGTTCATTAAGTATAGCAATTTAGGTGATGAATAATAACATGATAGAGTTCAAGTTATATAACCCGCCTTAAGAACAAATTCAAAGCTCAAAGATCCAAAGATCCACATTCCTAAGGTTGAAGATGACTTATCAAAAGTCCAAGGCTCGTTCAAAACTCCTTCATATACAAGAAATCAACATTAATAAGCAATTGGTGAAGAAGAAAAGAAAGGAACATCACAATCCTAAAATCATGCTTCAATCCAAGGTTGAAGATGATCATGGCCTCACCTTAGGGTTAAGTATGAGCTCCATCTTGCTCCTTAGCACTTTTTACACGATACCCTACTACCCTTTCACGATATGACATCACTTGTGGCTGATATCCCCCTCACTTGTGATCAAAACACTCCACTATGGCCGATATCACCCTACTTGGCCGATATGAACTTGCTATGTATGATACCCAAGACCCTATGCACGATACCACTTCACTAATGCACGATACAAGGACCCTATGCATGATACCTTAAGGAAAGAGGGTGGTAATATTCTAAAAGGTTCACTAAAGGGGTGAAAGAAGGGGTGTATATACTTGTTGTTCATGAAGAAGTGTGAAAATGAGGTGTCATCAATTTGAGCTACTAGGTGCCACGTGTCCATGCATAGTTGACATGTGTACATTCATGCATTAACATTTATCTTGACATAAAAAACTCTTGAGGATAATCTAGGTATGAATTTTCGTCCAATAATTATCCCTTTGAATAAAATATATCAACAAAATCACCACTTTATTCACAACCTGATACAACTTTTCTAAGGAAGTTGTAAACTGATACATTTCACCTACTTGAGGTACTTTGCACGTCATGGGCTTTTCCAAGAGTATTCAAACCGATATGAGGCTCCTCCTATGGCTCCTTGGACAATAGGCACTCATATATAAACTTTTCAACTAGATACAACGCAAGTTAATGTTTCATATTCAACCCTTTTCTTGGTCATTTCATCACCAAGATTACCATCACTCATAATTGATTCAAACATGGTGTCTACTTCTTGTTCTCTCCTATAAATAATACATAGAGTAATTAGGGATACTCTAAAGGTGGTAATTTGCATATCAACCCCACATTTTGGGTGAATTACAAGTTGTACCAAAATTTGTGCACAAGGTACTAGCATTATTCAAACAAGTTCAAACTTGGCATTTAGGCTTTCCAAATGCCACCACTTAGCATCATTATCTCTCTTATGATGATAAAACATATAGGTCACGTTCAACATGTGACATATTGCAATATAACCCCTCAACTTGGGTAAATTGCACTTTGGTCCAAAATAAAGGAACATTGCTCAAACAGCATTCAATCAGGACCAAACTTGGAACATAAGTGTGTCACATGATAACAAAACACCTTAGAGGATTATATTAAATTTCTAAGAAACTTATTTAGCCAAAACAAATAGGGTTACCTCATAACCCAAGTTAGGGTCATTACAAGTTATAAACCCCTAACAAGGATTTCGTCCCTGAAATCCCAGGTAAAGGGAGACAGATAGTATTCATTCATCATATCATCAAGTCTCCACATAACATCTTAATGTCATTAAGATGCCTTAGAACTTTGATCAACACAAAGTTCTTCCACACATGATTATCATAGAATCTGTCATACAGGACACATACTCCATTGTCCTTTTCATTATTGACTGTAGAGTCAACTCTATGTCAGGTAACACTTTTCTTAGTCAGAAAAACATTATACATACCTTATTTAACTCAGGTGTCAAACCTCACTAATTTGTCACCTTTCTCAACTTACAACTTTTTGTGACAAGATTCTTAACTATGGGGAGTCTTCCATACTCCTTATTTAGTTTAGCATTTCACTTCCAAAGAAAGACCAGAGTTACGTTCTATCACCCACTTGGGACTACAAGTCTTATCATATATCTATCGTGCCATATAATTTGCTGACACAACATTAAACTTTCTTACTACTTGTACCAATTATCTCATTAGTTGTACATTCTCTTGTCATAAGGGAAGGTTACTTATCAATTTAAGAACTTATCTTAGAGGTATTTTTAGATGTTATGTATAAGTTTCCTTAACAGATCTAGATAGGGGTATTCTAAGGAATTATTTTTAGCTTGATAAGCTTTTCCCACAATGATTCTACCAGTGTTCCTTCAATTAGTACATCCTTATTGATGTTATGTTTATGCAGAGCATAAACCCCTAACATAGGATGTCCATACTGTTTTATGTAACTAGACTGATTTCACAGTTGGCCATTGCAGGTAACAAACATAAATCGGTTGATTAGGAGTTATGTTTTTACTTTCCCATACCACCCAATACTTTTTAGATATCGGAATTCCTTGCCTTGGTATCTGTCACATGTTTTGAAAAAACATCACATCCTCATCATTTCCATCTCTCTGTTGTTATTACCAAAGCCACACATAATAAAGGATCTTTCTTTCATCTTGGGGACATTATTTATTACACATATCTTTATCTTGGAACCAAAGTCCAAGATGAACTGATACTTTTCTAAGTATCCATCAATGGATTATTTATAATCCATGTACATCAAGTGTCATAGTACTCAATTGATTGCCATGTCCCTAAAAGGAAAGAACACAAAGAAACATATTCCTCTTACACCCCATCATTACCCAGGGTTGTTTATCAAAGAGAAGAGATTATCATCTCCTCTAATTATTGCATGAACTTTCAACTGTTCATGAGTCATTTACTCTTATTTCATCCTAGTTTCTTTACCATCAGCATAGGAATTATAAGGTTGATTACATGTCATCACTCCTTTCTTTGTTATTGTCTAACATGTTCATGAACATTTTGTGATTTTATTACATTTCCCATTTCCACATCATGGGAAAAGATCTTTATTATTCACACAGGCTTTATCAGACAGGGATCATCTTCCTTGTTCTCATTCTTTTGTCATGAGGATTATACTTTTTACTTCCTCATACACTCATATTGATCTGAGATCATCTCAGATTCCATTTGATTGCACTTAGGATGTGATAAAAATATCCATGCCATATTTCTAGTTTTGTTATGCTCACTAGATTGTCTCAAAATGATTACTTGATCAGGATAATCAGAAAGATAACAATCTAAGAGTTCCATACACACCTTATCTTCAATAGTTGAATACTTGGACAGGGTATACAAGTACTAAGATTAGGTAGTATGCACTTTGTTTACTATCATATTCCTTAGTTTTCATGTCATCAAAAACATAGGATTTAGCATCCCTGGATTTTCTCCAGGCATCACCTCTACACCTCATCCTCTTTTACACAGATAAGAGCAATTATAAAGCATTTAAAACAATATTGAACCGAATATAAATTCTAGTCCTCATCATTTCTTCCTTGTGTTCCCATAAGGCAATCAATAGGGAAATCAATAACAGCAATCCTTTTTGTGATTATCAGATAACATCAAGAGAAGGTATATCAAAATGAAAAAGCTCTATCTGACTGTTACCCCTCGCGGTCATCTACCACTCCAGGTTGACTCAACACATAGAGTCTAGTTGTTTCATGTTGTTACTCTTGCCTTTTTACGTTATTGGGTTGTAACTTTTGTAAGCCATGCCGAGTCTACCTCGGTTGTTGAGTCATTTCCTCCCTTCTTTTCAAAGAAAAGAGTTTAGTGTGTTCAACATGTCTTGCCCTCATACCATGGTCTTATCAGTCTTATTATCGATGTAGATACTAAGCCAGAAGGTCTTACAGGTGGAAATTTAGGACCCTTTCCTTTACATAGTGATTACTAACCTGGTGCACTAGGCGTTTATTGCACTGGTGGCACCGAAAACTTTGGCTTTTTAGAACAACTAGGAAAATGTCTCTAGAATTGTAGTGATATTTCCTTAGTTCTCAACTTATTGCCCCTCCTTGGGCATTACCATCACAGATGCACTGTCTATCTATACTTACGGAAGAGTCTATTTTCTTGCCATATGTTAATCATTCCCACATTTTCCACTGTTCCAACATGACTATGTTATTCAAGAACCCTTTCAGAACCCAAAGTTTCTATATTGAGGAATGGTAACCTCAGTTGTAATGCTAGTATCCAATCTACTATATGCATCACTATTGTTCTAACTTGCCTCACAAGAGCATTAAAACAGGATTCTCTATCCTGAATGGGTCAAAATGGGAATTCTGAGGCACATGTTCTTCTCGTTCCTGGTCCCTTACACCTTCTCTTGGTGCAACAACATTGCTATCAACAACGTGTTCCTCGTATTCTCCAGTCATTTTTAAACTTCCCCCTTTCTTCTGCATAAACAGATTGCACTATAGGGTGTACTGGAGGACACTAGAACAGAATCAACACCTTCGTCCTATGTCTCTATAGACTCAGCGAACCTTAAGTTCTGATACCAAGACTTGTAGAGACCGTCATCAAACCGACAAACAAATCGTTACTAATTAAGCGGAATAAACATAAACATCAGATTAACCAAAATCACTAAAATTTAAAACCATTTTTGCAAGAAGATACTTGTCCAGAAAACTTTTACTGAAAGATCCAAAACTCATACATATCATGATTCACATTGTACAACATTTCTTCATCTCATTTCGAGGACAACATATAACAGTTGCTCTATCAAAACACATACTAGAGCAACATAAAACCTCGAGACATTCAAGCCAAAATCTCATATCATTCATGAAACCAGTACAAACTAACTCCAAGGACCCGAGAGTACAGAGACGACATATAGGACTTCTATCTACAAGACACGACAGATAGTACACTCAACCTGAGTTGTCATTGTTGTCCCTACTGTTGTTGATCTTTTTCTACAGTGCGGTCTCAATCCACCTTGTGCACGTCCACCTAAAAAAATGTGGATCCCACGGGGTGAGACAATTGTCCCAGTGAGAGATATAACTCTCCACCAATAATGTTATTATCACAGTTAAATAGTATTAGACTGAGCAGAGGATAAGCAGTTTAGAACATTCTCATATTTTAAAGCATTGCAACTATCTATGATAGAGCAATAAATTATCCATTCTCTTTATAAGGAATAGGAAGATCATGTATACCATTTACCCATCATACTGTAATAACATCTCAAGCTTATCTTGTGATACTCATTACAAAAATTACTACACTGAGAAGATCTAAAACAATACAGTTAAAATAATAGGAAATGTCAAAATTACATTTAAAGAACAATTGCTGTGAAACTGTACTCAAATCTTTCTTAGCCTTTTCGTACTTACAAGAAACTCTTTAAACCTATATGAACATATTTTAGCTTATACCCTGATCATAAAGAGAACTAATAATTCAGAAACATACATAGAATAATTGAATAACCGTACACACTTGTTTGACCTTTCATTCATTTTATTATGCCCTGATCATATGTAGTGCACTCCACATATGAAGACTCGTAGTGTACTATGATCACACCATATAAGACTTAGAGGACACACCCGGGAAATGCTAAGTCTGACTACTCTCCTGGTCTGCAATAGGGAAATGGCTCTCTGGCCTAAACTGGACTCCTCCTCTAACCTAAGCACACGGGCAGAGAGTCAAGCTACCTATTACTCTAGTGCCACCAGGATCCTGTCTCTGGTTGATGTTGGACACTATATGGCTTTTCTGTGCTCTAGTGCCACCAGGATCCTGTCTCTAGTTGATGTTGGACACTACATTCTATAATTTAAGGAGACTTCCAGTAGGGCTTCATCCCCCGTACCACCTGTTAGTACGATTCGACCCCTGTATACTGGACAATGCCAGGGTTAGGTCGTTTCACCCCTAAGGCGTAGACCTCACATAGGGGTTCTACGGTGTTCAGGGCACCTATGTCTATTATTTTACTCTTTACATTCACAATTCAATCATCACATTTCATATAGGCGTAAACCATTGGTTTCATAGACCATCTGATAACATTTACCACAACTGAACGGTTAAGCATCACACATCTCATACTGAGAATATGGTAATCAAAATGCTTAATTCATTGAACACCCTATCCATAGGGTTTCATTTACCTCATTCACTTATCACATGGCTCTCATAAGGATCTCATGCGACATAAACATTCACTGAATAAAGACTACTATCAACAAATCATATAAAATCAATATACGTATGAAACCTTAGAACTGAGCTGAATTTGGGTTTCCATGCCATTCACTAGGATAACATGCATCAATAATAAAATTGGATAGATAAAGTCTATCATGTATGTCAAGTTGAACACATGTATTGGGTTAGGTGTATATTGAGTTGAACATCATCATGTCCCTCATACCCTTACCCATCAAGGTATCAACCTTACCTTTCATATGGTGTATCAACTTCACCCTTCATGGGTGTAACATCCTCACCTCACTTGAATATATTGGCCATACCCTACTTTAGTGTATTGTCCATCACATGTACTAGGGTACTAACCACCTTGCCACTCCTGTCATCTAGTGTATTGGGTTACCCACCATATCATTTTAGAGATATGTTCTCAACACCATATCGTCCAAAGGTGTATGGTTAACCCAATATCATTTTAAAGATATACACTTGCTACCCATATCACCTAGAGGTGTATGTGTGCTTACCATATCGACCTTGAGGTGTATGTGTGCTTACCATCTTGGGTTTGAGGTGTATGTGTGCTTATCATATCACCCTTGAGGTGTATGTATGCTTCCATATCAGGTTTGAGGTGTGTGTTCTTTCCATATCACCCTTGAGGTGTATGTATGCTTCCATATCGGGTTTGAGGTGTATGTGTGCTTCCATATCACTTTTGAGGTGTGTGTGTGCTTCACACCATATCGGGCAAAGAGGTGTGTGTTTAACCCAATATCATTTTTGAAGTGTTTGCTTGACCTCATACCGTGCAAGAGGTGTATACTACAGCACCCTATCGTGCAATAAAGTATAAAACCATATCCTTATCGTTTTAGTGGAGTAGGTGCATCACCATATCAGGTTAGAGGTGTCTGCTTGTGTGCTTGAACCCGATATCACTTTATAAGGTGATGCCATCTTCTTCAAGCTCTAGACCTTCGTTCTAACTGTTATAGTTCATGGCAACAAGTCTAAGCAACTACTAGAACTCATAATTTCATCAGCTATTTCAGAATTAAATGTAGTTCATTAAGTATAGCAATTTAGATGATGAATAATAACATGATAGAGTTCACATTATATAACCCGTCTTAAGAACAACTTCAAAGCTCCAAAGCTCCACATTCTTAAGGTTGAAGATGACTTACCAAAAGTCCAAGGCTCGTTCACAACTCCTTCATATACAAGAAATCACTAAGGATGAGCAATTGGTGAAGAAGAAAAGAAAGGAAGATCACAACCCTAAAATCATGCTTCAATCCAAGGTTGAAGATGACCATGGCCTCACCTTAGGGTTAAGTATGAGCTCCTTCTTGCTCCTTAGCACTTTTTGCATGATACCCTACTACCCTTGCATGATATTCCATCACTTGTGGCCGATATCCCCCTCATTTGTGATCAAAACACCTATGGCCGGTATCACCTCACTAGGCCGATATCACCCTACTTGGCCGATATGAACTTGCTATGGATGATACCCAAGATCCTATGCACGATACCACTTCACTCCTACATGATACAAGGACCCTATGCACGATACCTTAAGGAAAGAGGGTGGTAAGATTCGAAATAGTTCACTAAAGGGGTGAAAGAAGGGGTATATATACTTGTTGTTCATGAAGAAGTGTGAAAATGAGGTGTCATCAATTTGAGCTACTAGGTGCCACGTGTCCATACATAGTTGACATGTGTACATGCATGTATTAACATTTATTTTGACATAAAAAACTCTTGAGGATAATCTAGGGATTAATTTTCATCCATTACTTATCCCTTTGAATAAAATATATCAACAAAATCACCACTTTATTCACAACCCGATACAACTTTTCTAAGGAGGTTGTAAACTGATACACTTCACCTACTTGAGGTGCTTTGCACTTCATGGGCTTTGCCAAGAGTCTAAAAACCGATATGAGGCTCCTCCTATGGCTCCTTGGCCGATAGGCACTCATATATAAACTTTTCAACTAGATACAACGCAAGTTAATGTTTCATATTCAACCCTTTTCTTGGTCATTTCATCACCAAGATTACCATCACTCATAATTGATTCAAACAAGGTGTCTCCTTTATCTCTCCTCTAAATAATACATAGAGGAAGTAGGGATACTCTCGAGGTGGTAATTTGCATATCAACCCCACATTTTGAGTAAATTACAATTTGTACCAAAATTTGTGCACAAGGTACTAGCATTATTCAAACAAGTTCAAACTTGGAATTTCATATTTCTAAAAGCCACCACTAGCATCATTCTCTCTCTTATGATTCTAAAACATATAGGGCATGTTCAACATGTGACATATTGCAATATAACCCCTCAACTTGGGTAAATTGCATTTTGGTCCAAAACAAAGGAACATTGCTCAAACAACATTCAATCAGGACCAAACTTGAAACATAAGTGTGTCACATGATAACAAAACATCTTAGAGGATTATATTAAATTTCTAAGTAACTTATTTAGCCAAAACAAACAGGGTTACCTCATAACCCAGGTAAGGGTCATTACACCTCCAGTCCCCTAAAATTCAATCACAAGAATCTCATGTATGGTAATGAAGAGAGTGTGCTTCCTCTACCACTCCTTTGGCAGTGGAAGACTCAATCGACCAAGGAGTAGTGGGATCCTTGTGAGATTGGTTGCTTCTTGGATCATTTACGATCAGCTTAGGGAATTTGTAGTCATAATCTTATAGTTTTGACGGTACAAGTTCAAAATTTACCAAGGCAAGAGTCTAATATAATATACAGTTGAGTAGGTTAATGTATGTTAATGTTAATCACAATATTTGCATGATATTTACAGTGGTAGTCTAAAGCACTATAAGTGATTCTACGTTATTTACATGTAATTGTTATTATGAGAAAATTGTGTTTATTGTAGCTTGAAGCATTATATATCTTGAGATATAGACGCATCGCCTAAACAACGAAAATCAAGTTGATAATTAAAATTGAGTTGAGTTTTATAGTATGTTTACAACCAAAGTAGTGGCACCCGAGTGGTAAAATTAATGTTGTATGATCAAGAGGTCACAAGTTTGAACTCCGACGAGATGAATGAATAGTGTGTTTACAGTTTCCTCAAGAATTATTTAATATAATGCTAGTAGATGATTTATCTATCTTGGGGGAGGAGCAATCCTCTTCTTGGGACTCTTTTTATGAGTTTGGTATGGTTCTTATGCAACATCTTAAGATAAAGTGAAGTTGTGGAAAAGATGTGATGGTGATGACTCAACAAGAAATAATATAGTTCAGTCAAGAGTGTCTAGGTACTCTCATTATTCTAAGTGTTGGGTGGGTAGTTGATACTACATGTTGTATATTGGTTCTATGGTATATTCCAATGACAATATGTTGTTAATTGGAATAGAGTATATAAATTGTTGTATCTCCATGCACATGAAAATCATTGTATATGTTGAGATCTATAAAAATGATTCAATTCTTTCAAATAATGGTAGTGTTGATAATTATAGAACTTTTTAATGAAGTAACCTGGATTTATAATTATTGTATGTATTCAGAGCTTTGATAAGACTATTTAGTTTGAATAAGAAAAAAAATATTTAGAAATTTGGATTCGATTTGTGTTGCATGCTAATTTTGAGTTGAATTACGTGCAGAGATTTATCTTAATGATCATTTGGAATTTGAATAGCAGGATGGTACTCAAAATGCCCTCTCAATCATCCTTGAACAGTGTGTGCCCCTTGTATCGGCACCTCTCTCTCTCTCTCTCTCTCTCTCTCTCTCTCTCTCTCTCTCTCTCTCTCTCTGTTCATGGAGTGTACTTATACGTGTGCGGTCCACACGAGGACAATAGGAGTGGAAGTCGTTTGTCCTACAGTGAAGGAATTTCAACGGGGTTCACGCTAGTTACCTAGCCTTTTTCAGGACGAGCTACTTACCCGAACGCATTCCAACTTCCACCCTTATTATAAGGGATTTATGAAGACACTTATCAATCTTGTGGACCAAGAGATGCTGACCCACCCGTTTGAAATAATGTCCCATCCACTGTTGCAGCTTTGTCCTCTGTTGTCCCTCTTATTTTGAAGCTGCTCCCCTGACATTAGACGTTCCACCACCTTTTTGTATGGCTGGAACTTTGTGATGAGCCTCTAAACTGTTAATTTATGTTTATCTTTTTTTTTTCTCTACTGGGTGTTTAAGTGGAATCTATTCCCGATATCTTTATCTCATTATGTGGTCTTGGAGACTACATTGACACCTTAACCCGATGGTTTGACATGAGCTCCTATGCGTCATTTTTAAGATTTATATTTGAACTGTTTTCTGTCAATCCGCCTTACCAACGAGCCTAATAGATGTGGTTTGGACCCTTCTTTTTCCGGTATGATATGATCTTAGCATGCATGCGTATGTTCATCATATGTTGCACCATAGTTCTCTGAGCAATACAACTAATATTTTTCAAAAATATCATGGCTCGTAGACCTCGTCATAAAACCATGATTTTTATCTTGTCAACTATTTTTTCGACATGTCTTCATCAAAATTGATAACCGTTGACATGTATTATGTGTGTTTATATGTCAACGTGAAAGTGTGTGTGTGTGTGTGTGAATCTCTCTCTCTCTCTCTCTCTCTCTTTCTCTCTCTCTCTCTGTGTGTGTGTGTGTGTGCGCGCACGCGCGCGTGCGCCTCAGTGTGTAAGTGTGTGAGCAAGAGCATATGCATGTGAAATTTTGTATCTGTCAGTATGTCCACTAAGTCAACACAAATATGTGTGCATGTCTGTGTACATTTTGTGTATCTTGTGAATGTGTACATTTGTGCATTTTCCGCATATACACGGGCCTTTATATTTTTATGCATCTTGTGCACATACATGTATTATGCACCCATTATGTATATGGCATGTTTTGAAGCTCTCCAATATTTTTTGTTGTACGTTTTATATGCAAGAGTAATAGATATGCGTCAAAAGTCAACCCAACTTAGCATGTGTGAGTAATTCACTAATACAAACTGTATATTTTAAGAAAAGTATATTTTTTAATGTTTTTATATCATGTGATATCTCATAATTTATATTCTTTTTCTAGATTCCGTTCTTACAACTCGAGTGGATTGAATTAGATAACAAATTGAAATTTAGATAACTAGTCCATATATGGAGAATATAGAGATCGATACACACTTCTTGTCCACGTAGTTTAGGAATACAAATGCAACTAGGTAGCTTAGCTATAGTACCGGTTCACGAAGCAACGTGCATGTGTGCATGTGCATGTGCATGTGCATGGTAACATGGTAGTCTACACCTATTGATGAAGGTAGCGGGTAGGATAATTATCTTTTTTCTAAACACCTTTACCCTACCCTTCCCCGCACCATTTTACCCACAGGGTAAATGGGTAAGGTAATGGGTGAAATGGGTAAAATAACATGAAGATATGTACATGATATTTTCAACAACAATTTCATACGATATTCCCTACATCAAACACAAGACACCTTTAAAACTAATTTTTTATAGTAATAATTATGTTTTGTGATATACAATAAATAATAATAATAATAATAATAAATACAAAATTTCTAACCTTTCTAATATCTTATTTCCTATTAATGAATCCATTTTTCTATGTAATATATAACTATTAAAAGGTGGTTACATGCTACCCATTGTTTATTACTTTTATGAGAATAATAATAATAATAATAATAATAATAATAATAATAATAATAATAATAATAATACAGATTAAAAAAATAACGATGTTGTTTGTTGGAGTTTTAATAGTCATTTATACATATATTTTAATCTAAAATTATAAATTCAAACTTATACTAATGGGTAAATGAGTAAAGTGGGTAGGCTAAAACTTCTCCCTTACCCTACCCTCTTTAGATGCGAGTAAAGTGGGTAAAGGATAAATGGTTGGTGGGTAAAAAATATGTTTACCCTTACCCTACCCTACATGATATGGGTGGTGGATAAAAGGATAATACCCTACCCATTTTACAGTCCTGGTTATTAATAAAAGTAGGCGCACTCCATTCAAATGTAGGCTCATTACTAGTAGATGCAAATACATTCTACTAAAATGTGAAATGCACCCAATTCTACTACTAACGCACCCACATTTGAAGTGTGTTCACTTGTACTAACAGTATACATATATTTCATTAAAATATTGGTGAATTACTAACAAAAGTGGACACACGCATTACTAGAAGATGTGGACGCATTGCTTCCCTCCTCTCCTCCCATTACTTTCCGCATCTACTCTCACACTTCTTTTATCTCTTTCATTACTTTCATCCTCCATTATCTTCCCTCATCATTTAGTTTATCCCTTTTTTACTTCCCACTCTCCTTTTATATTATCTATACTTCCCTCCTCTTTTATTATTTTTCAAAACATGTTAATATTGATCATGTTATGAAGTAGTTTTTTCAAGGATTTTTACAGTTTTTATTTTGCCAAAAAAATCCTTACGATTTATAAGTTATAAACAAAATAAAAAATTAATATAAAAAATAATAAAACAGGTGGATATGAGAGAGAAAGAATGAGTGGAGGAGGGAGAAGGGGAGGGGGCCACGTTACATGTGGGCTGGCAGGGGGTGGTTTCCCCACTCATGAAACATGCGTATACCAACCCTACACGTGAGAGAATCATAATTCTAGTACATCACCAATAAGATTTATTGGGTCATATACATATTTACAGTAACTATTGGTCTGATCATCTGATTGATATTTTAAATGTTGCAATACTAAATAAGATGTTTCAAATCCATATATCTCCCAATCTCCAAAGACAGACTTTAGAAAGAATATACTAACATATACATATCACCCATCAATTGTCAAATTTAGAGTGTCTACTAAAGCTAATGATATTGACTAGAAGAACACATTTTAGATGAATAACAGTTTATAAATGCAGCACTTCATGTATAACATGAGACAACTAAAAACATTCAAAAGTTTACCAATTTTCACAAACTCGTGATTAATTATAAAGTTATATCTCTCATTCCATTGTCTAAAATGTCAAATTGAGATGATTTCTAAGACGTAATTTCAATCAGATTTATGCTAATGAATTATGTTATAGAGATCTACAAGCATGTTAAATATCAATAGACAATCACACATACGCGCATACGCAGTCCTTTTAACAAATGTGTATATGCATGTAAGTGTGTAACTTCTATTGGAAACCAGAACTATTTCTTAATAAACATTTGAATAGCCACCGTATTGACCACTTAGGGGCCGTTCGGCCCCCACCTTTTTTAATCCCGGTACTTACAAGCTAGATTAGTTTACGGAAGGATGGTAGATATTGCATTATTCACGGTGACAGCGTGAGCGGCTTGTTGTCAGCCTTGTGAGCTGCTACAGAAAAAGTAGAAACACTGAGGAAAGCGGCAGTTGTCACTCCCGCTGAAATCGGGGTGATTAGAGAAGGTCGTAATTTCTGTTATCTAAGTTACGGAACGGCAGTTAGAATGCCGCATCAACAATAATTTATCAGCATTTAACATAGCAACTACCGGTATTTAGAAAGTGTTTACCCAAACGTAGCCTTAATGTATCTTATAAATTATATATACAAATGCTACAAAGATGTTGTGAACAACTTTCTGGAATGTCACCTCTGTTACACACGTCGCCGTGTGCGGGAATGCAGCGCGTGTATGTACATGTATGTAATTGCTCTGGAATACATATATGATTCGAACAACGGCATCTACACCTCATGTGAATACGTGTACATGCATACACATGTACACGAGACAAGAAGGCGGATAGAAACACTTACTAAAATATATTCTAGAAAAGATCAGTTCATGACAATTAAATAGTTACTTCCTTGACATGCCAGATGAGTACTGCTAATCTGTTGATGCTTACAAAAAAATGTCACCCAATCAAAAAAGAACACTTCCATTAAAACACTGGTCACAGATTTAGTTTTCAAATTTTGATTACTTGAGTTTATGTAAAGTACAGTTTGTGCTGGACCAGTCCAAACCACAGGTTACATGCCTTTAAATCGACGATAACTACTTAGATGTATGAGAAAGCACTCATCTGCTATTTTTTTATCAACTGGATAATACCTTCACCGAGAGCCTTGGCTTCGTGCTAACCATGTCTGCGGGGAGAATCGATACTCCAGCTACTATTGAGCCATTTGGTACTCCCGAAAGGGGAAGCAACTCTATCAAGACAATGAGCTGCAAGAAATACCACACTATTTAAGAACAAATGCAGACGCTTAAAAGATAAGTCTCGGAAGTGTGTACTATCGTATACCAAAATTAAATTTTTCTAGTACCTAATCTACTACTCTAAAAGATAAGTGTCAGAAGTGTGTACTGTCGTATACCAGAATTAATTTTTCCTAGTACCTAATTTAGTACTCTTTCAAGACTAAGAGGTCTATCTTCTTAACACCCCCCCCCCCCACCACCAAAAACAATCTAAATATCTTAGTATATACATACATACATACGATATGTATACACATGCAGACGATTCTTAAACCATGTAAGGGTGTAAAACACTAGTGATCGAACAACAAAGGACATGCAGGGAGTCCTAGATTTGAACGACGAGTGGGGGTGGATTTTCAAAGATAGTTTAGAAAATATAGGCTATTACTGATGTAATATAATTCAATGTTTAATGTATATATGTGTTAACAATATGTTAAAAATGCATTGCGCTATATTATTAACTTATCTAGGAACATAGGTAAAAGTTTGGATCTAGGTTCTCATGAAAGGGTTGTAACATGGCTCACTGACTTGGAATGTACATTTCAATGTAGCACGGAACGTTGAATCATACTTTTTGTGCCTGAAGTCAAACAAGTAATGGAGCATATGGATCATCACTTAGGCCAACTTGACCTACTAGCAGTTGTTAGGTCCACCTAGGCGGACACCCCGTCCAGCAACCTTGTTTCACAAAAAACCCTAGGCACCGAGGTGCGGACACCCCATCCAGCGACCCTGTTTCACAAAAAACCCTAGGCACCTAGGTTTGTGACATATGGAGTGCCAAGACCACCTAGCCGCCTGCCTTGATAACTATGGGTAGAATATAAGACATCAATAATGTAATCTATGAATAACTCCAAAAGAAACTGCATGGATTAGGTGGTTGCGCCATAAGAAATAATATATTTAACCTATTAGGATATACTTACAGAGTAGCCATTGTCTTGTTTTGAAAAAATGACTTTGCAAATTTCTATTTGAGAATGAAATAACACTTCTTCAATTTCGTCCATAAATGTTGAGAATATTATTGTTTAAGGTCTTTTTTGTACTATTCACTTTTTTATCCCAAGACTATTCACTGTTGCGTTTGGACAAATTTGATCCCTTAAATTTGTGTTCGCATGACCAAATATCACCATCACGAGTTTAAACCTGCACGCAAGCATTGCCATCTTTGTTGAAATAAACAATTTAAATTTATTGGCCCTTTCTCATAAACATATCATGAAATATTTTTATTCAGAAAAATTCTGTAGAAACAATGATTTGTCTATGTGTGATATATACTTTATTACCGCTTGTATTATGCTACAAATGTTTTATTTTCAAGATTTAGATCTAGATACATTCAAAATTAGAGATTCAATAAAGATTTATCATACATGTATATGGTGTGCTTACCCTGTTACAATACTGGGAGTATGATTGATTAATTAAATGTGAAAAGGAAAAAAAATAGTTTTATCAATTTTAATGAAAACGAAACTGATACAGGGATGCATTCTTTCATGCTACAAAATAGACGCATTTCTTGGACAACACTCTACTCTATTAGCATCAGCAGAACATAGTATACTTTCAGCTATAAATTAAGTTTCGGCATCTGAAAAACAAATATGCATTCCTCGAATTTCATAAGAATAGGTAGGAATATTAATTACCTAGGGGATTTTGTAGGTATTGATAACCTTCACAGCTCTTCTCCAAATATATGAAAAAAGCTAAATTTTAGCCTCCACCCATGAAAAGGGGTCAAGTACCTGGTATTTATCCATTTACCATAAGTTTAAGTTTTGGCATGTTCATAAATCCAATATCCTTCGAATGAACTAGAGAGATCGATGTCATAAGTGCTACGGCTAACTAGAGACATTGTCATCATAAATGCATCTTGATGGAGTGTAATTGTATACTTGCCCTAGTTTATGCTTTCAGGTAATTTGGAGGAACATGCACCTTGATCTCATTGTACAATATCATTGTGGATATTCACTGCCATTTTAATACTGATCCAGGCACTCACCAGCGTTGTCTGACCAACCCACTACTCCAGGTCATTCAACATCTACAGCACCTAAGAAATCCCAAGTTCCCAAATTTAAGCCTCTTCATTGTGAAGCAGTCATCTTCTAAACTTGGAATCGAAAAAAGTACATGCTTTTGTTAAATGAGGTTTTGATTGGTGGACAATGGCCAAATACATTTCACAAGTTGATAGGGTGTAAGAAGGTGGAGCCAGCAAATAAAAAGAAAGGTATAGCAAAGAAACAAAACTGCTTAAGACGACATAGGAGATTGATCATGAGAAAAGAATACAATTTTGATGCAAACTTTGTTTGGGGTCATTTTATCTTTTAGTCTTGATTGCTATCTAGACAAATAAAGACAAAAAGAATCTCTAATTCTTAACTTTTGTACAATTACCTGGGGCTGTTTAAGATCAACAACCACATCCTCTGCAATATCTTTAACTGCTTTTGCTACAGCTTTGAAACAGTCATCTCGACCTAGCAGATTCACATCATTGATCTCATTAGCAACAGCTTTAGCAGGCTTTTGGTCAGTCTCATCCAAGCCTCTTCGATTATAACCCACTGCAAACTACATTTTTGTTATTAGAAGTTTCTTATCAGCATGAACTTTAAAAAGGATATAGCAGATAATATGACCGTCAAATAAGAATGTCAACTGTATCATGGGACTAACATATAATGAAGCATCTTGTGCTGTAATAAAAACAAGAATGAAACTATTAGGTTTACAGCACTGTGATAGAACAACATTATTAGGATGTAAGATGCTGGGCTGGGGTGAAAGTCTCGTTTCGGATTGGCAAAGTGCAACCCAATGGTAAACCAATTAATGGTACCGGCGACTTGCACATGCAGCAAAATGAGTTTCATCGAAATCGGTCAACACGTGGTGTTCATAGTATCCGACAAAGCCAATTCAGATTGGGTAATTCTTAGCAAAACAATATTAACAATGATCATTGCAGGGGTTCCTGGTCGACCTATCTCATAAAGAGCCCATGTGAAGTGTAGCAGAAGAAAAAAGGGGCCTTTTGTTTTCCACCATGATCCGTGTCAAGTAAAAACTATCACATATTCGGCGATTAGACCTGGCTTTCTCTGGAGGTTAACGAGCAAAAATACTAGTGTTTTACCTCTATCATATCTGCATGATCGAGCAGAGCCTGCCACTCTCGTTTCATGAACATCAGGAGCCATTTTCTATCATTCCCGAAGTATTTGTGTCTTCCTAATTCGAATGCTGTTTGTTTTAAGAATAATTAGCTATTCGACGAATACCACGTTGTAAGTCCTCATAGCCAAACGTTTATTTCCTCCAGGGAAGATAGAGCAAGGAGGCAGTTACTCAATAAGTATCTCACAATTGAAATGGCAGTATATATCAATACAGACTGTGCAGGGGTCCTCTTCTTGATAGTTACAGCCTATTGGAGAACCATAAATCTTGATCCCAATCAAGGAAAAATGTTCGGAGAAGTCACCATTAATCCTCAGTTAAATAAGAAAATAGCTCATGATTCATGAATGATCCCATTAATAGTCTCAGTCAACAAAAGTCTTTTGATTGTGTTTAAAATCATCCTATGAATTCTACGCTTGATTTTTTTATTCGACGAATGTACAATCTAATGGGTTCCAAAAACATTGGCAATGACATTGGTAAGTTGTGCCCAGTAATACATTAAAGCAAGGAACGAGGTATCTGATTTCGATGCCCGTTTCGACAGCATGGAAACCAAAATTTATTGAATTTTTGACAGGAATCTTGGTTAATGCAACTGTGCCCGCTTCGATGCCAAAATGATTGAATTAAGTCATGAAATTTCACAGGCATGAGCTCTACACCTATATGCATCGTTTTATGCAAGAAAATTATGTATGGGGGATAGGTGGGGGAGTCCTTCATGTGGGAGATAAGTAAACTTTACTGTTTCTTGGAAAACTTTCGAAATTGGGCAAAAAATTTCGCTGATAGGGATTTCGTTGCAGATGTTGGCGAAATTGAAATTTCGACGATTCCATGGAGACCTCATTCCATGCATTAAAGCTCTAACCAAATTACAAAAACATCGGTACTGGGATCGACCTTGTCTTGTAATAAATGTAAATATGTAGTTTGGAGTCCTAGATGTCTCAATTAAGTGCAAGTTATGGAATTGACAAGCTTATATGTTCTATTTGGTGCATCTCCAAATTCTCAGGTCGACTCTTATAACAAATGAGATCATGATCGCATACCAACTTATTCAAGCATAGCCTTACACTTCAAGTGTTGCTGAAAAAAGGATCATAGAAATTATCCCATTTTACGGGAGGGACAAATTTTATATTGATCATTTCAATCCTCACAGCATGAGTTACAATATGCCCAGTTATTATCTTTATTGTTCCTCAGCAATGGGTAACAGTTAAAAAGCACTCAGATTTACGACATCCCATGTTGGGATATCTAGTGATCTGAAGACAAAGGTGTTGGCCCAAGGGCACAATAAAACTTATTTTGATGAGTCAATTATTTCCCATACTAATGTTTTGGGAAGTTTATAAAAGGTTTAACAATAATAAAATTTTGATCAAGAAAAATTGGAAATTGCATTGTGAAAGAAATACATTTTATATTATATGGTATGTAATTGGTGTAAAATCATCTCTCATTTTTATTCTTGTAAAGGACAAGAATTAATTAAGCAATAACCCTCTTTTACCTATAGACATACACATAGGTATCCATTAGTATCAAAACTTTTATTGCAAAAAAACATTGATCCTATTTCTCGGAATTAACCTATTGGCTAACAAAAAAATTGGTTCATGAACTCATAGTTCGATCGAAGTTGATTGGTTAAACTGTTAGTTCAAACGAGAAAGATCCACTGAGACTAAAAGACTTCGGACCTTTCTCAATCGAACTACAAGTTTGACCGAATCTACATATGGCCAATTTTGCCAGCCGTAAATAGAGTCAGTTGTATGACACTTTATCCAGCATGTCCTCCATGCTCCACCAAACTTGCAGTTCGGCCAAGATATGGTTGGTTGATTGTGGATGTATTCTTTGCTCAACTAGTCGATGCTAGATAAGATTGGTTGAACCTTACAATTGTATATCATTCCTAGAGTCTCTAATAGATATATGGCTAACCCCAAGCTTTTCCTATGAATAGACACCTTCCAGACCCCTTTACCCCAAGCTTTTCCTATGAATAGACACCTTCCAGACCCCTTTAGGCACACTTGAGCACTAGAGAATCAAGTGGATATACTATATGAGAAAAGCAAAGTGGGAAACCGTAGGGTTACATAATGTGTGTACCCAATATATATATATATATATATATATATATATATATATATAAGTGGAGCAATTACACAAAGGTTCATATAGAAAAGGAAAATAAAAAACAGAATATATAAAGACATTATTTAACACTCTCCCTCAAGTTGGAGCATAGATATCAATCATGCCCAACTTGTCCACAAGAGAGCTAAAATGTTTCTTTGCCAGCAACTTTGTAAAAATATGAGCAACTTGATCCTCTGAGCGGGTAAATGGAGTGTAGATCCGACCAGACAAGATAGTTTCTCTGATAAAATTGCAGTCAACTTCAATGTGCTTTGTGCGCTCATGATACACAAGATTATTAGCAATGAAGATGGCAGGTTTATTGTCACAATGCATAGGAATAGCAGTAGAAGACTCCACACCTAAGTCTTTCAAGAGAGATTGTACCCATAACAATTCACAAGCAGTGTGGGCCATAGCCCTGTACTCAGCCTCAACACTGGATCTAGCAACAACATTTTACATTTTGCTCCTCTAAGTGACAAGATTCCCTCCAACATAAGTGCAATAGCCTGAAGTAGATTTCCTGTCAATCTTACTTCCAGCATAATCAGAGTCAGAATAACCTTCAAGCGAACAATGCCCATGCTTTCTATAACAGAGGCCTTTGCCAGGAGATTTCTTAAGGTAACTCAGAATATTACAAAGAGCATCCCAGTGACATTGTTTAGGCTTATCAAGATACCTGCCAAGAAGACCAACAGCAGTAGAGATATTAGCTCTAGTAACAGTCAGATAAATTATCTTACCAACCAGTCTCCTATATTTTTTATTGTCCGAAAATATAGGAGATGCATTATCATCCCAATTCACATTGGATCCAGAGGGGTACCAGCAGGACGCGCTCCAAGCATCCCAGTCTCCTGTAAAAGATCAAGAACATACTTCCTCTGAGATAAGACGAGCACTAGCAATTCTGGACACCTCAATGTCCAGAAAATATCGCAGCTTTCCCAAGTCTTTAGTAGCAAAATGCTTGCATAAGTGTTTTAGTAGCCTGAATTTCAGTAGCATCGCTGCCAGACAAGATGATATCATCAACATAAACAATCAGAATCACAACACCAGACGATGTATTTTTAGTAAAGACAGAGTGATCAACATGTGATCTCAGAAATCTAAAGGTTGTCAGTATCTTGCTCAATTTGTCAAACCATGCCCGAGGACTCTGTTTGAGTCCATAAATAGATTTTTTTAGACGGCAAACCTTGTGTGACTCCCCCTAAGCAACAAACCCAGGTGGTTGCTCCATATAGACCTCTTCTTGAAGATCACCATACAGAAAAGCATTTTTAACATCCAGTTGAATATGAGGCCAATCCAAGTTGACAGCAACAGAAAGAAGTACTCGGACAGAATTAAGTCTTATAACAGGAGAGAACGTCTCAAAATAATCAATACCGTAGGTTTGAGTGTACCCTTTAGCCACCAGGCGTGCCTTCAGACGTTCCACAGTTCCATCAAGTTGATACTTCACAGCATATACCCATATGCAGCCAACAGGCTTGCAATTAGGAGGTGGATGCACCAACTCCCAAGTTCCTCTATCAACAAGGGCAGTCATTTCCTGTCATGGCATTTGTCTAGGCAGAACTTTGTAAAGCATCATGGATATTCTTAGGAACAGCAATAGCAAATAGAGAAGCAATAAAATTACTGACATGAATACTCAGATGTGCAGTAGAAACATGATTAGCAATATTATGAGGTACAAGAACGAGTGTCTTTCCTGAGAGCAATAGGCAAATCTAAGTCAGAAGTTACCTCAGCAGGTGTAGGACCTTCTAGAGGAGGAGATTGGTGTTGCATGAAGGGGTCTTAAGCAGTATGTGACGGTTCCTGCGTTGATACACAATAAGCGGAGGAGAAGCAGTTTCAGCAGGTGAAGTATCAGATGTGCAATCACTGATGACTGGTAATGGTGTTGTTATTATATCTGAACTCAAGGTATCCCCTTTAGCAGAATAAAACGGTGTATCTCCAACGAAGACCACGTCACTACTCGTGAACCATTTTTTAGTAGGACTATAGCACCTATACCCTTTTTGAGTACATGAATAACCCAAGAAAATGCATTTTTCTGCTCTAGGAGATAATTTGTCATAATTCAGTCCAAGTAAATGCACAAAGCAGGTAGCTCCAAATATCCTCAGAGGAACAGAAAAAAGAGGTATATTTGGTTGTAGAACCTGTATAGGAATCTTGTTCCCAATCACAGAAGAAGGCATTCGATTAATTAGAAAGCAGGCAGTAAGGATGGCTTCTGGCCAAAAATGTCTAGGAACATTAGTGTAGCATGATGGTTCTAGTAACCTCAAGTAAATGTCTATTTTTCCTCTCTACAACTCCATTTTGTTGAGGTGTATAGGCACACGATGTTTGATGAATAGTACTGACAGAACGACAAAACAGCTCAATTTCGTTTTGAACAAATTCCAAAGCATTATCTGTTCTCAGGATTTTAACAGGCATAGAATATTGGGTTTTAATTTCAGCAAAGAAGAATTTTATTGTAGGCAATACTTGGGACCGATCTTTTAGAAAAAACAACCATGTGGCACGAGAAAAATCATCAATAAACAGAATTAAGTATATATTTCTAGATAAACTTGGAACATGACAAGGACCCCATACATTCGCATGAACAAGATCAAAAATGTTTTTACTACTAATCTGAGACCATTTAGGATAGACAGTTCTAGACTATTTTCCTAACTGACACGACTCGCACTGAAAACTGTGTGTTCCTACACCAGAAATGACATGCTTTATTTTCTGAGATGACGGATGTCCAAGTCTGTAGTGCCACTGCAAAGCTGAAACTGAAGATGATAGTGTTGAAGCTAAAGCCAGAGTGCCGATCTTTTTCAACTCATCCAGATAGTAGAGACCATTAGGTCCTTTATGCCCCCCACAAATCTTCATCCTCGTGCGAAGGTCCTGAAAAATACAAGTACCAGGAACAAAAGTGAGACTGCAGTTCAGGCTACGCACAATTTTACTAACAAATAGTAAGTTTAGAGGAAAACGAGGCACATATCGAGCAGATTTCAACAAAAACTGAGCAACAATGTCACCAATCCCAGACACAGCAAATTTTGAGCCATCAGCAAGCATATCAGAAGATTTAGAAACCGGTTTAGATAAATTTGAGAAAAGAGACTGATTTCCAGAAATGTGAGAAGAAGCACCTGAATCAATCACCCATCTTGTATTACCAGTACTAGACGAGGGTGCACTTAGAAAAGCAGAATCACGAACAGAGTAGGTTGCAGCATGAGCTCCAGTAGTAGCAGTAGATGACGACCAAGTGTGCTCCAGTAGTAGGCGTTCCACCTCAGAACGGATGAAATCAGTAGTAGTAGAGTTGGATGAATCAGTAGCTTGAGGTTGGGTAGCAACCTCAGAAGTAGCATTGACTTCAGAAGCAGCATTGGCCCAGGAAGATTTGCCATATTTCTCCCAACACTTTTCTTCAACGTGGTTAGATCGGCCACAGAAATTGCAGAAGCGTTGACCAGATGGAGGACGAGAAGCATTGGGAGGGCCAGAGGACGCACGTCCAAACGAACCACGCCCCTCCCAGAGCCAAGCGGAGGGCGGTTCTCCTGAAATCGACCACGGCCTGACATAGCAGCTAGGGCAATAGTATCGCCAGTATCAGCAGGTAACTCAAAAGATGAGGCAGGCAGTCGTTGAAGGCGTTGAAAGGCACTCTGCAACGTAGGCAGTGGATCACTGGCGAGAATCTGATCCACAACTCCAGCATAAGACTCTGGAAGGCCACACAGAAACTAGACTACCTGCAACTCCTGTCTTTGACGTTGCATGGTAGCCAAATCAGTCGACAGAGGGTGGTAGGTCTCCAGTTCACCCCAAAGTCCCTTGAAGGTAGAGAAATAATCAGCAAGGTCAGATCCCGAGAGTTGTAGATGAGTCAGCTGCTTATTTAAGTCGAACACCTTCTTGGGATTTTTGCTGTGAGAGTAAGTGCTTGCCAAATGATCCCACATTTCCTTAGCAGTAGGTAGACGTAGTAAGGTAACATTGATTTTTGTTTCGCTATTGTTGAGGATCCATGTCATTACAGTCGAATCATCTTTGACCCAATCATCATAGGCCTTGATATCCTTGGAGTCGGCAGTAGAAGCAGGCGTAGGAGGTGGATCGCGCGTCAGGTGGGAATGTTTGCCCTGGGATTTAGCATAAATCTCCATGGAACAAACCCAGTGCTGGTAGTTGTGCCCATCCAGCTTGACAGTAGTAACCTGACGGCGATGATTGTCATGTGAGGAAGCCATGACACAAGAGACAGAGAACCAACACCAAGGGCAGCAGTAGAAGGTAGGTACAAGTAGTAGATGACCGCCTAGATCATCGGTCTAGGCGGCAGCAGGCACAGGAGAAAAAATTGGGTGGACCAGTTACATACGGACTACGCCTAGGCGTAGCAAGGGACCCGGTGGCTCAAAGGCCGACACGGGCAGGCAGTAGACGGAGCCGGAAGAGGCTCACACAGGCGCCCGAGAGGTGGGGCTGCTCGGAGGAGGCGACTGCTAGGAGAAGACCACGACCCAAAGGCCGGGCGGCGGCGGCCGGCTGGGCTGCGGCTACGCCAACCGATCGGCGAGCGGAGGGGGGGGAAGAGAGAGAGACGGCGCCCAAGGGTTACACATGCTCTGGTACCATAAGAAAAGCAAAGTGAGAAACCGTAGGGTTACACAATGTGTGTGCCCAATATATATATATATATATATATATATATAAGTGGAGCAATTACATAAAGGTCCATATAAAAAAAGGAAAATAACAAACAGAATATATAAAGACATTATTTAACACTATAATTAGATCTATCTTTCCTAACATATAGTTTTTTCAAGTAAAGCTTTGATAAAACCAAAATTTAGGCACTAATGTAGAGTATTTAACTATGTTTTTGTGCTAACACTAGCCTTAACACACCCAAAATAAGTCTACATTTCTAGCTTTTCATAATTTGTCCCTTTCTAAAGACATAGTTACTCAGCGAGCCAATTTTGGGACTTGTAGGCAGTGAACAGAGAAAGATATCACTTCTCCGAGTTTTGCCTTCAAGACCAAAGGAGCTTAGATGAACTTTTCCAAACACGAACCAGGTGGAGCTCGAATCGGTTCGAGTTTCAGCTCGAATTGGGTCGAGCTTGAGCTCGAATCGGTCAAGTTTGAGCCCGAACGCGATCAAGTTCGAGCAAGACTTCACCATCAAGCAGCATCTTCCCCGAAGATCCATTGGAGGGAATAAGGCAAACCTTCACTCTAATACGGTGGGATTCCCACCTCCACTTCAGCGACGTATTATCGTCAGCCGGCGACTTCGTCGGTGAGCAACTTCATCAACTAGTGACTTCATCAGTTAATACTAGTGTCATCAAAACCGAACCAAACCGACTATATGAACCGGTTGGACCTAGAACCGGTGGCTTGAACAGTTCAATACTATCATAAACCTGGAAATGACCTCAAAACACCCAAAATCGATCAACTGACCGGTTGAACTGGTTGGACCAGTGAACCGCTCTCAATTTTTTCCAAATGATCGGTTCTTGGATGTGTGTATACCTTGACCCCCATGCCCAACTTTATGTTTATTCCCACTAGCTCCTTCCATGTACTCATCCTGTTTATCTTCTACTATAATTTGGCATATGAAATGTGGTATTCGACTGAATTATTAGTGTTTTTATGCTATTTTTTGACATTTTACTTGATATGTTTGTCTTTCCTTAATTTTGTATATTATAAGTAATTTATGATCTCACCGGTTGAAACGGTCCAACCACTAGTTCAACCTATGAACCGAGAACCAAAAGCATCAACGTTGGCTCACCGGTTCAATTCTGGCAACCTTGGTTAACACCTATCAATGGGATTTCATCGATCGACATCTACCATGAATGTATATTGATGATTGACAATGGATGGCATGAATCAACCTAAAGTGACTTGTTGTTGAAGAAGTGTCAATCCATTGATGATCTTGAGGATGGCTTCCTCAAGGGAGTTCTCCCTTGGCCCAGGAATCTCTTGCGTGCATAGCAACTAAGGAGACATCATTATTTTTTCGCATCTACAACCAAAGAAGAAAGGTGATCGGTGCTCGACCACGGTCAACGAAAGGGAAAGTTTTTGGTATCAACTATCAAGTTACATTTGTTTTGCATTTCACATAATTCTCAAAAAATGTGTTAAGCAAAGCTTGGTGATTAAAAGCCAGTGGCGGTGGAGAATATTGGGTTCAAACCACCTTAAATCACTTGTCTGTGGTGGTTTCATGTTTCCTTATTCCCTCTTATTCTATGCAATATATATTCATACGACAACTTGTATTTAACAAATCTTTCTAGTCTAAATTTTCATTGGGGATTTCTTTCATCCTCCTCTAGAATCCTCTGACAAGAACCATGATGTTGAAAAGTGTGAGTAAACTCGCTTGTGTTGTTATATTAGATGGCACACCCCTGTCCTATATATAGGAGAAATTGGGGAAACATTACAGACTCGGTACTCAAGTAAGGCTATATGGCCTGAGACATCAAAACCCATATACTAATTAACCTATTAACTATGGTGTAATAATACTTTCTAACGCTCCCCCTTAAGTCGGAGCATGGGTGAAACACGTCCAAGTTTGGACTTACAAGACTCGATTAGATGATAAAAATGTGACTCCCCAATCCCCATACAAAAGTTGTTACTCCCACTTAAACAATACTTCCCAACTAAAAACATATGATAACGCCCTTTTAAGTTGTGTTCTGCAGGCTGGAAATACTCAACTTTTGGAGAGGGGTTTTTTAAGTGCATCTGGAATGAAGAACATCTGACAAATGGAATCCAAACGCCACAGCAAAACTCACCACCATCAATTTGGAGCAGACGATCAAAAGCACTGTGACTATGCCATCTTAACTAGAGAGGAATGTGTGAGTGGTATAAGCGCACAATCAACGCATCCCACGTACAAAACACGGTATGAACACGAAGGCACAATGTCAATGTAGCAATATAGGTATCTTCAAATCGTCTGAGAAGTGTAGCTAGTTGCAATTAGCGCAGAAGACCAGAGATATGCATAATGTGACACGAACACAAGTTGGACAAGGCGTTGATGCCTGCCATACTAATTCCATAAATCTGACGCATGAATCTTGGGGGCTTGATAGGAACGAGTGGCACCATCAAGAAGGAACCCAAGTAAATCAGCAAAAGAGCCACGTCAACAGAGGCAACTCAAAGATGTAATAAACATAGTTCGGTGAAGATAAATCTAGATAAATCCTTGCAGATACAGAATTTGCATGCTAGAAATTGACGAGCTTCGAAGGAGTCTGATGTGAAGAAGCAACCATATTGTCTCATGAGAATGCAACAAGAATAATCAACTGAAACATCATCAAATCCAGAGAGAACAAGAGGCTAGAATTAGCAGAGCAAGCTCTTGTCCTGACATACATAATGTGGTAAGAATGCAAAAAGGTTGGTGTCAATTCTACAAGTGAGATCCTTCAACGTCGCTTGAAAACGGTGGCCTACTGCAATCAGCGCAGATAGCCAACTCACATGTAAAGCGATGCTTAGTGGGAATGACGCGCCAGAAAGACATCAGAAGAGTAGATGTGATGAAGAATACAAAGCACCATGAAGATGGCCTAAAATATATCATCTCTCATCTCTCTCCTCGTATGCTCCCTCTCATGCTCTCCTCATACTCTCTCTCCTCTATATCCACCCGTACGCCAAGTACAAAGAGAATGAGTAGGTGGTGTAAAAAGAGACATATGACCCCTACCCCCCCCCGCATGTGGAAAGAGACACACATGATCGGTAGGAGGGCGGTAAAGGAAAATGTAAAACGATAGGTGTGGTATGTAGAGAAGAAAAGTTGATAATTGAAATCAACATGCAAAACGACCCAATTTAAAGAGATCCGGAAAGAGAAATTAAATGGATCTATTCTTGACCCGAAAAAAGTTTGGACTGGGTAAAAAGATAGGATCCAATTATCATTAGGTACTGGAGAAGAGTAAGAACTTTGGAGGATGTCATACTTGAACTCGAAGTAGACAGGCTTCATTGAACACACCGTGTGAAGTTTTAACACTGTGTAACTCCTTTGGTCAAAGATGACAGGCTCATAGCAACATGGAGTGTGGATAGAATTGTTGTAGAAGCACCATGTTTTGGATATTTTGCTTTTAAAATGTTGTTTTAACACCCAAAGAGAATAGAATTGCTATAGAAGCACCATGTTTTGGATATTTTTTACTGTCACGTGAAATAAAGGTATCAGATTCACATTGGTCAAGTCTGTCTATGTGTTTAAATAGTATGCATGTGTACTTACAGGTTGTAGGGAGTCACATGGCTTTTAATCAATTGACTCTCTCTTACCGAGTTGTATACAAAGTATTACATTGCAACAAATTAAAAGAAAAAAATAGTTTAGTAGAGGTTCAACAAAGTCGGGTGACTTTTTCTTTCAATTCAGATGGTCATAACCTTTCTACATGTGTCATGGAGTTTTAGTTTAATGTTTATTTAGTAAAAGTGATGACAGTTGTTAGTTGAGCAGTTTTTTTTTATTTGTTTAAATTTTCTTTTACTAAATTGGTGAGAAATGTTTGTGTTGAGCCTATTTGAACTCTTTCCTTCACCTGATACATAAATTTTTCTTGAGCATTGGTGATAGTCATTATTTGTGTTGTTTCTTTCCTTTTTTTAAAGTGGTGACAAAGATTGTTGTGGACGCTATCTGAACATTTTGATTCACTTTGTATATTGCTTTTCTACTAGAGTGGTTACGAACTAACTATAGGTACAAAAACTTTTGAATTGCCTATAGTTCAAAGAATATCAACCAAATAACATCATATTCCAATCTTTTTCTAAAATAATAGTGAAAACTATTGTTTAAGTACTTAATTTTTTTTTTCCGTGAAAGTGATGACACGAGCTAATATTGAGTATTATGTTTTATTCGACCAACAAATATCTATTTTTATTTCATATTCATTCTAAATACAACTTAAATATAATTCACGTGCTTAGCACGAGTAACTTGCTAATTTTACAAGAAGACGAAGGCCAGACCTTTGGAGGAGTTGTTGTTCTACTCTGAGCCTGGATGTTCTCCTAAAGCCCCTAAATGATAGGTGGTGCTTTTGATCCTTTGGCTACGAAAGAATTGGGTGCTCTCCTATAAACTGCAAAGGAGAGGAAGTGAGGGTGCGCCCCTACAACCAGCACAAGGGACGTGTTGAAGGTATCCTTTCTTTAAGCATGTGAAAAAAGGAAATATGATTTTTTGGACCTTGATGACAATAATATAACTAAGGTCTTGTTTATAATCCTAGTGCCGTAGTCACTAGGATGTTAGGCGTAGGATTTATCCAAAGGGACTCTACATCCTTTTGTAATCTTGTCTCTCATCTCATTTTTCTTTATTTATCATTCTCCAACGAGTTGCCTTTAACTCACTATATTTTGAAGTACTAGCTCTGCTCACCCTTGCAGAACTTAGAGCCTCATCTTTACAGATCAGTCCAAGTATTCTCAATTCTGGCACATTTATCCTGTGAGGCCTTGTTTCTTCACAGTCCAGCATTCAATACCACACATAATAAGCAGGGTAACCGGGCATCTACTTGTTTTATAAACAAATATTTCATTGAGAGATAAGAACATTCAGCCACATCATATATGAACCATACTCTTCAATTTCATCCATCAAGTTGTGATCCTATGGGAGAATCCTCAAGTCCTTGATCAATCATATGATTATGAAATTACCGAACCACGTAAGAAAACATATTACATTTTGGGGTCCCACTCCATCCAACTTGGCATATATGGAATTACTAATGAATTGTCGAAGGAACAACTTGATTAGGTAATGGTAGTGTCAACCAAGCGACTCCCTTCAACACTGATGCGTTCTGTAATTGCTACTTGTTAATTGTTTCATAGCTCAACATGGATTCGTGTCTGCTCTATATTTTTTCCCATTTCCTGAATTTTTCATCTTCTTTGCTGAATAGTCCAAGCAGAGACAACTTAGAGCTATTTTCATTGATGGTGTCTTTCCTAACTCATCCTTTTTTAGTGTGGAAACTTATTATACATTTCTCGTCAGCGGATCAGTGAATCAGTTCATGATCTTTGAATCTTATTTCCAAATCTTCATGAATTGTTTCGCTTTTTTGTACCTAAACGTGTATATTAAAAATTATACTGTGGTATTCAGACAGTTCACAGTCAAACTGGATTGCCTAGCAATTGAACTAGACACTAGAAACTAAGAAATTTTCCAAGTTGATTACAGCCTTTCAGGTTTAATAATTTAGGCATGATAAATTTTGGCAGAGTTATAGTAACTATTTTACCTTGATAGGCCTTTCTAGATCCTTCGTCTTATCGTTTATGTAGGCAGAGACTAACTTTGAAACGACTCTGTGCAGATTCCCTGCATTCAATACACAAGTTTCCTGGATCGGAAAGATGCGATGACACCACCTGTCAGAATGAGTGACAGAAAATAAAATAGAAGATATACATAAAAAAACAGTTGCTTACAAAAGAGAATAACATCCCAATTTGACAGAAATCATTGGTAAACTGTTAGGACTTAGGAGTCTTTTTCAGAAATTGCATCAAGCAAACAAACACACAACAATCACACAATTCTCAACAATAGCAACAGGCATCCCTAAGCAAAGAGTTTTTATAATGGATCGAAGAACTTGGTGTTTTATATCCAAGAAACTGATAGCATATTTACAATTACTACTCATCGATTCCAAAACCAAAGGGCATAATAGACAGGTTTTGATAATATTCTTTTTTATGAACTTAGGTCATAATCTAGGAAGCACGGACACTTCTATGCAGCCCTCGTGTCCATGTCGGACAGGTTTTGGACACGGACGCTTCCCGGATACAGCCCAAAACGTTTTGGACACGCCAAGACGTGTTCTATCCATTTTTGTCTTTTTTTGCAGCCCGGACACGGCTGGACACTGCCGGACACTCCCTGGACACATCAGCCTAACAGTTTCTGCTGCTGCAACCTATTCCAGTGTATAAAATCTGAATATGCAGCTACTCCCTGGGCACATCAGCCTAGCAGTTGCTGCAGCTGAAACCTATTTCTTTCACTGTGTAAACTCTGGACATGCAACTACTTTTTAACTATGTCTTGTCGTTGAGAATTTGTATTACAAAGCTAATGTCTTTGAAAGAATCCACATGTAAAATTCAGATGAACTAGGTATCATAAATCACATTGTGTCTACTACATTGACTAAATGAGTAACAGGTGCTCATGTATTCAGTCTGAAAATCTACTATGTTTACTATTTTTCTAAGCAACTTCAATACAGACGTACATGCATTATACACATATATGTATATACTTTTATAAAAAAATATTCCTCCCATGCAATGCCGTGTTTGTGTCCTATATTTTATAAATTTGTCGTGTCCCGTGTCCGTACCCGTGTCAGTGTCCGTGTCTAAAAATGTGTCCGTGCTTCCTTGGTCATAATTAAAGAAGTTTATAGAAAACTAGCAAATTAATATTCCAAAAAAAAAGTTGCAGAGAAACATACTGAGGTCGCTTCAGTGTTCCTGATTCCAAAGAATGCAAGATGTTTGACAAAACACTGATAGGGTAGTTGCAGTTAGTTTCAGGAAACGTAAACAGAAGTAACCCATTTTTCTTCAGCTTAACCAAGGAGAGATCAACACCCTTGGGAATATCACCTGCATATGACGAAAATATCACATTTAATGCGTAATTTCAAAACCTAAAAGTGTTACTGTGAAATAATATAGTCATGTTAAGAGAGGCATACCACAGCTATCTAAAATATTACAAGCACTGTCATTCTTAGACATGGGCTCACTTTCGGAACAAATCTTTCTTTTCTTAAGATCTTGTAATTCACAAGACTCTGAGCCTTTGTGAACATCACTACTTCCCCGTTCCAAATGCTGCAAAGAAAACAGTTTTAATAGATAAATAACAATTTTAAGTATCCCTGTAGATGATGCAAGATATGTAACTTTCAAATTTTAGGTTCACTTTCTAACTGACTATTTTATAAGCTTCAGATGGAGAACTGGAATTTAGAGTTGTTAAGGACAACTTGACATGATCAGCTATAATATCCAATAGATGTGGCTGGAGCAGCATGCAGACAATTGGACTATTACCAACTACGAAAAAATTGCTACTTGTTCTGCACTCCATTCACACGGGAATAATGATGTAGCCCACAAAATGTAAGCTTCTGTATTCAGCATACTGGTGCAGTTTTCTTAATGAGCATATAAAACGTTCCAAATTCAATTTTTAAGAACATCAGAGTTATAAGTTGGAGAAGTTGAAGGACACATCCTCAAACTCGAATAACAACAAATGTGTATTCATTTAGTATCCCCCTTGAGTGTGTGCTTTGATCTATCTTGCGTACTTGAGGACTGACTGATGATTGCTGGCTCCCTTGTTTAGATTCTGAGCATACTTGATGAACGAGTGATGGCTACGGGCTATACTTACCTTTTCTAGAATAGAGATTGCTTCTTTTGTTGCACTTTTCTCCCTCTCTGGTGACAAAATCAGAAAAGGTAATTGATAACATAAGAGACTGGTAAGTTGATCTTGTCAAGAACACATAAAGTATGAAGTATGCCACAAAAAATTAGAGATGGATAACAAACACAGATTCTACCATCTGTTCCAAGAACTCCCTATTTGGAGTTTTGAGTCAGCATTGCTGAATACCATAGGGATGCTATTACAGGAAGAAACAAGACTCATTCCGTGGGACCTTGCTAAGGTGAGACTATAAGGTAGTTTGGGAAATTGAGTTCTTCTTGACACGGTGAAGAAAGCAGTAAAAGTAAATCTTATATACATCATTGTTTACCTTGCCGAAAGTGACAAACTCAAGAGTACTTTAAGGGGAGTATCGTGTCAGTGTTAGAAGTGGATTTTTTAATTATCAGATAATCGTTGGAGAGTGAAAATAGTTACAAATGAATCGTAGAAAGACATTCTTAGAAAGATCTCTATAAAACTGCGAACTGTATTAAGTTAGATGGAGCAAGGTGAACCCTATCACTTGTAGATGTCTCTTCAAATTATGATACAAATCCCCAGGTATACCCCTCGGGATAAGAAAAAAAAATGATTTTTAGGTGCAGCAGAAAATAGCATGTGATGGATACATATGTTACATAGACCTACCATGGAAATAAATGTACGTAGATGTCTGTTAGTAACGACGAAGATGTTCCGATATAAATCACTCCCTCATTTGGAGTATTGAAATGCAAAATAAGTCCCACAGTAACTTTTTTCTTGAGGAACTGAAGCCCTACAGTTGTTAACTGTTTTCTTTCACTAAAAGTTGATTCAAGAAGAATGTATGGACATAACTACCAAAGTAAAAGTGGTGTTCTGTTTTCGAAGTGCAAATGAGGACGGATTTACTATGAAAGAATTATAGCATAGAATACCATACTTGGCACCAAAAAGAAACAGACTTGATCCAACTAGAAGCTAAAACAAGTATGCACTTGAATACACTGAGGTGCTAGCAATTTAAGTTCATCCAGTTCAATGTAAAATAAAAAATATAATATCATCTCTGATTCAAATGAATAAAGTTAAATGTCACTGTATTTGCATTATAGTACATTCGAGGAAGCGTAGAAAAAGGGTGTCCCCTGGGGTTGCGCTAGGGAAATAGCCACTACCCAGCTCGCAATGCAGATCCTCCTGCCCTGCCGCCGTGGAAGGTGAGTGAAGAGGCTCATCTGGATGGTTGCGCAGTCCTGCTAACACCAGCCTCACATAAGTTATCTGACAGACTTCAAAAACCTACCCAAATACCATCCAACCTCTATTATCTTTAAATAGTGTATATAGTTCGGAAGTGAGCCAACTCCCACCAACTGAGTGAAGGCAGATATGAATCTAGAGTCAAATCAGAAGTCTTGGAAGTCATTGCTCTGTTAAGACAGAAATATTGTCATCTCTATAACGGAGCAAATTGGAGAGAAGTGAGACAGTCAAAGATACATGAAGATTGACGATGTGTATTGTTGGTAAGGTACGCCCGTACAGCTAATCATATGATGATTGACATGGCACAATTACGTAAAAGGATTTGTTTATAATAACATATATAAGGCAAGCTTCCAATTCATCTGTTTCACACAGTTATGAGATAATGAGGATATAGAGTGAATGTCTAGAGAATTATATTACTCAATGACGTATGTTGTCAAGTTACTATCCTTGTGGATGAGATCATACGGATGTTAAGAGTACATATACATATTCTCATTATGTCCCTGATCAGTTGTTATTGTGGAAGGTTGATAGACAACAATAACACATTCAGAGTGTGAGTTGGTTGATGGCGAAATCTTATTAGTCATGATATGACAATATCAAACCAAGCACACAGATACATGTTAGAGAACAGTGTATCGGACAGACCCACCTTGAGAGTGGCACATGGTTGTGGTGGTCACAGTCATCTCTCATAGTGAAGGTGGTGGTTGTGATTCTTAGACCTGAAATCAATGTACTTGTCACATGTCGTTGGGTACACTTTGACATCATCAAGCGCAGTCCTGAAACATGGGTTATTATAACAGTGATGATTGGGTGACTTTGACACATGGGGATGGACTGTGAGTCTGTGAGTGATAGATACGGGATTTGTCCCTCCTACTGGAGTATGATATCCTGGTCACTTGATAAGCGAGACTCAGAAACGCATGTGCATGCCATGTGAATCAATACATGATATTGAGGTCACACTATCTCAGACAGTCTGCTCTTGGTTCAAGAAACATGGATTGAACGTTGAGAGGATGACCTTCCATGCCTCGAGTTCATCCTGGATATCAGAGACAAAGGAATTATACAATCACTGCAACACCTTACACAGATTGTAGGTTGAATTTGTTCTCCAACTTTCCATTCACTTGGGTAGCACTGATGTGCGACTAGGCACCATTCTTTGCTTCTGATGTCATAAGCTAGTTATGGACATTCACTGCCAACGTGACATGGGACCTATAGGGTCACACACATAGGAACTCATCTAGAAGAGGGGTTTGATCTTGAATGACAATTGGATTGACTACTAAAGTGTTTAAATATTCAATTCATGCAACAGATCAAATAATTGGCTGACTAGACTGCCAAACGACCATCTCACTGAGTGAGACGGCCGTTTGGGCAACCAGACGGGCGTCTCAAGTGTTGAGACGGCCGATTGGGCTATCAGGGTAATCAGAGTTTGAATTGGCTTAGTTCTGCACTTGAAGCGACCGGTTCAATATGATTGAATCGACCGGCTCATCTCAACTCACCAGACGACCGTCTGGGTGAGTGAGACGGGCATCTCGCTTGAGTGAGACGGGCGTCTCGCTTGAGTGAGACGGCCCGATTAGAGGCCGAACGAAGGTTCGGGATGTTTCCCGAATAGTTTTTATTGCATATAGTTGGAGAGCAAGTAAAATTAAGATTAATTGGAATAGAAATTGCCAAATTCAACGATCGCTTGGCAGTGTGAGACGACCGTCTCGCACACCAGACGACCGTCTGGGTGTGTGAAACGGTCGTTTCAGCTGTCGCAGGTTGCTAAAGTTCAAATTCTTCTGGTCCCTTCCACTACCACACGATCCCAATCAGACAGGGAACCCTGGCCAAACCCCACCTCTAAAAGGAGGGGTATTGGGGGCTTCCCAGGACACAACACAGACAACTGAGAATCAGTTCCTCTAACAGTTCTTCTCCTCTCTGGTTGTAGTAACCAAGAGAGCCCAGACAAGTCGTACCCGACAGGGAGGGATAGCCAAAGGGAGAGAACAACTTATAGTTATTGTTGTGGGAGAGCAGGTTGGTGACTAGTACACCAACGGGAAGAACAACTCTTTCATGTCCGTTCTTGGTGAACGACAGGAGTTCTAGTTGGTCTGCGTGGACTACTCTAGAGGCAGGAATCATTTGGTTGTTGCTAGGAGGACAACTACAGCCTGCAATCCATGGCCCGACCACAAGAGCACTGCAGAGGTTGTCTTGTTCATTGATCGTGGTGAAGACCAGGAGCTGCACAGACACCTTCTAAGAGCAATTTATCAGCGGTTGCAAAGAAGCGAGTTTTGTCGCTGGACTTGCTCTAGGACCAGGTATAACTCGCTAAAATCATCATTCCTATTTCATAGTAGTTGACGCAATCTTGTTGTTATGGGAATACAGATAGATATAATTTTTGTTTCCGCTGCTATACTCTGTGCGCGTATTTCCCAACATATATATGCAAAGATGGAAAAGCAGGGATCATACAATCCTTGTTTACTTGATGGAAAGAGGCCTTATATCACCCACTCTTGTAGGAATTGATACGAACTTAGAGACCATAAAGCAAGTTTGTATATTTATTTATGACAAAGCAGATAGATTCTTCTTGGTATGCTTCGCTTTAAAGTAAGACAACATGTGTAACACTAACAAGGGTTTTTTTGATCATTTACTAACAAGGGTTCAAGATGGTCAGATATTGATCAGGTAATAATAGAGTGGTAGCGCGGAGATGACCTATTAGAAAACCTACTTCAATGCAAATCTGGATTAAACTCCCAAATTCAAAGAGTCCATTTGAGCAATGGATGTCAAAGCTAGCAGAGTGGGCACCTCTAGGTTGATCTGGAGGCATTTCGATATGCAACTCTTGGATAAGATTGAGGGTGTTTTTCAAACCAGCCATCGACAGAGAATCACCAAAAGTGTTAGTGGACAATGCAATTCCAATTGACATGGAAAAGGAGGGATCCTAGATGCACAAAGGCCATGTTTGGGCACTTAACTAAAACATGCAAGAGGGTTGTTGCATTCAAGAATAAAAGGAAAAGACCCCTCCTCAAGCTATTGCGGTTAAGATGGGTTCCAGTAGTATTATCATCATCATCTAAGCCTCAGTCCCAACTATGTTGGGGTCGACTGCATGGATCCTTCGTTTCCATTCAGCTCTATCATTGGCCATATTCTGGTTGAGATGTAGAGATTCAAAATCTCTCTTTATAAGCTCATCCCATGTTAATTTAGGTCTTCCTCTTATTCTATTTATTGTGCTTGACTCAATAGCATTGCTTCGTATAGGCACATTAGTCGGTCTGCGTTGCACATATCCGTACCATCTGAGTCGACCCTTGCGCAACTTGTCCTCAATGCTCGTCACCCCCACTTAATTCCTGATATAATCATTTCTCAAGTGATCTTTTCTTGTCTTCCCACACATCCATCTCAGCATACGCATTTCAGCCACGTTCATCTTGTTGAGCATTTATTTCTTCACCACCCAATATTCACTCCCATAGAACATGGCTGGCCGTATAGCTGTTCTATAAAACTTACTTTTTAACCTGAGAGGGATCTTCTTATCACATAATACTCCAGTTGCACTCCTCCATTTCAACCATCCTGCAGTGATCATGTGACAAATGTCATTTTGGACATCCCCATCTATTTGAATAATAGAACCCAAGTAACGAAACTTATCCCATTTTGGTATATCTACTCCATCCAACTTGGCTCCATCATTCACACTGCGGGATTGGCTGAAATTGCAATGCATATACTCAGTTTTGCTCCTGCTAATCATCAATCCATTTGATTCCAGTGCCTCTCTCCACTGTTCAACTTTATCCTTTAATCCATCTTTAGTTTCGTCAATCAAAACAATACATCAGCAAATAATATGCACCAAGGAATATCTTGAACATTCTTTGTCAGCTCATCCATAACAAAACGAACAGATATGGGTTGAGTGTGGATCCCTGGCGTACCCCAACTGTGATAGGAAAAGTTGGTGTCGTTCCTCCATGAGTCTTCACACTTGCAGTAGAGCAATCATACATGTCTTTGATCAAGTCAGTGTATTGGATTGGCACACCCTTTTTGTTCAAAACCATCCACAACACTTCTCTGGGTACTCGATCATAAGCTTTTTCCAAATCAATAAACACCATATGAAGATCTCTTTTGCTTTCTCTATGCTTCTCCATAAGCCTCCTTATCAGAAAAATTGCATTTGTTGTTGATCTTCCAGGCATGAAACCAAATTGGTTGTTTGATATCTACGTTATAGATCTTAGCCTCTGCTCAATAATCCTCTCTCAAAGCTTCATTGTGTGACCTCACTGACCTTCTCGGGCAGTTACTCTAAGCTTGGGTCTCCGCCAGCTTGCACACTAAGTCAACTCCCTCCATGTAGTTTGTACAGCTCTAAACATCACCTTTGTTCTTGTAGATGGGGACTATAGTACTATTTCTCCATTCATCCGGCATCTTCTTAGTCTTCGTGATCTTGTTAAAGAGCTTTGTTAACCACATAAGTCCTTCATCCCCCATACTCTTCCATACTTCAATGGGAATAATGTCTGGTCCATATGCCTTTCTCATTTTCATCTTCTTCAAAGCATTCTTGACCTCAGATGGTGAAACTCGTCGTGTGTAAATGATATCTCTTGTATTCATGTCACACGAGTCTCTAACATTATTTGCAGTATCTTCATTGAAAAGCTAATGGAAGTAATTTCTCCACTGGCTCTTGATATCATCGTCCTTCACCGACACTCTGACATCTTCATTCTTGATGCATTTCACTTGACTCGAGTCTCTTCCTTTCCTTTCTCATACGAGCCAATTTATATATATCTTTTTCCCCTTCTCTTGTGTCCAGTTTCTTATAAATATCATTACAGTATCTAGACCTTGTCTCATGAACAACCTTTTTAGCTTCTTTCTTTGCTTGCTTGTATATTTGGAACGTTGCATCATCTAGAGATTTGGGCAAGCTCCATAGATCTCCCTTTTCAGTTTAATAGCCTTTTGTACTTCATCATTCCACCACCAAGTCTCTTTCTGTAGAGGCCCACAACCTTTGGACTCCCCCAAAACCTCTTTGAAAATTTTTGTTATGCATGAGCTCATGATATGCCACAGTGTTAACATCAGACTCCATTAGTATAATGAGCCAAAATAGGACAATTGGTACGTCCGTACATGTAGCCAACCCCGCAAAATCAACACTAGACCAAAGAGGGATGAGGATCAAGTTAGAAAGTTCGACTAAGGAGTTGGGCGTGACATATTTTGGGTTCTTGAAAATGAAGTGCAAGAGTTTAAAGCCCATGCATAATTAAAATTGAAAGTACGAGAGGATGGTGATAGTGCACATGGACTTTAGAGAGAATCTCAATGAGAAAGGTTGTGGAGAAGGCCAGATGTTAGATTTTACTTCGATCTATGATAACCCTTGATTAATGTCCATCGCCATGTGCAATCTTAGAGGAGCATATAAACCTAGTAAAAAATTACATGCATGACCATATGTAGGAGGATGTCGCAATGGTAATATTGGTAAAAGCCAAGATCAAACAATGAAATTAGTAATGAGTATAACGATTGTATGAGGTTTTATGAGTATGAAAATACTACCATGATATAGAAGAGATAAGTGTGCTAAAGTTGAAACCCCAGAGTGTTGAGTGTCAATGTGCTAGAAATGTCATCACAAATTAGCACTAACAATATGGCTAACGCCTCCTCCTACCCCTGTCGTCATCCTTCCTCTTGTTTTCGCCTCTTGCCACCACCACCCTCAATAATATGTTGTTGCCGCCTCCCCTGTGCCTATTGCTACCTCCTCCTCGCCCCTTCCATACCCACCAATAACTCCTAACCCCCCAACCATTACCTCTCCTTCCTCATTGCATCTCTTCCTTTTTGAATCCTAATCCTATTGTTGTCATTGTAGTTGTTCCCACTTTTCTAGGAGGGTTATCCCTATCGTTTCTTTTGTTTGCTTGCATAGGCCTAACAGTTGTTGTTGCTTCCTACATTCACCCATAATATTTGGTGACTATGTCTAAAAGGTGTCTACCTCTTATACTCCTCGCAATCAAGTGATGGTTGTCCATATGAATGGTAAAAAATACCCCACCTTGCATCGATTTCTAGAGATTAATCTTATCGCTCATGATCACGCGGCGCATCTGACTACTGCACATGTCCCTCCTGGTTCTATAGTTGATTCCAAAGCCAAAACTAATTGTGCTAACTGGTGGAAGAATGACTCTCTTACCATGAGTTGATCATTAACAATTTGGAACCATGGATTAGTGCTTCACTTCTGCATCTCGCTATGGCTAAAGACATGTGGGATTAACTCACTCATGTGAATGCACATAAGCACAATTCTAAGAAGGTGTATGATCTCTATCAGACATTAACCAAGCTCAAGCTCACACTTGGGATAGATATTGAAGACCGCTATGCTTACTTCAAGACTCTTTGTGATGACTTGAGATGTGCCATTTCGAACGGCAGATATCATTCAACAATAAAAACAGTGGCAGGAGCTACATTTTGTGCAGTTTCTATCAGCTCTCAATTATTTCATTGCATAAAATTACAAATCAGGCCATGGGTAGTGATATGTTGCCCTAATGTAGTCGAAGTACTCAAACACTTTCAGTGACTTGCTCTTATGAAACATCCATTTGTCCCATCTTGTGTTGTTTCTTTCCTCACTGCTTTTAGTTGGGGTTGTGGGTGTGGTTGTGATAATGCTACAATACCTCAGCGATGTAACTTCTTTGGCAGTCATAACCACGTTGAGGGCACTTGTAGGGCCAAGCATGGGACTTTGGCTTGGGCTAATAAAGTCACTACTAAAGATGGTTTTTTGTCCCTACTTTTGACCATGTTAACTTTGATAGTTTGATGTTGACACCATGTTGTTAGAACGCTAAGTTTATTGCTCAATACATCTCAGTCATGTTCCCCCTTCAACAACAGTACATCGGCACTCCTAACTTTTGCACCTATGTCTAGTAATACTCGATGGGTTATTGATTCAGATGCTTCATCTCATATATGTGGCAATAAATCCATGTTTCATGGTATGAATAAATCCACCACTATAGCATCAGTACTGCTTGTTGATGGTTCCCGTTGATGTTGAAGATGTTGGCACAGCAAAAGCTTCATCTTTGTCTTTACATTATACCCTTTTGTGCCTAGTTTCCTCTGAATTTGTTATATGTTAGCATGATGGCACATCAAAAGCAGTTGTTGAAGAGTATATATTAGCCTATTTAGTTAATAGGTTAATTAGTTAGTTGGCCTTTAGTGTCTCGGCCCGTTTAGATTACTTGGGACACAAGTCTCAGGGTTTCTCCCTTGCTCCTATATATAGGACAGGGTTGTACCTCTTTTATTCATCTAATCTAATCGAATCAGTTCAATACAATATTCTTTTACATGGTATCAGAGCAAGTTTGCTCCTAAGGGAACCCTAGCCGCCTCTGCTTCCCTCCTCTCCTAGTCGCCGAAGAACACAGCCGTAAGCCGACTGCCGCCTCTCTCCGAGAGAGAACAACAGGGGGAGAGCCCGCCTGCGGGCGACCGCCTCCGTCGCCATGGCTTAGGTCGGCTGCCCACTAGGCACTTCCGGCCTCCATGGCTCTTTTTCTCCCACTTTCACATAGATTTGTATGTCGGCGCTAATTCCCGACATGCAATCTGTGTTTTCCAAATCCAAAGCTGACTGTCGGTGATATCCTTTCCGACCATCACGTATCCGATGCCATCGTCACCTCCGCCATCCGTCGGCCAGCAGCCATCAGTCTGTCGGCCAACATCACCCATCTTCTTTCTCGAAGAGTCATTGCATCCCGCGCAAGTGATGCCCGTATCCAACAGCAACATCGCCGCTCCCCAGCGCCATCACTATCCATCCAACTGGCTTCGTCTTTCGCAATAGTCGCCACCGTCATAGCAATGTGCGTCGCCCATCAGCAATAGTCGTCGGCCAGCAGCAGATAACACCGCCGCAAATCACAGTGGCCATCACCTCTACCGCCGCATCGCGTCGACGTCCTCAGCATCAGCCTTCGTTGCCGCTCATGGAGAGGCTCCGCCCTTGGCTCCGCATGCAGCCTCATGGCCTGCAATATCTCTGGAACCGCGCAGGAGACCTTTATCATCTCCTCCGTTGCGGCCAAGTGCTACATCAACTAAGCGACACAATTCAACCATCTACTGCTCGTCATCTCGCTGCTACAGCTACGGTTGGCACTAGCCATCAGCCAATCCGATCAGCCCCTACTCTAAGCCAAACTGTTGCCGCCATCCATTATCTATGCCCATTAAGCTGTTGACTACCGCGGGCGATCACCCAATACTCTCCACCGCTACCAAACAACCCCAATATTTTTATTGCCCCCCTATACAATATGCCTGAAGCTATTTGGATCCTTAAACGGTCCTATCTTTTGCTAATCGGATCCGATTTTAAACCTAATCGGATTTTTCAGGTCAGGATTAGATCTATTTAATTTTCTACCCAGATCTTACATTGACCCATTTAGCATATTCTCTCTGGTTATCGGTTTCATTCTCCTCACAAATTCCTCTCAAATCCACCAATTCCTTTCCCGCCCACCCATCATGTGTGTATCCTTTTTCCACTTGTGGGGTCATATATTCATTTCTCTACACCAAACACTCACTCTCGTCGTATTTGGTGTGCGGGGGGGGTAGAGAGGAGAGGAAGAGATGAGAAGAGAGAGTGAGTGAGAGAAAATGTAAGAGAGAGAGTATGAGAAGAGATGATATATGTATTCAGGCTACTATGGAGCTTCGTATCGCATTGAAGGATCTCCACTACAGCGTTGACACCGAGCTTCTCGCATTCGTACCGCATTATGTACGCCAGGACAAGAGTTTGCTACGCATATTTCAGCCCTCTTGGTTCCTCTTCCTTCGGTGTTAATGGTGGTTCAGTTGATCACTCTTGCTGCATTCTTGAGAGACATATGGGTGCTTTTTCAGACTTCTCAGAAACTCAGCAATTTCAAGCCTGCCAAGTCTATATCTGCAAGGTTGATTCATCCAGTTTTATCGTCACCGAGCTATTTTTTATCACGTCTTCTTCGAACTGCATCTGTAGTATTAGCATCACCTTCCGTTGATCTTCTTGGGACTTTCCTTGATGGATGATATCTCCTTTCCTGTCAAGCCCCCAAGGTTCATGCGACAGAATTATGGTACATGCATCGTATCATCAACATATCGTCCGTTCGTGTTCGTGTCACATTATGCACGTCTTCCCAGACAATTTGAAGATTTTGCTACTGCTACATCGACACTTTGTATCCGCATTCATGTCGCGTTAAGTACGTATTCCAGTGAAGTTATCGTAGTCATGATATTGATGATTGTCTGCTCCAAGTGGCGAATTATTGTTGCAGTATTCAGGTTTCATTTCAGATGTTCTTCATTCTAGATGCACTCCAAAAGACCTTCATCAAAGCTCGAGGATCTCCAGCCTGCAGAATACAATTTCAAAGAAAAGAGACGTCATCGTATGATTTCGGGGGGAGTATTGTTTAAGGGGGAGTATCTATTTTGTATGGGTCTATTTTGTATGGGGAGTGACATCTATCTTCTTTTATCATTTTATCCTTTTATTGAGTCCTGTAACTCCAAGCTTGGACATGTGTTTCACCCATGATCCAGCTTGACGGGGAGTGTTGAAGAGTATATATTAGCCTATTTAGTTAATAGGTTAATTAATTAGTGGGCCTTTAGTGTCTCGGCCCGTTTAGATTACTTGGGACACAAGTCTCAGGGTTTCTCCCTTGCTCCTATATATAGGACAGGGTTGTACCTCTTTTATTCATCTAATCTAATCGAATCAGTTCAATACAATATTCTTTCACAGCAGTGTTCACTAACTTCACTTATCTTTCGTCCTGACTATTGTAATATGTAGGACCTCCGCACGATGATGACGACTGGTAGGAGATATGAAGGCCATGACGGTCTAGACTACTTGGATGATATTGTTAGATAATTTGTTGTTGCAGCGTTGTCTTCCTCAATTTCAGCTTCCTACTAGCACTCTAGACTTGGGCATCCTTCTCTTACTACAACTAAATATTTTTTTCCTTCTATTTTTGAGACTTGTATCGAATGTGAAGCTTGCTAGTTGGGCAAGCATTCTCATGAGTGTTTCTGAATTTAAATACTTTTATCTCTTTTGTTTATGACTTCTTTAGACTTAACTGATTGTTTTTACTAAAAGATATTTTTCGTGTGCATCCTATCATCAAACACTTTTTACTGAAATCCAGACACAACTTTCTTCCACTATCAAAATCCTCTGTATGCGATAATGCAGTTGAGTACATCCAACACGATCCCACTGCCTTCTATCATGAATGAGGCACCATATACCAAGATTCTTGCTCCTACACCCTTCAACAACAAAAATTGTTGAACACAAATATCGACATCTTTTTAGATATTGTGTGCAGTATTTTGTTTAACTTCAATGTGCCCAAACAATTTTGGCGTGATGCACAACTTACATGTTTTCTAATAAACAGAATGCCCTCATCTATAATAGACAACAAAATCCCTTTGTTCATTCTCTACCACATTACCAACCGTTCCCTCTAACTCTCTGTATTCTTGGCTTAGTTATCAAGGTGTCCGCCTAGGTGTGCCTAGGCACCCCAGGCGCTAGGCAAGGTGCCTCTCGGCGCCCAGCCTATTAAGTGCATTAAGTAGGCGTCGAAGGCCTTTTAGGCCCAAATTAAGCCATTTAAAGGCTAAGTTAGCATAAATTGAGTCTAGATTTGGTCAAATTAGATCACCTTGAGCTATTTTATGGTTTAAATGGTCTGATTTTCGCCAAATCAGGTCAAATTTTGCGAAATTAGGTCTGATCTGGTGGAAAACAGGTCTGATTTGGGGAAATGAGGTCTGATTTGAGCAAAATCTTAAGTCCACATAGTGTTGTTTGTTAAAAAAAACTCTACTTCCTCATATGTTTGTTGTTGTTGCTTCTTTTTCTTTTCTTTTTTTATCCTCGTGCAATTTATTCCTTAATCCTACTGCTGCTGTGGTTTTTTTGGAAGTTATTCCTCCTATATTCCCTCCTACTACTATGTGAGTATGTGCATATGTCTTGTTTAAAATTTGTCCTATATCTCCTGCTATCAAATCTACTACTACTATTTGCAAATATTTGTTCTTCTTTTTCTGATTTCTTCCTCCGAAATCTCCTCTCACAGCTACTGTTGTTTGCATATTTCCATTTATTTTCACTGACCTATTCTTTTTTCCTCTATATTTTCTATTTCAGCATCTTCTACTGCGGTTTTTTATTTTGTTTTGTTGAATTCTTCCTCCTCTTTCAATTTCCTATTACTGCCCTTGTGTTGTCTGATTGCGACTTCTTCCTGCACAACTACCATTTGCACGTTTCTTTTTATCCCGCTTTCTCTCTCCAATTCCTACTTATCTTCCTTTTAATGTTGTTTCTTTTTCTTCATCTTAATTCTTTTGCCCCTGATTCTCCTGTAGTTATCAATTCATATTAGACTTACAATAACATTTAGTGAATAAAAATTACATTATCATATATAGTAGCATGCTTGCAAACAATTAAAATATGTAACTGATAAAAAATGTAAAAAAAAGCCCAAAAAAGCTTAGGCGCCCCTTAGCTTAAACCCACCGCCTAGAGATCTTGGCAACCATTCCTGGTTGCACCTACTTTGCCAAATCATTAGAATTCAGGCTAAATAACTCCCCCCCCCCCCCGGGTTTGGGCCACTAAATGTGTTTTCTTAGGTTACTCTTGCACACAAAAGGGTTAGGGTGTTTTGATCATGTTTGACGCGAGTGGATGGTTAGTCCAAATGTTACCTTTTCTAAATCTACTCCATATTATTTTGTGGCATGTGATTCCTGAAGCTCAGACAACCTGTCCAGATAATCCATTGTTCCCTTGCCTATATTTGTGCATATGGATCTAGTTCATGACATGAGGAACCCAATACAATTGTATCATCATCGAAGACCTCAAACTGCAGCAATTTATCCCCGTTCTAATTATTCTCCTCCGTGTGGTCTCCTACGTTCAGTATTTGCACTTTCGTTGGAGGTAATTTGGCGGCATGGCACAGTAAGAAACATACTGTGGTGGCTCGATTAAGTGTAGAAGCCAGATAAATGGAAATGTTTCATAATGCATGTGAGATGATTTGGGATAACAAATTCCTGTTAGAACTAGGCCTTACTCATTCTGAACTTACGGCCAAGCACTGTGACAATGTTGATAATATCTTCATTGCAAATAATCCAGTCTTCCACGAGTGATAGAAGCACATTGAAGTCGATTGTCACTTTGTGCAGGACTATACAAGCCAAGACCATCATCACTTCCTTTACAAGATCATAAGAACATATTTCAAACTTGTTTACCAAGCCTTTGACTAGAAACGTGTTTTCAGTGTTAGTTGACAAGTCTAGCATGATCAATATCCATGACTAGCTAGAGGGGGAGTGTTAAAGTTGTTATGTATTTAGTCCCACATGGGGGGATTCGAGAGTGATGTTATGTCTACACCCCTATATTACCTTGAGAGTGGTGTTATGTCTGCTACTCCTATATTACCATGACAAGTATTTATTTAACAAACCATCTAAAACAAACATATTCCCTTCCCTACATCCCTAACAATCTTAAAGACTGCTTTTATCGTTGCCTTAGACGGATGATTTTATTCAAAATTTGCTTATTAAAGAACATAGAGTTTCCCTGTTTATGTAATTGTTGCTAGAAATGCACTATTTCTACATACATCTTCAGTTCCCTATTTGTGTATCTAATATAAAGAAAATATGTGTGCAGGCATATATGCCTGCATACATACCACATCTACAAGGTTTATAAACAAAACATAGAGGTCGACCTGGAAAAGCTCACAGATCTTACGTCTTTCATCGACCAGTGATGTCAACATCGCACTTATTAAGGCGCAAAGGTGCCAAGGTTGGGCGTCTTGACACCTTGTCAAGGGCGAATTTTGATATTTGAATTCTAACATTATATATACACATAATTTATAGTATAATAAATTTTTCACTAATACATAACATTTGATATCAGTTTATACATAGATATATCCATATATTTTATAGTCATACTTGGGTAACAAATACATTTTGTGGTTAATATCTAAACTAAGCCTAAACCATGTACGAAGTACAAACACAATTCAAGTACATTCTATTAATAATTAATATGGGTATTTGAGGTTGGCAACAATATACAAAAGGAGTGTTTACATACCATATTTAACGCCCAAATAGGAAATCAACAACAACATCGTCTTTACATAGCATAGATAACAGATTTTTCTTTATTTTAAGTTACTTTTAGCATAAGTGTTTTGAAAAGCGGTAATTGTTGTACAGGCGTACAGGGTACCGAATTGAGTATATATGGTATGCGGGAGTATAAGCGGGAGAAATAACATGTTTTGAATTTAAAAGAAAAAAGATTTATAAATATATAAAATTCAATTTTTTAGATCAAATAAAATTATAGATTGATCAACACAACTCAAGAAAAATTATAGATTAATCATATGCAAGTTTTATATTAGTCATATAAGCTATATATAAAAATTGTACAACCAAAATTGGTGTATAATCTTATTGCAATATGATATTAATCATATCCTAAAGGTAGGAGTTAAGCTTTATTCAGATTAAGAATAGACCCAAACAAAATGAACTATACATTATACATATATATATATACATATATATATATATATATATATATATACATATTCATATATATATATATATACATATTCATATATATATATATATATATATATACATATTCATATATATATATATATATATATATATATATATATACACACACACACACACACACACATATATATATATAAAGAATATGGATCTAGATCGATGTTCAGCATGCAGGGGCTAACAATAACAGCTATTCACAGACTACAATTGCAATGAATAAGTAATCAGAAACAGTGATGATATTTGAGAAGCTAACATCAACACTAAGAAGAAATTTAATGAACATTAAACTATTTACATATCGAGAAAACTGAGGGAGAAGATCAAATATGTGAAGACGGGGATAGGGCTGCAAATGGGTAGGGTAGGGTAAAGGCTTACTCTTACCCTTACCCACATCTTTAACGTGGGTAGCGAGTATAGTAATTACCCTTTTCCTAAACACCTTTACCCTACCCTTCCCCGCACCATTTTACCCACAGGGTAAATGGGTAGGGTAATGGGTGAAATGGGTAAAATAACATGAAGATATGTATACAATATTTTCAATAACAATTTCATATGATATTCCCTACATCAAACACAAGACACTTCTAAAACTAATTTTTGATAGTAATAATTATGATTTTGTGATATACAACAAAAAAAACACAATATTTTCTAACCTTTCTAATATCCTATTTCTTATTAATGAATCCATTTTTCTCTCTTATATATGTATGACTATTAAAAGGTGGTTACATGCTACCCGTTAGTTTATTACAGTATGAGAATAATAATAGTACAAATTAAAAAAGTAATGATGTTGCTTGTTTGAGTTTTAATAGTCACTTATACATATATTAGAATCTGAAACTATAAATTCAAACTTATACTAATGGGTAAATGAGTAAAGCGAGTAGGGTAAAACTTCTCCCTTACCCTACCCTCTTTAGATGCGGGTAAAGGGCAAACGGGTGGTGGGTAAAAAAATATGCTTACCCTTACCCTACCCTACAGGGTATGGGTGGTGAGTAAATGGGTAATACCCTATCCATTTACAGCCCTAGACGGGGAAGGGAGTGAAACTGTAATGACTGACAATTAGGTTTAAAAAAAGTTATTGTAATAAAAAGTCATTGCAGCCGTGGGATTCCAAAAAGCATCAACTAATAAGCCAATTATATGACGGGGCGGTCAAATAATCAACCTTGGTTTGATTTAAGGCCCGATTTGGTATTATCCGAAGTGGTATACCTACGAAACCAATTATTCAGCCAATTAGGCTGATTTTTTTATATTGCCTTATATGCATACATTTTGTCACGAATAAGGGTATTTGAAGTTCTTATGATAAGCGTGAAGATATCCAGTTAAAGTAGTATTTAGATGCCAATTAGAAACCTAAATAGGGTTGAAAAGACATCAGCAGAGAATTAGATTTTAGCAATCACATAGGAAAACTAAAAATGAATACCAACTGTAAAAAAATTTACAAAGTTATTACACACAAAGAACTAATATTAAATTTGAACATTAGGGCTCTAGTAAATAACATCAATATACATATAAATGGCTAGAAGCCCATTAACACCCAAGGTGACACTTATGTCAAGACTCAGGTCAAGATGCACCCCTTTAGGGTGCCTTGCCGCCTAGTCACACGCCTTGACAAGTATGGTTGATACAACATCATATATATACACATATATATACATACATACATACATACATATATGTTCGTGTATATGTATGTATGGAGCCGACAAGGAGTGGCTCAAGTGGTCAAGCACGGTGTCCCCAAACAAAGGGACCTGGGTTTGAATCCCAATTTCCGCCTTGATTTACCACCCTCCCGGGCGTTCGGCCTCCGCCACGGGCATGGGAAAGGGGGGAGAAATATTTCTCTCTTAATCCCATATATGTATGTATGGATACATATACATGTATAATCAATTACATGGAAGTATGAACTATTTGAGACAGTGGATTCAGTGATCCACTATAGACATAAGGTTCCTTTGGTGTTCACATGTCTAATTATCATCATTGTCATCATCTAAGCCTCAACCGTGTGGAGGTCAGCTACATGGATCCTTTTTTTCCAATAAGCTATATTATGGGTCATTCAGATCAGGATGTTAATATTCATAATCTCTCTATATAAGCTCTTTCCAGTTCTATTTAGAACTACCGCTTCTTTTAAATATGCTTGACTCAATAGCATTGCTTCAATTAGGCGCATTTGTCAGTTAGCTTTGCACATGTTCATACCATCAAGCGACCGTCGCGCACTTGTCCTTAATACACAACACCCCTACTTTGTTTATATTGTAGTCATTTCTGAAGCGATCTTTCCTTGTCTTCCCACACATCCATCTTGATATATGCATTTTGGTCTTTTTCATCTTGTTGAGACCTTATTTCTTCAGCGCCTAACATTCTCTTACATAAATCATGACTAGTATAGTTATTCTATATAACTTTTAAATCTGAGAGGGATCTTTCATCGCATACTAGTGTCGTTGCACTCCTCCATTTCATCATTCCGCTCTGATTCCATGACAAACATCATCATCAACATCAGCGTTCATTTGAATAATGATATCAAAATAATGAAACTTATGACATTTTGGTACGTCGACTCCATTCAACTTGGCACAACCATTCATAATTCTAGAGTAACTAAATTTGCAATACATGTGCTTTGTTTTGCTCTACTCATCATAAATCAATTAGATTCCAAAGTATTTTTCCAAATTTCAATTGCACCATTCAATCCTTTTTTAGTTTCATCAAGCAACACAATATCATCAATAAATAGTATGCACCAAGGATGCATATTGAACATGTTTTATCCCCATAACCATAACAAGAACGAACAAATATGGGCTAGGTGTGAATTCTTGTTATACCTCAAGTATAATAGGAATCTTAGTGTCTCTCCTCCATGAATCCTAACACTTATAGTTGAGCTATCAAATGTGTCTTTCGTTAAATCCATGTATTAGATTGGCACACCTTTTTTCTCCAAAACCCACCACAACACTCCCCTAGTACTCAATCATAAGTCTTTCAGAATCAATAAGCATGTTCACACGTTTAATAGAAAACTAATAAAATCTTCAAGCAACTTAATTGTAACAATCATCAATCACTAGAGATCGCATTTTTATCAAGATCGGTGAATAATCATAGGTATCATCTAGAAAAGTAGGGGGAGAAGATGAAACCTCTATGGTGAAAACCGTCCAAAATAGAACCAAAATGACTACACAAGTTGCACAATAAGCACCATGGCACCATCACACAGCACTTGTACACAACTCCAATCTTCTACTTAAACGTACACACTACACAACAAATATATTGAGGACTGTAAAATAATAAAGTAGGAAGAGAAGGAAGGGAGAAGCAGAAGAGAGGGGAAGGCGGGAAAGAAAACCATAGGCGCATGGGGAGAGACACAAAGAAGAGACGAAGGAGGTATACGACAAAGAAAACCTAGAACTTAACTCAGTTGCACTCGAGAGACTGCATCACACCCAGGAGGCTTGACAACAGCGATGAAGAGCATGGAGCAGCACACTGTAGGCAAAGGCGAAAAAGGAGAAGTTTTGGCAGCAAGGGCACCAACTGCAAAAGGGATTATGTTGGGACTCTAGATAGCCATGGGAGAGCAATAGGTGTGTAATAGGTAGTATTGAGGGGTAATGGAGGGTTGTCAAGATTTTCATATGGGTGGAACACATGAACCGTATGAAAGGAGGAAGTCATACCCACCCGGAGATCTTTGAACGGATGTGGTTGGTTCAGCATGTGGCTGGTTGAACCAACCATGATCACTACTTTAAAGGCAGTTAAGGGCTAAAAACAAATTTTATGGCCACTTGACCTACCAAACCTACCACTTAGATGTTCAAACAGTTGAGAGGGACAAGTTAGGCTTCAAACCTAGCATATATACAAGCGATAACTATTCATTATATGTAATTAAATTGGGGTTGGCCACACAGCTTGTTGCCGGTCTACCTTCTATCTCTTTGTAATTTTTTTTCTAATGAAGTTTGTTTATATATTTACCTACTTTTGCATTAAACATGTTTCCAATATTTCATAATCCAACCACAACCACAGATACTTGAAGTTTGCTACTTAGATGACATATTTTTCAAAAATCATCTTAAATGAACATTTGCACATCATTTATTGAAAGAAGATGTGTACTTTTAATCAAATGTAGGTTGCATATACTGCAAAAAACCATTTTATAGTCTCAGTTATGTCTCATGATATAGATAAGATATGGTTGGGAATTTTTAACACGACTAATATAAGCCATGCTCTTTCAATTTCTATGTAATTAACAAGTTATACATGTGGTATTTGATGCTTAGTACATAATATGCTGATCAGTGATCCCAGATCACATATTTATGTCTGATACATTATCACAATATATTATTTGTTCATAAATAAATTGTTGTCTTTGCTGATGGCTTAATTCTTTGTGTGTGCGTGTGTTTGTTTGTGCGTGCGCGCGAGCGCATGTGTGTGTGCTTGTTTGAATGTACTACATATAATCAAATACTAGTATAGCTGATGTAACTAAATCCTAGTTTCGTGTCTATATGGCCTCTAACTTCACTTGCCACAAACACCACTGCATATAAATTGAATATATATGAGATGATCGTTGTACACATCAATCCTTCCCATTGAAAATATCCAAATCTATGAATAACGTGTACAAGTAGCTGCAAAAGTGATTGTCTAGTGCTTAATGGGCTATAATGTTCTGACTGCTCACAGGCATTCTGCCTTTTAGATCCAGCAGCTGATAGAGATAGATAGCTGATGTGTTATTTATCTAAATTTTGGCAGAAGGTGGACAGCAACATAAGCAAACCAATATTGTGAATGTGATTAATAGATTCACCGGAAAAAAAGAGAATGTATTAACTCTGAATGAAGCAACATGACCCAAATAATGTGCAGCAAAAACTTATTGGATGGAATAAGAGCTGTTTTGGCAATGTTCATTCTAATGATGGGAAAGCTGAACATGAAGCTCTTGAAGCTACCTCCATTGCTGATCTTAGTCCAAGTAATGCAGATCTTCATGAAAGGCCTCTATTAAAAGGAAAGAAGCTTTTCTTGCTCTTGACCTTGAAGAAGACTTCATTACACGGAAGTCCAGGGTGCAGTGGCTAACACAGGGAAGCAAAAAACACTTAAGGTTTTTTATAACTCTCTTCGGACAAGGAGACAAAGAAACTCCACAAGATCCATAGAGATTATAGATACTATGAATTCTGACCCTCTTGCTATCAAAAATGACATTGTTGATTTCTATGATAACCTGTTTAACGAATCCCCTGGTCAGAATTCTGAGTGGAACAGAGAATGGAATATTCATCACCTCAGTAATGAACAAGTCTCCTTTCTGAGCTCGTGTAACTAGAGAGGAAATTGATGAGATTGTGAAGAAGTCTAAAAATGATAAAGCGTGTGGCCCCAATGGTTTTAATGCTAAATTCTTTAAGTGTGCATGGGATATTGTTGGAGATGATATTTCTACTGTTTTTCTAGATTTTTTTGCTAGAGGAAAGATGCTCAAGGAAATGAACAATTGCTTTATTTGCTTGATTCCTAAAAGCCATGAGCAAAGTCTATAAAGGAATGCAGGCCCATTGCCTTGTGCAATTTTGTTTACAAGATCATTTTTGAAGTGTTTGCTAAAAGATTGAAACATGTTCTTCCTTCTATCATGGATCTCAATCAGTGTGCCTATCTAATGAACTTCTCTGTGATTTTTAAAAGGCTAATGGTCCTGCTAATATGCGTATTAAGGCTGATATCTCTAAAACCTATGATTATGTGGATTTAGAGTTCCTTTTATCTACTATGGAAAAACTAAAGTTTCAACTGCTGGGGAAAATGGATACACCAAATTTTTGTACTACAAATTATCAAGTTCTCATCAATGGTGAACCCTCCAATCCCATTTTTCCATCAACTGGGATTAGGCAGGGTGACCCCCATGCTCCCATGCTTTTTGATATTTGCATGCAGGTGTTTACCTCTATCATAAATGATGTGGTGGAGAAAGGTATCTTGTCTCCTATTAAAACTAGCAAGGATTTGCAAGTGTCTCATATTATTTTTGCAGATGACCTCATGTTTTTTAAAGAGGAGACGAAGAGTATTAAAGCCTAGGTTTTGGAAAGCGTGAAGCAGGAAGCAGACGGATTGCCCCTTGAAGCGGGAAGCGGGTTTCGAAGCGGACTAAAGCGGGGGCTTTTTGAAAAAGCGGTCCGCATTGTTTCAGAAAAATCAGAAAAACTTAGAATAACTTGCATTTCATTTTCTCCCTTCTGACTGGATCTGGACAAGTGCAATACTTCCACCTAGGATTATTTGACATAGCCAAACTTTAATCACCCCAGTCCACACTAATTGTAATAGAAAATAGAATTATAAGTAGATTAATTTCTAATTAGAGTAAATATATTCTAGAGTCATATCGTCATGGACTCATAATGCATACAGTTAAAATTTTAAAACAACAAGGTAAGCTAAGTCTCAATGTAAGATACAAATGACTACTGAATTTGCAGTAAATAGATTAATTATAATATCCTTAGTTATCAAGGCGCCCGCCTAGGCGCTAGACAAGGCGCCTCAAACTAGGTGCCCAGCCTATTAAGTGTATTAAGTGTGTGTTTTAAGGCATTTTAAGCCAAAACTAAGTCATTTAAAGGCTAAATTAGCATGAATTGGTTATGGATTTTGCCAAATTAGATTAGCATGAGTCATTTTATAGTTAAAATAGGTCTGATTTAGGCAAAATCAGATCAAATATTGGCCAAATAGGTCTGATTTTGGGGAAACCAGGTCTGATTCGGGGAAACATAGTCTGATTTAGCCTAATTTAGTCTCATTTACATTAGTATAGGATAGATTAGGGGAAGTAAGGTCTGATTAGGTCATGTTATGCAAAATTAGATCTAATTTAGGCCAAATCAGGCCAAATTTGTGAATATTAGGTCTCTTATTTGGGGGAATTACATTTGATTAGGGTTGGGTCTCATGTAGAAGTTCTATTTGCATATATTTTTCTTTCTTTGACTTTTTTTTGCCCTTACATCTGCAACAATTACTGCTGTTTGCATATATGCATTAACATTTACTGATCTCCTTCCACTCCTGTGTTGTTGTTTGTAATTTTATTTTTCTAACTTCTTCCTCCTTCATATCTCCTCTCCTGCTGTTGTGTTTTTCCTTTTTTGAACTTCTTGCATGTCATTTGCAATTTGATATTTCCTTTTTCCTGTTTCCTTTCACCAACAATTCCTAATTATCTTCCTACTACTACTTTTTTCTTCTTCTCTTAGTTCTCTCTCTTTTGATCCTCCAAGCAGTTATCAATGCAAATCAGGCACATAACACAATTTAATGAACATATAGTTACAAAATAGTGTTGGATCCTAGATGGGTGATTAGATGCTCTAGAGGGGGGGTGAATAGAGCTGAAAGCACTTAAACAAAATTCATTAAACCTTCAAGATATATGACAAGATAAGGTTGCTAAATAGGTAATTTGAGTGCAACTAAATCATGCATAGCAAGGATAAGAGAGATTGAACATACACATGTAGACAAGCTATTTAGAGTGGTTCCACACTTCAAACTAGAAGTGTGTCAGTCCACTTGCCTAGAGAGGTCAACCTCTAGGACTTCAAACAATTTGCACTCTTATATTCATTTATAAGACATACAATACATGACCCAACAAAGGACTTACCTATCCAATACAAAGAGTCTTCAACCTTACCAAGGACTTACCTACTTTGCAAGAGTCTTCGGCCTTCTCCAAGGACTTACCCACTCTTGCACAAGTCTTCGGCCTTGTAGGAATTACCCACTCTTCTTGGATTTTCCGCCTTTGACTTCACCTTCACTCGGAGAAGCTTTCCACCAAGGTCTTACCCACTTGAGCTTGAGTCTTCTGCCTTCTCCAAGGACTTACCCACTCTAGCTCCAAGTCTTTCGCCTTGATCTTCACCAAGGGACTCCTTCCCTTGTTCTTCTTCACCTCTCTTGGCTAAGAGAGAGAACCTTCATCTTCATGATTGAAATGGAGAGATGGGGAGGTTGTGGAAGTGAGAGCTTCACAAGATATACAAATGGGACTAGCTCTCTTACAGATTTCCTACTCACTCTAATGGATGTAGCAAGTGATTAAGCTTAGAGAGAGAGGAGGCTGTAGGAAGCACTCAACTATAGAATAGGAACCTCACAAAGAGTTTGCAATGAATGCTCAACCTTGGAATGAAGCCCAAGGGGTCCTATTTATAGCTGGGGATGCCTCTTAGCCTTTGGGAACACTTAAGAATGAAAACTAGTCGTTTTGTGGCTTGCAACGGATCTATTTTCACTTGTTGCAACTCCACAACGACTAGTAGCACTTTTCTGCAATCCAGTACAGTCTGATCGGCTGAGTTTATATAAAGGTAACTCGGCCGAACCACGAAAAGACAAGGCTGAAAGCTAGACTGTCGGCCGAGTTCCTTTGGAGAAACTCGGCCGATCGGTCGACTTTCATCTTGGACCGATCAGTGGATCGGCCGAGTTTCCTAGCTAGAAACTGGACCGAACGGGAATCGGCTGAGTTTGTAACTCGGCCGATTGCAACAAAAATTCCAAAATATATGGATCGGCCGAGTTTGGAATTCGGCCGACAAAATCCCTGTTATGGGTATTTTGGAATTTTCGTTTGACTATACAAATGATGGATTTTTGTGTCCCAATAATTTTTCTAAGCTTAATTACAAGTCATACAATCATTACAAGTGATTACAAAGCAATTCTAAGGTCATTTACATAGAGATCCCAAATTGCACACTTGTAGCTATTTTGACTTGTCTTTTCTCCAATTTGATATGCGCAAGTTAGGGCATTTGGAGTGTGTCTAAACCTAATCTGAAATCACTCAATGTAGAAGCATTAGACACCAATATGTGGAATGGTTAGTCATCATCAAAACAAGGTTTTAGTCAATTTAGACGTGAGTCAACATTGGCCTAATTGACCTTGAGTCAACAAATAGCATGATACTACTATGTATCTGTGAAATGTGGTGTTGCAATGCAACGTGCAATGCAGCGTTGAGAGAGGCCATAGGCCTTACCCCTTTTTATTAATAAGAGAAACTGGATAATTTACATAGAGGTCCAGCAGGATATAGAAATTACAAAATAGAATAAATATGAAATATATTAACACCCCCTCAAGCTGGAGTGTACATGTCGTGTAGACCCAGCTTGTTGCAAAAACTCTGGAAAGCTACTGGACTCAATGGCTTCGTAAGAACATCTGCAAGTTGATCTTCAGACTTGACATGTGGAGTCACAACAGTTCCATTCTTGATCTGGTCTCTGATAAAGTGGCAGTCAACTTCAATGTGCTTAGTACGTTCATGGAAGACTGGATTCTTAGCAATGTATATGGCCGCTTGATTGTCACATCTGAGTTCTATAGGAGACAAAACAGGAATCTTTAATTCAGAAAGTACAGATTGAACCCACTGCAACTCACAACATGCATGTGCCATTGCTCTATACTCAGCTTCCGTGCTAGATCTTGCCACAACATTTTGCTTTTTGCTTTTCCAGGTAATAAGATGATTCCCCAAAAATGTGCAATATCCAGACGTAGACCTCCTATCATTCAGATTACCAGCCCAATCTGCATCTGCATAACCAGTAAGAGACAGTGTGGATACAGGAGTCTTCGGCCTATAATAGGTGATTCCCTTACCAGGTGCACCTTTCAGATATCTCAGAATACGACAGACAGATGTCCAATGAGACTGTTTTGGAGAGCTCATATGCTGACTCATGACTCCTACAGCAAAAGAAATGTCAGGACGTGTGACTGTCAAATATATCAATTTTCCCACAATTTTCCTGTAATATCCTAGATCTGGATAATCATTATCATCAGTCATCTCCTTCACATGATAGTCCATAGGAGTAGACACAGGCTTGGACTCACTCATACCAGTTTCCTGTAGTAAATCCAGCACATATTTTCTCTGAGACAAATTGGTATCTGCATGAGATCTAAGTACTTCAATGCCCAGAAAATATCTCAGTTTTCCCATATCCTTTGTGTGAAAGTGCCCCTGCAAGCCCGCTTTCACACGAGATATGCCTGTGGAATCACTACCAGTGATAACAATATCATCAACATACACAGCAATAATAATAGATCCACCAGAAGAAGTAGAATAAAATAAAGAGCGATCAGTAACAGAATGAGAAAAACCCATCTTTAGCACAACATCACTGAACTTGTCAAACCAAGCTCTAGGAGATTGTTTCAATCCATAGATGGCTTTCTTCAACCTACACACCTTCTGACACTCCCCCTGAGCAACAAAACCAGGTGGTTGCTCCATGTATACCTCCTCTTGTAGATCACCATGAAGGAAGGCATTCTTTACATCGAGCTGAAATAGAGGCCAGTCAAATGTAGTAGCCAGAGAAATAAGGATACGCACAGAATTCAGACGAGCCACTGGTGAGAAGGTCTCAAAGAAATCAACCCCATATGTCTGAGTGTACCCCTTTACAACCAATCTAGCTTTCAATCTCTCCACAGAACCATCTGGATTATGTTTTACTGTAAATACCCATCTGCATCCCACAGCATTTTTATCAGGAGGTAAGTCAACAAGTTCCCAGGTGTTGTTCTGTAACAGAGCAGACATCTCAACATGCATAGCTTGTTTCCAGCCAATATCCTTCATAGCATCAAGATGATTTCCTGGAATGATCACAGAATCAATCCCAAGAGAAAAAGAGTGAGCCTGCTGAGATAACTTGGACAAACAACATACATTTGTAATAGGATGCCGAATAGTACAGGAACGGGTACCTTCGCGAACAGCAATGGGAACATCAAGGTCAGATGGTTCTTCAGGAATCCCTTGAGTAGAGGAAGATGGGGAGGGCTCAGAGACTGGAGTCGCTACCTCCTCTGGATCTTGTCTGCCTCGTCTGCCATAAACATGTGAATATTGCTGAATTTGTGGACCATCTGCTAGTTGCTCTTCCTGAATGATAGTATAGTCAGGAATGATAGGTGGCACTCTCTCACTCTGATGTGGCGGTGGCACTCTCTCACTAGCATCTGATGGTGGCACTCTCTCACACAATTGCTCCCCCTTATTGGGAACACTAGAGAAATATGGAGTGGATTCATGAAAAGTCACATCTCTAGACACAAACATACGACGAAGACTTGGACAATAACACTTGTACCCTTTGCTAGTGTTGGAGTACCCAAGAAAGAGAGTCCTAATTGACCTAGGAGATAACTTATCAGCCTTAGGATCAAAATTGTAGACAAAAGAAGTACAACCAAACACTCTAAGAGGAACAAGGAAGGGTTGATCCTTGGGACATAAGACAGAGAAAGGAGTACGTCCTTGAAGCACAGAAGAAGGTTGCTTGTTGATAAGAAAACATGCAGTAAGGAGAACGTCAGACCAGAACCGCTTAGGAACATTAGATTGAAACATGATTGTCCTGGTAATATCAAGAAGATGACGATTTTTCCTCTCTGCTACCCCATTCTGCTGAGGGGTGCGAGGACAGGATGTACGATGTATCATCCCAAAAGAACAACAAAAATCAGCCATGGCATTTTGAACATACTCCAAAGCATTATCAGATTGAAGAACTTTAATATTGCAATCAAATTTAACTTTTATTTCTTGATGAAAATGTTTGACAATAGATAGCACAGACTCTCAACTTTTCAACAAATAAATCCAAGTCATACGCGAAAAGTCATCCACAAAGGAGATAAAATAACGAAAACCATTATAACTATGGTCTTTTACATGACCCCAAACATCAATATGGACCAACTCAAAAGGACATGACGCTTGTTTATTGACACGACCGGGATAAGACATTCTATGAAGTTTCCCCAGTTGACAGGACTGACACTCTAAAGACGATACTTGAGACAATTCTGGTTCTAACTTTCTCAGGCTCTCTAATGAAGGATGTCCATATCTGTAGTGCCACAGTAAGAGAGCCACTCAACAAGACAGCTGGAGCAGGAGAAGAAACTTGGCGAGGCAAACTGTCACCGTGGAAAAGGTAGAGATCACCTTTCCTAGGCCCCCCCACCAATCGTCCTCATACTCTTCAGATCCTGTAACACAAAACAAGAAGGACCAAAGGTTACCGTACATTTCACAGTATCAATCAACTTAGCAACAGACAGAAGATTGAAAGGAAAAGCAGGCACATAATGTACGGATTTAAGATCAATTCCAGGAGTCAAAGAAACAAATCCACTGGCTAACACTCTCCTCACTGAACCATGTTCTATTGTTACAGATTTGTGAGGGATATGTGAGTCAATGGAGTGAAGAAGTCTCCTCATACCAGTCATATGTTGTGACGCTCCAGAGTCAACGACCCATGATGAAGTAGAATCAGAAGCCAATAAAGAGGTAGCCTGATTACCAGTGGTGGACGCCAAGTTGGCTGAAGGTGTTGATCCCAAGCTCAGATGTTGAGTAGCGAGGATAAATCTATCATATTCCTCCTTGGTGAGTGTGATGCCAGAAGGACCAGAACTCGAAGCAGGAGGCTCAGTAGACTCAATAGTGGTAGCATAGTTTGCTGCTCCCACGGGTGGTGCAGCAGGTCGACCATGCTTCTTCCAGCATTTCTCAACTGTGTGTCCAGGTTTGTCACAAAAAGTACACTTAGGGTGAGTTCCACGTCCTCGGCCCATACCTGTCCGTCCTCCTCTCACTGCAGTAGCTACGGAAGCATGAGAATCTCCCTGAGATGAGACTACGGTAGGATCAACAGGTTCAAAATTTGCCTGTAAAATCCTTGAATAAGCCTCTTCCAAGCTGGAAAGTTTATCAGAAGCTAAGATAACATTGTGGGCTGAACTGCACGAAGATCTCAAACCAGACAAGAATTTTGCTGTAATCAAGTCATCTCTGTCTTTGACTTGCTCCTGGACAGTTGCTGGATGGTAGAAACTCAGCTCTTGTGCAATACCTTGAATCACTCCAAAGTATTATTCTAAAGGTCTGCCTCCCTGTCGTTCTGCAAACAGGCGATCATATATCATGAGCTGACGAAGCGCATTCTTCTCTTGAGAATAATATTTCTTCACTGCATCCCAGATCTCTTTGGCAGTAGTGTAGAACATGACCTCGAGGCAATCTCAGGTTCCATGCTCCCCCACAACCAGGTCTTCACCAGACTGTTATGACGCTTCCATTCAGCATAATAGCCTTTGTCAGTAAGTGCAGGAGGATCAGAATCAATGTGTCTCGCCTTGTCGCGTGACTCCAATACAGTATGGACAGCATTCATCCATAAGAGATAATTCTTCCCGTTCAACTTGATAGAGGGGATAGGAGACATCTCACTGTAGATGGTAGATGCCTTGGTGTCCTCCATGATTTGACGAGAAGAAGAGTGACGGATTGATACATGTCACAAGAAGATATGGGTGACGGGGAGATACACGTCACGTCACAAGATCAGATGCGTATCTGACGCATCCACAGCCCCCAACTGAAATTCCCTAATCACACATGGAGGAGATGTAATTAGGAATTTCTTACGTACCAACGGACCCTCCGGTTTGGGATTTAGAAAACCGTTGGATCAACCGAAGGACCCGACGATCCGGAGATAGAAGAGAAGGTGGGACGGCGGCTACGACGCCTGGCCCGGGAGACGGCTGCTCCGCCCGCTTTAGGCCAGCGGCGCGGCGGCCGGGGAAGGTTGGCGACGTGCTCTGTTCACGAAGGAATTATTGTTCACTCCGCCGCACTGTTCACGATGGAGTACTATTCACGCCAGAGTTACTGTTCACGCAGCGTACTGTTCACCGCCGGAATTACTGTTCACGGTGGCGGCCGGCTGACCAGCGGCGGCGTTGGGTTGTGACGGCTGGGTAGGGTTAGGTTAGGAACCTTGCTCTGGTACCATGTGAAATGTGGTGTCGCAATGCAACGTGTAATGCAGCGTTGAGAGAGGGCATAGGCCTTCTCCCTTTTTATTAATAAGAGAAACTGGATAATTTACATAGAGGTCCAGTAGGATATAGAAATTACAAAATAGAATAAATATGAAATATATTAACAGTATCAATATACAAATATGTAACTAAATAAAAAAAGTAAAACGCCCAGAAAAGCCTAGGCGCCCATTAGGTGGAATCCACCGCCTAGCCGCCTTGACAAGTATGATAATATCAGTAATTACAAAAATTAATTATGTGACAGCAGCATATTATATTCATTATGGAATCATGCAATCATATAGAAGTGCCATGATGGTATGCATCCATTCATCTAACATGACGAAATTGTGCAAAAGACAATAGCAAAAAATCGAATATACATGTGAGAGGGTGATATGCTTTCATATAGGTGGTTACATGATGAGATTGCGAAACATCAAAAAAAATCAAGCAAATTCAAACATAGCAGGAACAGGATGTATTACTAATATTATATCATGAAAAATTCAAACATCGCATGAACAGGAGGCAGCATCAAAAATTCATGCAACTATTACTAATATTATATTGCAAAGAGTCTGTTGATCCTATACCGGTTGTATCTTCTGGGGAGTCTCATGCATCTATAGTTGCTGCAGTGCGAGGAGGACGCCCTGGTATGGGCAGAGGACGTGGGACACGTCTCAGGTGTACTTTCTGTGACAAACCAGGACACATGATGGAGAAATATTGGAAGAAACATGGGAGACATGCTGCACCAGCAGTGGGGGCAGCAAATTATGCCACTACTACTGAGCCTTCTACATCTCCAGTTGTGAGTTCTAGCTCCTCGGGCATTACTCTCACTCAGGAGGAGTATGACTGCTTTATTCTTGCCACTCAGCACATGAATCTGGGATCGTCATCTTCAGCAAACCTGGCAACCACTGCGGTTAATCAGGCTACATCTCTTATAGCTTCTGGTTCTACTTCTTGGGTGGTTGACTCTGGCGCATCACAGCATATGACTGGTATGAGGAGATTGCTCCACTCCATTGACTTGTATATTCCCCATCAATCTGTTACACTGGCAGATGGTTCAGTAAGAAGGGTGTTAGCTAGTGGATCTGTTTCTCTAACACCTAAAATTGATCTTAAATCTGTGCATTTTGTGCCTGAGTTTCCTTTCAATCTACTTTCTGTTGCAAAATTGATTGACACTGTAAAATGTACAGTAACATTTGGGCCCTCTTGTTTTGTTTTACAGGATCTCAAGAGTATGAGGACGATTGGTGGGGGGCTAGGAAAGGTGATCTCTACCTCTTCCATGGTGATAGTCTGCCTCGCCAAGTATCTGATCCTGCTCCAGTCGTCCTCTTGAGTGGTTCCCCTTTACTATGGCACTGCAGATATGGACATCCGTCTTTGGAAACCCTACGGAAGTTGGAACCTGAGTTGTCCCAAGTGCAATCTTTAGAGTGTCAGTCGTGTCAGTTGGGAAAACATCATAGATTGTCTTATCCCAGTCGTGTCAATAAACAGGCATCGTCCCCCTTTGAGTTGGCTCATAGTGATGTATGGGGTCATGTTAAAGACCAGAGTTATAATGGTTTTCGTTATTTTATTTCCTATATGGATGATTTTTCTCGTATGACATGGATTTATTACTCAAAATTCGAGAGTCTGTGTTGTCTATTGTTAAACATTTTCATAAAGAAAGTCAGGTTCAATTTGATTGTAACAATAAAGTTCTTCAATCTGATAATGCTGTAGAGTATGTTCAAAAAGCCATGTCTGACTTTTGCAATTCTGTGGGCATGATTCATCATACATCCTGTCCTCACACCCCTCAACAAAATGGGGTGGCCGAGAGAAAAAATCGCCACCTTCTTGATGTTGCCAGGTCTATCATGTTTCAGTCCAATGTGCCCAAGAAATTCTAGTCTGAGGCCCTTCTCACTGTCTGCTTCTTAATTAATAGACAACCCCCCTCTGTTCTCAAAGGGCGCACTCCTTTCTCTGTATTATGTCCCACGGATCAGCCCTTTTCTAAACCCCTTAGAGTGTTTGGCTGCACCTCCTTTGTTCACAATTTTGACTCTAAGGGTGACAAGTTATCCCCTAGATCGATTAAAACCTTGTTCCTTGGGTACTCCGGTACTAGCAAAGGATACAAGTGTTATTGTCCTAGTCTTCGCCGCATGTTTGTGTCTAGGGATGTTACTTTCCATGAGACTACTCCATATTTTTCTGGTGCCATGAGTAAGGGGGAGCATCTGAGTGAGGGAGTGCCACCATCTTTTCAGAGTGAGAGAGTGCCACCATCTGTGCAGAGTGACGGAATGCCACCCATCATTCCTGATTATACTATTATTCAGGAAAAGCAGTTAGCAGATGAATCTGTAATTGAGCATTATCCACATGTTTATAGCAGGCGAGGTAGACCTAATCCAGAAGAAGTAGCGACACCAGTCTCTGTGCCTTCCCCATCGTCTTCTACTCTAGAGATTCCTGCATCCGATCTTGACATAGATTCCTGCATCCGATCTTGACATTCCTATTGTTGTCCAGAAAGGTACTTGTTCATGTACTATTCGACATCCTATTGCAAATGTGTGTTGTTTGTCCAAATTATCTAAACAGGCTCGCGCATTTGCTATTGGGATTGATTTTGTGGATTTACCGAGGAATCATCATGATGCTATGAAGGACAGTGGTTGGAAACAGGCAATGCAGATTGAGATGTCTGCCCTATTACATAATGGCACCTGGGATCTTGTTGACTTACCTACAGGTAAGAAAGTTGTGGAATGTAGATGGGTATTCACCATCAAACACAATCCAGATGGCTCAGTTGAAAGGTTGAAAGCCAAATTGGTGGCTAAAGGCTATACACAGACATATGGGGTCGACTTCTTTGAGACTTTTTCCCCTGTAGCTCGTCTGAATTCTGTGCAGATTATTATTTCTCTGGCTGCTACTTTTGATTGGCCTCTTTTTCAGCTGGACTTCAAAAATGCCTTCCTTCATGGTGATTTGCAGGAAGAGGTTTATATGGAGCAACCTCCTAGCTTTGTTGCTCAAGGGGAGTATCAGAAGGTGTGTAAGCTGAAGAAGGCCATATATGGACTGAAACAATCTCCTAGAGTCTGGTTTGACAAGTTCAGTGATGTTGTTCTGCAAATGGGCTTCCCTCGTTCTGTGACTGATCACTCGTTATTTTATTCTACTTCCTGTGGATCTATAATTATTGTTGTATATGTTGATGACATAGTGATTACTGGCAGTGATTCTACAGGAATATCACGAGTGAAGGAAGATTTGCAGGGACACTTTCAAACAAAGGATCTGGGTAAACTGAGATATTTTTTGGGCATTGAGGAACTTAGAACTCATGCAGGTATCAACCTATCTCAGAGGAAATATGTGTTAGACTTACTACAGGAGATAGGCATGACCGAGTCCAAGCCAGTATCTACTCCTATGGACTATCACATCAAGGAAATGTCTGATGATGCAGAGTATTCAGATCCAGGATATTACAGGAAGATTGTTGGTAAACTGATATATTTGACTGTTACACGGCCTGATATTTCATTTGTTGTAGGGGTGGTGAGTCAGCATATGAGCTCACCTCGACAGTCACATTGGACAGCGGTCTGTCGGATTTTGTGATACCTGAAAAGTGCTCCTGGCAAGGGAATCACTTATTATAAACTGAAGATGCATGTTTCTACCTTGGTTCTTACAGGTTATGCAGATGGAGATTGGGCTGGAAATCAGACTGATAGGAGATCTACATCAGGATATTGCACTTTTCTAGGGAATCATCTGATCACCTGGAAAAGTAAAAAGCAAAATGTTGTGGCAAGATCTAGCACTGAGGCTGAATACCGGGCAATGGCACATGCATGCTGTGAGTTACAATGGGTAAAATCTGTGCTTTCTGAGCTGAAGATTCCTGTTTCATCTCCCATGGAACTCAAGTGTGACAACCAAGCAGCTATACACATTGCCAGGAATATGTGGCAAGCTGGGCATACACAATGTGTACACTCCAGCTTGAGGGGGAGTGTTAACATATCTCTTTATTATCTGTATTATTTATTTCTGTCATTTCCTTATTACTATTGTACCTCTATGTAATTTGTCCATCTATATAAATAAAGAGGAGATGGCTCTCAGCCATATCACGCTGCCCTACGCAGCCCTTACGTAACTGACACTGAAAATTATAGGTCAACCACTAGAAGATTTGCATGGAGTGTCTGCCTACTATGAATCTCCACCAAAGAAGGGGCATGTACTCATGGAACGAGGTATCTGATTTCGATGTTGTTTTGAAGGCATTGAAACCGAAATTTTTTAAAATATCGACAAAGCAACTGTGCCCGTTTCGACGTCAAAATGAACGAATTAATTTATGAAATTTTACAAGCTTAATCTCTACACCTAAATGCATTGTTTTATGCAATAAAATTTTATGTGTGGGTAGGTTGGGGGTGGTCCTTCATGTGGGAGGTAAGGGAACTGTCATGTTTGTTGAGGATTTTGATGAAGGGTTTCGATGAGAAAATGTAAGAATTAAGTTATGCAATTTTACAAGTATGAGCTATATGCATGCATGTACTTATTTGTATTATAATATCAAATATTGGATATGTAGGGCATCCCCACACATTTTACTTGGGTTGATAGTTTGTTGTTGATATTGACTCAATAGTCAATCATTTCATTGGTCCCGAGAACACTAGTGCAATGTTTCCAAGCTAAACCATTATTTGTTGGTGTAGTTGGCTTCCTAGCACGATAGCACCCTCATTGTCTAATAAACCACCACTAGGATACATGTCGTCCACATTGTAGAAACTAAAAAAGCATGCATTGCATAAGTATTTGATAATTTGAATAGCAAATATTAGGGAAATGCAATGCAATTATGATATACTCTAAGTATATACTTTGTATGAGTACTAAATGGTGAAATAACCCCAATCCCCCTTTGCTCCTCTTCAAAAAAAAATAACAAGGATTGCAATTATCGAAATTTTCATCGAAATTTGGCAAAATTCATCAAAATTTGGCGAAATTCATCGAAATTTGGCAAAATTCATCGAAATCAATACAGTCGCATGTTTCGGTACCAGACCCCATCGAAATTGAAATTTTGGCGAAATTTCGCCAATTTTGGCGAAACCCCATTCCTTGCATGTACTTAGTATCTTATTGTGCTCTATCAAGTCTAAACAGTAAAGATTCAGTAGAACATATCTTTTTTAAGTGTTCTGTATGAAGAAAGCTATCAAAGATGGATATATTAACAATTTGCCAAAGTCTACTCTAGACTGTCCTAGATATATGAGCAGAAAAAGTCATGTTGCTATTGTTGTTTATTTCTATACGTGGAGAAGCATGAACCTAGCAGTGTTTGAAGATGCAAACTTTTTTAGCAATGGTCTTCGCAAGAATTGTAGATGATCTGAAAATTCTGGGCCCGTAGTAATGCTTGCTAATGCATTTCTGCTCTTCTCTGTCTCAATAGAAGAAGATGTTGGAGTATCCTCAGATCTGGCTGGCCTTTGTGTTTCCTATTCTTTGTTTCTTTGATTGTTTTGTTTTTTGGTAAGGGTATGGGATTGCCTGTCCTGACCCTTGTATAGCTGTGCATAGCTTCTTAGATCGCTTAATGTACAGGCCTCATCTCCCCCCTCCCCCCCCCCCCGGGGTTTTCTGCACTTGTACATGTTTTGGACAATCTGTTCTTTTAGATGTGGTGTTGGACCCAACTCAAAAGCGATAAAAAGAAAGCAACATGCTTGAGTGATCAAAAATACAATATGACCCAGATTCCCAAGGAATAAAACAAAACGTCAAATGCACGATGCATTACTAACAAACAGTGGAATATGTGACAGTTCCATCTCCTCCTTCAGGTTTGCCACTTTTGCAACTATTCCTATGTACATTGAGTCTGTGACAATCTTGCAGCTATATTTATAGCCAATTATCTAGTTTTTCACGAATGAACCAAGCACATTGAAGTTGATTGCCACTTTGAGCGAGAAGCTATACAGCCCAAAATGACCTGCACCCCTTCACGAAATAAGAAGAGCAAAATGTTGATATGTTTACTAAGTCCTTGAGTAAAAAGGTATTTTTTACTTTCTTTAGCAAGCTAGGCATGATTGATATGTATGTCTGGCTTGAGGGGGAGTGTTAGAGTTTGTATGTATTGCTCTTGTATTTAGTCTTACATTGGGGAGTATAGGAGTGTTACCCTATGTAGACTCCAATTTATACAAGCTTTGTAACTACTCACTAAGTCACCTCAATTTAATTCTCATTATCATTGCACACTACTCCTTTCATCGTTCAACCCATAACACCCTCGTACAATCTTTTTGGGCATGTGGGTTAATATTTAATACCTTAATCCCTCACTTGTCTTTGTTCTGATCGTATTTGTGCCGTGGAAATGAGTTACTTCCGGTGTTATCTTCAACCTTTTCTAGTACGTTTCCTTTTCTAATAATTATAGTCATACCTATTTAGCAAACAATGTATAGGGCAAAATGGCCGCTAGATAAACTCAAACTCCACTTCGATAGTGCAAGTAGCAAGGAGCTACAGACTACAGGGACTGATTGCTGCTATTGGTTTTACCGCCATTATGGCAGAGGACTGTGACCTGGTACCAGGGGTTCAAGGAAATAAGTCGAGCCAAATTGACTGTTGCCGAGGACTTGTCATCTTGATAGAAGTTGCAGGAAACATCTCCCAGATTGTAACCATGGCATATCCTCGGTCAAGAACAACTCTGCCATGGTTACAACAACTGTTCTCAGTCATTATCGGAGACACGCTAGCAGAGATCGCTAGCTCAGCTTCGTGGAACGATTCAGCATGTCAGTAAGCAAAGTGACACAACGAGGTGAGAACTCACTGATGGGGCAGGTGATCAGGAACCCCGAGTGGGGGCTCTCGAGGAGGGAAGCATACGCCTTGTAGTCGAAGCGGGGAATGCTGATTATAGACGCGTGCTGCTCCCACGGTTTCAAATCGCGTTCCGCAGATGGCTGCTGTTTCTCCGGAAGCTCGGGCGGTTGTGTGTCCTTTGGTTCCATGCTTTGAATCGGCGCTTGGGTAGTTGGGTATTCACTGTTCAGCGACGATGAACCCTAGTGCGGCCTATCTGTTATGTCTTCATGGTGGCATGCTGAGTTTAGTTAGCATGGGGAGAGAAATTGAAGGAAAATATAAAAAATAGTGTATATATAGAAAAATTATAGTGACGTAAAATGTTGATGATATAATAATACTTTTACATGTAACAAATTTATTTATATTTATTCACTTTGGATCATTTTACAAAAATAACGTTGTAGAGGCGCGGACAACAAAGTTGTTATTTATATTTATTCACTTTGCATCATTTTACAAAAATAACGTTGTAGAGGCGCGGACAACAAAGTTGTAAATCATTTGTGGGTAGCAAAGTCAATAGATCTAAAAAATTATAAGATGTAAATGAACACAACATAGGATTTTAGTTGTTCTGTGATGAAAATGTTACACAAGAATATTTTTATAGAATTGAGAAAATAAGTTATTTTATATTCAAAATTATAGTTATAAAAGTAGTTTCCTTTTTATTTTGTATTTCAAAAAAATTATCCATGTAGTTAAGTACTTCCTGCCATAGTTCAATACATTTTCACAAATTATTTTTCTTTTTTTTTTCTTTTTATGTTTGTATATAATCTCAAAATATTTGACTTTCTTTATCAAAAATATAAATTTGTTTATTTCCTTCTATGTTGTGCATACAATTTTAATGTAGTTTCTTTTTATTTATTTATTTTTCATTTTTTTTTTTGAAATTTTCTCCAATATGTCCAACCGAGTAATGTAATGCATTTGTGACAATAATTTTCTATCCATGCTAGTTGTAGACTATATTAATTTTCCCATGTGAAGATATTTATATTTTCTCTCTCTATTTTATTTTTTTCTGACATTTGTAATATATTTTCCACCAAGTCGTTCCCCTTCCCCTTGTCTCCACTCCGATTAGGTGGGGAGAGAATGGGAGAGAAATAGTTGAAAATACACTTAGTTTGTTCCCCTCCCCCTCCATCCCCCTCCATTACCCTCCCCTCCCCATCACTTTGTGTAACCAAACAGCCCAAGCCTCTTCCCCTCCCTTCCATTCACCATGTACCAAACATGCCCTTAAGCAAAAAAGCACGGGAACTTAAGGGTGGAACCATGTATATAATGAAAAAATTAAATTAAACAAAATGGACCAGTGTTCGGTTTTGAGGAGGTGAACAGTTTGCTCTTATTCCAATTTTTAAATTACTAGTAATTGTACATATGCACATGCATGTTACCATTAAAAGTATTATAATTTTATTAGATAATTTATATATGAAATATAAGGATACCTATTTGTGTTTATCAAATCTATGCTATATAGGAAAGTGTGTGGAGGAGGTTCTAATATAATTTTTACCATTATTTTCTCATATTACAAATCAGTCTTTTGTTCATAAAAAAAGACGTCTGAATGGTTCTTCATAGGAGGCGTTTTATGCAAGAACCCGAGAAGACCTTGACAAGGACATAATGATTGTGTGTCCATGGCTTGTGTGCAAGTGCCTTGAATAGTAGCATAGTGAAGGGTTACATGCTTACTGTTTGCACACTTTTATTGCGAGATGATTCGAGTGTAGCCGTCTCTCCACACTCCCCACCACCGCCCTCAGTGGCGGAGCCAGCCCCCTGATGAAGGGGGGCACAAATAAAAGTGATGTTAAGTACATATACCGAATTTATTTAAGTGTCAACATGTCTCAATTGACCTATTTACTTGGATCTAGAGAGGAAAATAGATGGATCTTACATAAATGAAAAAGGAGTTTGAAGACATAATTCATCTTGGTGAAGTACTTAATTTTAGATTTGTGTATATATATTATTGTGTATGTATATTATAACATTCGACATACATTTATGATTTTTTTACATTTAAGATGAGTTTGAAATGGCGACCTGTGTGGATTATTATATATTTTTTAAGATCAAATAAGAAATTTCCTACTTGATGAATTTGACAACTCAAGTAATTAAAAAGTGACATAAAGTTAAGAAAAATGAATATATAAGTAGTACCAAGTGGAAATTATTTAAAAATCAAGAAAAAAACATTATAAAATTTGTTGTTAAATAAAGATACTTATGATGGTGTTAAACCTATTTATTAATTTTATCTAATAAATCAATAAGTGTTGTGACAATATATTGTTCGTTAAATTATTAGGATTGTCATTTCTATATTGCGCTGCAAATTAGGTATATATAAAAAGTTTGTTGTCTTTGACATCATGATGAAATAATATATATAATTTAGAGGAACAATATTTGCACAACTTGTGAATAGAAGTATAATTTTTAGAATTAATTTCATAAGATACATGATATTACATTATTTTAATAAATATGTATTGATGTATAAAAATTTAAAATAATACACATATTTTAAAAATATTGTTAGTAAATTTATCGTGACACCATGTACTACTAAGAATATCGTATTTCATTTGACATTATCTTTCCTATCATATATTACACTCATAATAGAAAAGAATCGGCATACATCCGCACATGTAACATATACACCTATAGACTATGTTGTTACTATATTTGTTATAGATTTAATTATTCATACATAATATAACACTATTTGATATCCCATGGAGTATATTATTAATTATAGATATTGGTTTATGTTTTCTCATTACCTATGTACTTGTTATATTTGTTACACACATAATTATTTATATATTATATACAGTATTTGGTATCCCATAAAGTATACAAATAATTATAGATACTAGTTTATTTTTCCTCATTAACCATAGAACTATATATTTGCTACAGTTTTTATACATTTAATTATTTATTTATACATGATATAAAAATATTTGAAATTTCATAAAGTATATTGTTAATTATAGATCATAAAGAATATTATTAGTCATATATATTAGTTTCCTATTTAATCGTTATAAAATTGGTTTAAATGTCAATTGACATTAATGTATGTATTTTTGGTATAGTTGTTAATATGTTCAATAAAAAATACAACTTATCAATTATGTAACAATGAGATATATTTATAAAAACAAAGAAATGTCATTTATTTTTATAAAAATTACCCTATTTTAATGCATTTATATTTGTAATTCTTACTTAAAATCGTATATAATATTATTTATAAAAGAAAGTTTATAGAATTTGAAAATAGGTTAATAAACGTGTGAAGAAGATAAATTATAAAAATAAATATTAACTTTGGTACCATTTTAAATATACACAACATATATATGTTTATAAAAATTCAAAATTGGAGGGGGGCACTTTCCCCTGCTTGCCCCCCCCTCCCACCGCCACTAACCGCCCTATCGTCCTGCTAGAGTTCAAAGGAGAAAGTTGGGGGTGGAAAAACATCACATATGGCATAATTACTTTCGTGGATTACTAGTGGTTGCTAGGTACCTTTGTTATCAATTCGAGTGTTTGAAGATTTCCCCTCTTGTTTCAAGGTCTACCATGGAGTTGTTGTTGTGACATGTCTCCATAACTTGCTCTGTAGATTAATGAACACTCTCCTATCTTTGCAGTCATCCTTGGCAGCTTGCCAACCGAAGTCATCACTTCCTTTCCGGCATAGTCCTAGCCTCCTTCAACCCTCTTTTCATCCCCATACTCTTCTGACCCAGACCACGGTCATGAGGCTTCTGCGGTGTATCGTCTAAATGATCTGCCCCTTGTTGTGGAAAGGTTCACAACGTACTTTCTCTCTTTATTACTCAACTTGAGATCCCGCCTTATTTATGCATGTATTGTAGCTGGTGATTAAGCAACCATTGCCCCAAAGGCTCATTAATTAGACATGTGATACAATCTAATGCAGGAACTATTGGAGTGTCCACTTATACATACCCGCTCTCTCACCCTAGCACCGCTAGGGTTTCTTCCTCCGCATACAGCTGGCTGGGGGGAGGGATTTTGGCCGCCGCAAAGCGGTGCCCCGCTCCCCCCGACCTCTTCTCACCCATCATCAGTATGGTCTCTTCTTCGGGAGGTGTGTGGGTGTGGTGTCTTTGGAGGCAGCGGTCTGCTTCCTCCCTGTTGTTGAGTCTGGCTACGACGAGTTTCCTATCCCCATTCTCTTTTACTGGCTTTCTATTTAGACTAGATTGTTCTCTTATTTTGTCTATCTCGCTGTTAATCGATGCTTCTTTCTCTTCTCGTGGTAGATTTTTCTTTCTCAATCAATTTTGTTGTGGAGTTTGTATGGCAGCAAGTACGGGGGAAATATCCTTTTAGAACACCGATTTAGTACAGGTACTCTACCACATATACGTACTTAGGTTGAAGGTATTCCTCATAGAAAGTTGTGTTAGTCAGCTAAGGAGAAGAGAGATCTATACATCATTGTCCTTATCAGATTCTGATATGAGTTTTTGTGGTGGTTTGTATCTGTTCTTGATCTCTGTGTGGTCTTTTAATTTGTTTTTATTCTCATGTAGATGTCGTATCGCTCCTCCATAATAAAATTTGTCTGTTTAACTTTAAAAAAATGATACAATCTAACGCTTCAGGAAATATGAATTTTATTTTTGACCTGGTTGTCCATATAGACATGGTAGGTGGCTGGGGAGACGGAGGCAATACTCAAACTGCTGCAAATTAGCTGGTATGTTGCCCATTCATTGTTATAGTAGTCACATATTTTTTCTATGAATGATGATATTCTTTTCAAATATGAATTTTGTTTTGACCTGATTGTCTATATAGTTGTGGTATATGTACAAAATAAAAGTAATAATATTAAAAGTATGGGAGATATCAAAAACTACTAATAATGGACTCTATATTTTCTATTACAATAGAAGTTGCAAGATACGAAAAAGGTAATTGTTGCTACAAAAAAGACCACCACTGTTTACATCAGGTATTCTCAGTTGTATATAAATTAAGAACCTAGAATTGAAGAAACTTGTGTACTTCTAATCTTTTATTCTGAGTTATAAACAAACAAATATACCTTTTATGAGAAATTACATGTATATTCTTAATTGTATCTTTTTCATTAATTTTATAAGTGTAACCTACAAATTATTCCTTGTAATCTACTAAGACACTCGTGCATAGGATGGGGTTTTGACTAATGAATCTAAAAGTAAGTACTTACGTTACTATAAAATATATTTATAAAGTAATTAGTAAAGATTCCATGTATGAATAAGTTGATGGACTGTCTCTGCGTAGACATCCGATAAAATTTGAATGGTACAGAGAAGATATATCCGTACAGAGAAGATTTATGCGTACAGAGAAGATTTATCGAGAAACGGGCCAACTTTTTTAAAGGAAAAAAAGTTGATGGACATCATATTAAAAAACGTATACATGTCATGCATGTAAACATCAACACCATTTCACATTTTAGAAAACATTGTTCTATCTATAATGAACAAACATAATTTAGATGGTTTTATTTGTAAAACAAATAAAAAATGTGTAACTTTTAGTAATATGTTCCATGATGATAATTTTAATAAAGTAAAGTTGAATAATGTTTTAATTTGTAAAACATACATGGATTATATTTTAAAAACTGAATTATGTATAAGTTATTGCATAACTTTGTATTTACTAATTAAACCAAGTGAGAAAATGTAATTAGCACTAAAATATTGTATACTAAAACATCATAATAGAGTTTATTGCATGGAAACACCAAAAGATTATATCAATTATGCTAGTTGGTATGCTAAATTTTTATGAGAAAAAAAGTAATTAATAAAAATAATCAGAATGTTTATTTTCCATACATATTTATTTCTTATAACACATACTCGACTTACTACTTTCTCATCTATGTAACATGTCATAATTATATTCACATTCGTATTTGAATATTTATTATTTCTTCATATTATATTGTATAGTAGATGATTTTGTTCATATTTAGATCTTTGAATCTTAAATGCATGTACCGAGTTAGACGAATGAGGCTAAGTATAATATCATTGAAATAAAACTTAGGCATAATGTTAAAAGTAGATGATGAATGCATATAAATTATTGAAGGAACCTCGATATGGTTTATACCATGAACATATATCTTCAAACATTTCAAAATAAATGGGTATAATTCTGGTGAGTTGGTTTTCACATTTAACTCAAATTTTAATTATATATAGAATGTTCATGGATAATGATGAATATTATGTCGTGGTCATAAAATATTTTTACAAAAATAATATATTTTTAGCAAAAGTGAATGAAATTGTTGATAATTCAAAGTTCCAACCTAAAGAAAAATACTTTATAATATTAAGAGATTCATATGAAGGGGTGTCATCACTTGCATCAAAGGTATATTGAATGACATATTTGGAATACATGTCAAAGAATCATGTAAGCTATTACATTAATGTATATGTGAATGTGTGTGATCAATGATCGAGAAAAGTAAAAAAATTACATTATCAATATATGTCAACTAAAATGAAAGAACAAATTTTATCAGTCATGAGGGTAAAAACATTATCGTAAACCCAAAGAATATTTGTAATGAAGTGTTAATATTTCTAAACTCAAATAAGATATATGTATTTTTGGTAGATAAGATGAGAAAAAAATCACATAGAAAACATTGTGAATATGTCCATGTCCATGATTCATATGATTATGTGTTTGTAAATATCAAAATGTTTCATTACCAAATGAACCTTGTATACATTTACAAAATTTCTTCATGGGTATATTTGTACCAATTATAATAATATTCACGATATATATAAGTTAACAATAACACCAACAAAATTAATATAAAAGTACTTGAAAATTGATAGTACTAAAAAATAAATGAATAAAATCCATACTTTTAACTACATGTCGCATGGTACATAATAAATAATACTTTCATACTCATAAATAAATACTACTCTTAATAAAATAGGACACATAAATTTGTATAACAAAATGACAATAATAAACATAATTGTGGAAAAAGTACTCATAAATAAATAGTCAGTACATGAAATATGTATGATAATATTGATAAATAAGTAATGATCATAATAAAAATTGTTAAATTCACATATCAACAATAGTGATATACAAAGACTTCAAAGATACTCATATAAAATAATAAATTACACAATATATGCATAATTATAGTTATAAATAAATAATAAACATAATTCAAAATTGTGCACATATAAATTTTATTACAATTCAAGAATATCAATAACAATCACAAATTTACAAATTTTCTCATGGATAGATTTGTAATAATTATAATAATATCATGATATATACAAATTTTAATACCACCAACAAAAATAACATAAAACTACTTTAAAAAATTAAATAGTACTTGTAAATAATAAATAAAAATCCCTAATTTTAACATGTTGCATGGTACATAACAAATAATAATGTCATGCTCATCCATAAATAATATTTTCAATAAAAAAAGAGAATTAAATTTGTACATCAACGACAATAATAAGCATAACAACACAAAAGGCGCTCACAAATAAATAGGAAAATGCATTACATATGTATGATGGTACTGGTAAATAAGTAATGATAAATAGTTGAAATCCAGATTGTGATAATAATATACATAGCCTTCCAGAAGATACTCATATAAAATAAAACATTACACAAAATATGCATAATTATACTTGTAAATATAAAATAAATACAATTAAAAAATGGTACAAATATAATCTAAGTACAATAGCGATAATTAGAGAAATATACATTAATTAAAAAAATCTCATGGACAAGATATGTACTACTTATAATAATATGCATGATATATAAGCTATCAATGCCATCAACAATAGTAATTTTAAAGTGCTCAAAAAAATTGAAAAGTACTCATAAATAAATGAATAAAACCCCCTAATTTTAACAATATGTTGCATGGTGCATAAAAAATAATAGTTTTTCACACATAGTATTTTTAAAAAATGGTCACCTCTTGTATAAAAATATATACTACTAATTATATCTAAAACGACCAACAAAAATAACACATAATAAATAATTTTATCCATTTTCCCTTCTGTTGAATTTACTACTTATTTTTCTCATAGTTATTTTTAATTCTATCTCTTTCACTATCCAATTCTAAGGTAATTCTAACGAATTATTAATTCTCTATTTATATAGACATTTTTAACTTTCTATAAAAATGTGAGACAAAAATAGGGTGTAGACTGGGTACCGTGTATCACTATTCACATGAGATCATATCATGATATTATAATTTTAACAAAATAAAATAAAAATAAATATTAAAGCAAACTTGCATGGAACTCTAGTTGGAGCATCATGCAGGTGCACTTTGGCAAGCCTAAAGTCCCTAATTGTGACACCATGTCTCTATCGAGCATCACACATAACCGACTTAGTGGCCCTAATGTCTCTATGGATAGATCATACCTTATAGCTATCAAAGAAATATCATATATGTTAGCGATGCAGTTAGCGTTGGGAGGAAGATGTGTTTGTCTCTTTACACAAGCTAATCACCGTTGCCATCAATGGCATTGTAGAGGATCCTAGCCTTCTTCTGGACCTTCTCCAATCCCCCCTGCTCTAGGAGTTCATTAGACACCAACCCCACAGATGTAGATGGTGGAGCACTGGGGTGTGTTGTACAACAAAGTGTTCTCTAGGTCACGTATTCGAGCATCACATGGGTGATAGGCTGAGATGGGCTAATGAGATCCTTGTTGGTGATGGTCATATCCCTTTTCATCTATTTATTGATATTCCAAAGCCTTGTGTACCTCATAAAAACCATAATCATATCCCTTGTTGTCTATTTATTGATATTCCCCACATTTATTATAATCTTCTTTCACATCGTAGATGGATCCATAACTATTTTTTTTGTATCTTTTGTTGTTGGAATGGCACAAAATCATCCAAACAATGAGGTTTGGGATAACTCCTCTTGTCTATCCTTTTTGGAAGATACTTGAGGCCTGGTCCCAAAAGAGATGTAGCATATGTAACAATCACTACTACAGAAATAGCATTCAGTGTCACTTTTCTGGGCGTCGGTTATTAAGGAAAACCGACGCCTAACATTTAAGGCGTCGGTTGTTCAAGCAACCCGACATCTATATTCGAAGACCAGCCAGACACGGGTACGCTTTGTATTAAGCGTCGGTTGTTTATAACAACCCGACGCTTAAAGTCGCCCGCGAAATCCATATTTCGATCAAAAAAAATAGTGTCATTTTCAGCGTCGGTTATATACGTAGAAACCGACGCCTATGTGCGATGAAAATTTGCGCGAAAAGTGTCACTTTCAACGTCGGTTATCCTTGTATAACCGACGCTGAAAGTGGTTCCCGCCAAATAATTTCATGAAAATATCGTCCAATTGGACGTCGGTTTTTTCAAACAACCGACGCTAAAGATGTTTAGGCGTCGGTTGTTTTAAACAACCGACGCTATTTGGGAACTTCATTACCCTCGATCGCCCGACTCTTCCCCTTTCTTCTGTTTCATTGCGATTTCCCTATTTCTCTGCTGCCGCCGATTTCTCTCCGGCGATTTCTTCTTCAGCTCCCCTTCTCCGCCACCACTCCTGCTCGCCGCCACTCCTGCCGCCGTTGGACACCTGCTCGCCGCCGCTCCTGCTCGCCGACGATCCTACGCCTGTTGTTGCTCTGCGTCGCCGCCACCGCCGCCGCCTGCTCGCCGACGATCCTGCTCCTGCTGCTGCTCTGCGTCGCCGCCGCCGCTGCCCGCTCCTTCCTCCTTGTTGCTGCTCTGCGTCTCCTTGCTCACGCCCTAACTCTGCTGCTCACAAGGTACTAGCATCAAACCCTTCCTCTGCCATTCTTTCTAGGTTGACGCCCTAACTCTGCTGCTGTTTTAATGCTAGTGTCAGGGCTATCTATCTAGGTTGATGTATGAGCTATCCCCTGTATTTTTTTTCCTACTCTCTTTGTGTGTATGAGCCTGTTCCTTGGTTGTGTATGGTCTTGCTGTTTGGAGATGTTTTGATCCCCTGTGTGGGATACTTTCTCCTTTTGTTCTTTACGTTTGGTCAGGTGTGTTGTCTGTAAATGCCCAAAGTTTTTTTGGTATCAATAGTTGAGTGTTTTTCACAAAAAAAAAGATGGAGAAGTTAAATGGATACAACTCTGTACATAGGTAGGTGTAGTTCTCTAGCTAATTACAATAAGAACATGACAATATGATAATAAACATCTACAACCTAATGCCACCTACCAAGACATATACTAATACCACCTCCTCACCTATCAAAATCTTAAGGTTAGACATATAAAGGAGGAAGAGTTGTGAAACATGTGTACATGAATCTGAAGCCACTATACAAACTCTGTTTGAGTGTTTAAGTATCAAGCATCGTTAGTCCAATACATAAGTACTAGAAGTATCCATGGGTTAAATAAGGTGAACTAGTTGTGTAATGTTAGGGTTTCTGTAGTAGTGGGTGCGCCTACTACATTTGGGGGTGCGCCTTATACTATTTGATATCCTTGATTTTATCTTCTATCCTAAATAAAATTAAGGGACCCATGATTAGAAAACAATTCCAAACTTGGCACCCACACTAATTGGAAGGAAATAAAATATGATTATTGAAATGCACATTTGTGATGTGATACCTTTTTTAGGATGCATATATTAGATTCAACCTTTGAGACATCCTTTTATGAGTTCCAATACAATTAGGGTTTCATTTCATTGCCATTGTATGTATTATAATATTACATCTTTCACATAAAAATTAATTAAATTGAATCCTATTAGAACCCTAATTTAAATCCTAATTTGATTTAAACTTGTCCATTCTAGCATCCTAATTTGATTTGATTAAACCCTAACATTGTTTAAACCCTAACATCAATTGTGATGAAACCCTAACATGTACATATCTATTATTGTGTTTGTTGGCCTAGAAACCCGTCCAAGATTGACTCATTAGAAGTAAATCTTGGATAGTCCCCGGTTTGGGACTGTTCTTGAACACCTAATCTCACTTAGGATGTAAGTGTATAATGTGTATTGGGTTTTCGAGAAAATTTTGGTAGCATTTCCCCGTTTGTTCTCTAAGTACATATGTACTTAGAGAACAGCGGGGAAATGCTGCCGAAATTTTCTCGAAAACCCAATACACATTATACACTTACTAGTGAGATTAGGTGTTCAAGGATGGGATAGGTGGTACACATTTATTATATATAAGAATGACATCACATGTGTTTGTTGGCCTAGAATGTGAACAATCATTGTTTTTTATATTACTTGTACATTGGTATAAATTAGAATGAACAATCACTAAATTATATACTGTTTGTATGGAGTCCGGCTTCATTGTAGATATCTATTATTGTGTTTGTTGGCCTAGAAACCCGTCCAAGATTGACTCATTAGGAGTAAATCTTGGATAGTCCCCGGTTTGGGACTGTTCTTTAACACCTAATCTCACTTAGGATGTAAGTGTATAATGTGTATTGGGTTTTCAAGAAAATTTCGGCAGCATTTCCCCGTTTGTTCTCTAAGTACATATGTACTTAGAGAACAGCGGGGAAATGCTGCCGAAATTTTCTTGAAAACCCAATACACATTATACACTTACTAGTGAGATTAGGTGTTCAAGGATGGGATAGGTGGTACACATTTATTATATATAAGAATGACATCACATGTGTTTGTTGGCATTTCCCCGTTTGTTCTCTAAATACATATGTACTTAGAGAACAGCGGGGAAATGTTGCCTAATCTTTTCCTAATATATACTTGTTTCCTAATATATACTTGTTTTCTCTGATCATAGAATGGATAGATCATGGATGTCCATTCGTAATCGTTGCACCCCAGAGTTTATATCTGGTCTTGATCAGTTTATTAGATTTGCCGAGGAACATAGGAAAAAACCTACAGATAGGTTCTACTGTCCATGTAGGCATTGCGGTAACAACTTGAAACTCAACACTGGTGAGGAAATCAAAAGTCATGTCATGTGCAACGGGATTGTACAAGGCTATACAGAATGGCACTGGCATGGAGAGATTTCAAAATCGAAACCAGTAGATGTCGATAGCAGTGCTTGGGTGGAAGAAGAAATTGCCTCTGATGACGTAAATGTGAACGAACCAGTTCCAGCAGACATCGTTGATGCGATGCTGGATAGTTGTAGGGTAGAGCACATTGATCCACCTCCTATCTTTACAAACATTGTGCATGATGCTGAGATACCATTATACACAGGCTGTGCTAAGTTTACGAAGCTTAGCGCTGTGTTGAGATTGTATAAGTTGAAAGCTAACAATAGATGGAGCGACAAAAGCTTCACTTCATTGTTGACTTTGTTGAAAGAAATTCTTCCTGAAGGAAACGAGCTTCCAATCTCAACATACCAGGTAAAGAAAATGTTGTGCCCAATGGGAATGGAGGCCAAGAAGATACACGCATGCCCGAATGATTGTGTATTATTTCAAAAGGACTATGTAGATTTGAAAGATTGTCCAAAATGTGGTGCGTCACGGTATAAATTGACGACTTCGGGGGAGTCCAAAACTGGTTCTCCTGCCAAGGTGTTGTGGTATCTACCTATAATATCACGGTTTCAACGCTTGTTTGCAAATTTGAAAGATGCGAAGAATTTGAGGTGGCATGCAGATGTTAAGAAAAATAATGATGAGATCCTACGACATGCGTCTGATTCCCCACAGTGGAAGAAGATTGATCTATTGTACCCTAAATTTGGTGAAGAAGATAGGAATCTAAGACTTGGGCTTTGTACATATGGGATGAATTCGTACGGGACATTGAGCAGCCAACATAGCACTTGGCCAGTCATGCTTGTTATATACAATCTTCCTCCCTGGATGTGTATGAAAAATAAGTACGTTATGTTGTCATTGTTGATATCGGGCCCTAAACAACCCGGAAATGATATCGATGTTTATCTTGAACCTTTGATTGATGACTTAAAGAAACTTTGGGCTGAAGGTGTGATGACCTATGATGCTTCAGCAAGAGAGACATTTCGTTTGCACGCTATGTTGTTTTGCACTATTAATGACTTTCCAGCATATGGGAATTTGTCTGGATATAGTGTCAAAGGAGCTAAAGCGTGTCCTATATGTGAAGAAAACACTGATTCAATAAGACTAAAACATGGCGGCAAGACTGTATATCTTGGTCATCGAAGGTTTCTTTCAAAATTCCATCCGTATCGTAGGAAGCGCAAAGCATTCAATGGATGGAATGATGAATGGAGTGCACCTAAACCTATACCAGGGGATGTTGTTTATGAAAGAGTAAAAGACATTGTCAATGAATTTGGTAAGAAATCACAATGTAGTATGGCCACACGGAGTGACAATTCTTCATTCAAGAAGAAGTCAATATTTTGGGATCTTCCTTATTGGAGTTCTTTGACAGTCAGGCATTGTATCGATGTAATGCACGTTGAGAAAAATGTCTGTGATAGCATCATTGGTACTCTATTAAATATACCAGGTAAGACTAAAGATGGGATAAAATCCATACTGGACCTACGTGAAATGGGAATAAGGTCAGAATTAACAGAATTACGTGAAATGGGTAATAAAAGAACATACTTACCTCCCGCTTGTTACACGTTGTCTAGAAAGGAGAAGAAAACTTTTTGTGAATGCTTGGTAAATGTTGAGGTGCCACATGGTTACTCATCCAACATCCGTAGATTGGTATCAATGAAAGATCTGAAGTTGATAGGTCTTAAATCTCATGATTGTCACACTCTAATGCAACAAATATTTCCCGTGGCAATTCGATCTATATTGCCGAAGCATGTAAGGTTTGCAATTACCAGACTTTATTTCTTTTTCAACAGTCTATGCAGCAAAGTTATTGACCCTGATACTCTCGATAATTTGCAAATAGAAGTGGTTGTTACCCTATGTCAGCTTGAGATGTATTTCCCTCCTTCGTTCTTTGATATCATGGTACATCTTGTTGTCCACTTGACTAGGGAAGTGAAAATGTTGGGACCAGTTTTCTTGCATTGGATGTATCCCTTTGAACGATACATGAGCGTTTTTAAAGGTGATGTTCGAAACCGTTATCGGCCTGAAGGGAGTATTATTGAAGGTTATGTGGCGAGAGAGGTTATGGATTTTTGCAATGACTTTCTCAGTGGTAATGACACTCCTGATAATGACAAGAATATTGAGGAGGGCAAAGGAATTTTGGGATCACGGGTGAAAGTAATCAGCCGTGAGCAGTTGGAACAAGCTCACTTGTATATTTTACACAATATGGACGAAGTGAGTGTTTATATCGAGGAACATACCAATTTCATAAAGAGACAACATCCTCGAGCAAGTTCAATGTGGCTTGCTAGAGAGCATAATAAGACTTTTACTAAGTGGTTTGAAGATAAAGTCTTACATCAACTATCTCAAACACCAAATGATATTACAGAAACTATCAAATGCCTCACCTTTAAACCAAAACTGAATGTTATGTCTTATGAAGGGTTTGACATTAATGGATTCACATATTACACAAAGCGCCAAGATGATAAGAGTGTCGTCCAAAATAGTGGGGTCACTCTTCAAGCGTCGACTATGTACTTTGCAAGTGCAAAGGATAAGAGTCCACGTGAAGCTAAAATGTCATATTACGGTGTCATTGAGGACATTTGGGAGTTTGACTACATAGATTTCAAAATTCCGCTCTTTAAATGTAATTGGGTTGATAACACCAAAGGAGTTATAGTGGATGAATTGGGTTTCACTTTGGTGAACTTTGAAAAGATTGGCGAGAAGGGTGAACCATTCATATTGGCATCACAGGCGAAACAAATATTCTATATTGATGATCCTGCGAATGATAAATGGTCGGTTGTTCTTCATGGTAAAAGACAATTCATTGAAGATCCTATAGATGAAGAAGAGTACTATGATAAGTATGATGACTCCAGTCCATTCTCAGTTGGGTTACCCACTCCACAAAATATTGAAGCTAATGATGACTTATATGTGCGCGGAGATCACAATGAAGGATTGTTAATTGATAAAAGATCACAATTTTAGAGACATGTATGTTAATACAAATGCTAAATGTTTGCCTTTTTCTAGTTAATGCAAATGCTAAATGTTTGCCTTTTTATAGTTAATACAAATGCTAAATGTTTGCATTTTAAATGACATTTTCAGATGGCTGACCATGATGAGCATGATGTCCATGATGAGAATGAAGTCCATGATGAGCATGCTGTCCATGACGAGCATGGCGAGGATACTAATGTAAGTTCTAAAAACATATCCTGTATTTCTATAAAATTCATTATCTTCTAGTTATGTCAAGTCCATGATGAGCATGTTGTCCATGACGAGCATGGCTAATTTAGTGTGTTTTATTTTTGTCAAATTTTAGGTTGATGCACCTGTACCCACTGAAGCACTGGAGCAACTTGATGTGCAGCACCAAACACTTAACAAGAAAAGGGGCATCACTCTGTTGAAGAAGTTATTAGCGCTAAGTGGTAGTGGATCCAAATTGGTGGTGGAGTTTGATAATGGAGGAAATCCAATTGGAGTGAACCGCAATAATTTTGTAAACTATCTTAGGTGTACCACTCGGAGCCATTGTGGTGTTAAGTATGACAATTGACATAAAGTTCCTCAAGGGAAAAAAGACTTGATATGGAAGGATTTATGCGTGAGTTATTATTATTTGCAATTCTATTTTGTAGATTACAAATTCTATTATTTGCAATTCTATTTTGGATACTAGTTAATAACATTTCTATTTTACAGAATCTGTTTGCATTGGATGAGAAGTTGCATCGTAAAAATGTGATGCAACGCGCTGGAAAGATGCTTAGGAATTATAGGACAAATCTGAACAGAGAATACATAAAAGAGGGTGATAAGAAGAAGAAGTCAGCCCTTGAACAATGGAACTTCTTGGACAAAGAAGATTGGGACAATTTTGTTGCTTCAAGAAAATCTGAAGAATTCAAGGTATTAGGCGTCACTCCCAATTTAATTAATATACATCGTATTCACCTATTCAAGATTAACATTTAGTGCTACTAACCAAATCTTTAATGTGCATACTAACTAGGCCCTCAGTGACGCACAAAAAGCAAGGCGTGCACTGAATGTGCATGACCACACTATGGGTCCAAAAGGCTATGCAAGCGTTCGCCAAAGACTACAGGCAGAGTCTGCGGCTACTCAGGAGTCTGCTCCTACTCAGGAGTCTGCCACACCCATGCCTCGCCATGATATCTGGATAGATGGCAGGCAAAACAAGAAGGGTGAAATAAAGAAGCCTGTAACTGCTGAGGCGGCTGCAAAAATGGTAAAATACAACTCTTAGAGAAATCGTTTGAATATTGATTATTTGTGGTGTTAACTTACCAATTTCTGTTTATGGTGATTAGCGGGAGCTGCACGAGCAGAGGAAACAAGGCACGTTCATCCCTAAGGGCACAAGGGATGAATTGACAGTTGCTCTGGGTAACCCAGAGCATCCTGGATGTGTTAGAGGTGCCGGCGCTGGTGTTGGCATCAAAGCATTCTTTGGGCCATCCCAGCGCAAACCCAGAGCGGGACTTTCTCAAGAAGAGGTAACATATTCTTTTTTTAGAATGTTACTGCAAAAGAAAATTCATTAATAAGAAGCTAATGTTTCTTTTATCCATGTATAGGAGAATAAGAGAGTTGAGGATTTATTTGCTAAGAAGGTCAACGATGTAGTTGCTGAGAAGGTCAAGGAAGAATTGCTGCGGTGGCAGGCATCTCAGGCTTCCAATACGCCTATGGCGACCCACTCTTCTCCTGATGCACAGACTGCGAGTAATCCTGGAGACCCATCGCCTAGCACGTCTGATGTAAGTATTGTTTATGACATTGTAGCTAGTCTTTTCAAGATGATATGTTTTCAAGATTATATGTATATATGTATAACATTCTTTACGTAAATTTGTAGGCATTGAAGCCATGCCGCTTAAGAATAGAAGACTATGTTGTTGCAGAGGCACAAGCTTACCCGTCCCTTCCTGGGGAAAGGTTTCACGGGACTCCAATGCCACAGGGCTATGTTCGTGTGGGCCCATTACGTGTGTTACCCGATTGGAGGGAAGTTGCATTGCCATATGCCCACCCAGATATTGATACACTTGGTGAGGCAGAAGGCGGGGTCATATTGTGGCCCAAAGCAGATGTCGTCTACACGACTGAAATTGTAAGATAAATTTACATTGATTTAGACTGTTAATGTGTATATATTATGTCAACTGATCTGAAATTATATATACAGGTTAAAAAGAAGACACCAGGAGCACCTAGGCCTCCACCTCCACTTCCCGCATTACCAACTTGGGTTCCAACTGACCTAACATACCCGTTAGGTCCTGCTTGTAGGGGAATGGCATGTTGGCTACGTGCACATAATATACATTGCCCTATAATAGTTTCTTTAGATGCAGATTATGCAGGTCGATCATACGATAGCTCTTTATTTATACAAGATATTATTGAGCTGTTTATGTATGATTGGCTGAATACATCAATGATAGAGACATGGATAAGGTGAGATCTTGTTTATACATCCATATACCTTGTGTAAGATCCGGTGATCTGGTTTCTTATATATTAATGCATACGTAATACATGTTTTGCAGCTACTTAGTCGAAGATCATTGCAAACAATTTGCATTTGATCATGTGGGATTTTTGATTCCATCATTGATTAGTATGGTAGCTAAAGACCCTGATAATGTTCAACAATACTGTATAGATGCTTTTACAATTTTTGGTCAGCAAAAGAAGACGATAATAATAGCTCCATTCAATGTCAAGTAAGTTTACTTTATTTATAATTTGGACTTAAGAAAATTCCATTTTTATTGTGCATTTTGAGTTATTAATTGTTAACTTTTTACCTCTAGCGATAAACATTGGGAGTTACTAGTTATTGTCCCCGGGACGTTCACTGTTTATTATCTAGATCCCGCGGGAAGTACATTAAACACTAAAATTGGACACGTAATGAGAATGCCATTATTCTGGTGAGAAATATTTCATTTTTGTATCTGTTACCATCTGTTATTACATTACTATTTACTTATGTAATTTGCTGTGTTATATTAACATGTAGGGGTTTAGATGCATTCAAGAAGGCTGGAGGAACGGTCCCAAGGAAAAAAACCAGCCAATAAATTGGGAGAACGTACAAGTAAGTTCCCGACTCCAATGTATATATTATTGATGTGAATTGTGCTTAGTTGTATGATTTTGTATGTTTCAATTTATAGTGCGCTACACAAGACAATGGCTGGGCATGCGCATACTATGTGATGCGATTTATGCAGATGATTATCAAATATGCCACATTGGACATCGATACCATACATGAGGTATTATATATAGTCTCATTAGTTAGTATGAAATATATCAATCTTATCTTATTTTTATATTATTACTTATATATATACATCATTCTCTTTGCAGGTGTTTAAAACTGACAACACTACAGGTAAACGCTTAAAAAATATACATGCTCCATATACGATGGAAGCATTAAATGAAGTAAGAGAAGAATGGGCAAAAGCCATACAAGCAGTGGCAACTGTAAGATATAATTGGGATGTTGATAGCGATAATGAATGATACTTTGTAAATGAATATTTCTGAATGTTAATACATGTATTTGAATGTTTCTATATGTGTGAATGTGAGAATTGAATTGATGTCTGAATGTATGTACTTGTGTGAAATTTTCTTTGTGACTTTTGCAGGTTTGCGGCCTGTTTGTAGGCTGATATCAATGGATGTCGTAAACCTACAGTTCAGAAAACTGAACTGCAGGTTCTCATCCTGCTGACCAGCCACAGCAGGCCTGCAAACTGATATGAAAAATATATATATATAAATAGGCATCGGTTATTTAATGAAAACTTTCAGCAAAGACATACAGCGTCGGTTATTTATAGATAACCGACGCCTGATGTGGCCAAAGCAGTCCTGGAAATGGCGTCGGATATTCGTATCGAACCGACGCCTATTTAAACAACAAAGCGTCGGTCGTTTGGTATATAACCGACGCCAAAAGGGTTCGTGCCACATAAAACGGCGTCATCTAGGACACTTTATGCGTCGGTTATCAACTAAAAGACCGACGCTACATGGAATATAGGCGTCGGTCTTTTAGTAAATAACCGACGCAGAAAGTGCCCTAGATGACGCCGTTTTCTGTGGCGCGAACCATTTTGGCGTCGGTTATATACTAAAAGACCGACGCCTATAGGTTAAATAGGCGTCGGTTAAAAAACCGACGCCGAAATATTCGACCTTTAGCGGCGCCCACATAGGCGTCGGTCGGAAACCGATGCCAAATGGGGTTAAAAGACCGACGCCAAATGGGGTTTCTGTAGTAGTGAATGAGATCTTCTCCCAAGCTTCTATACAATCACCCATTAGCAAGGAGGCAGATGACTAGAGGTGCCTCCCCACATTGTTGTTAATAACATGTGGATCAAATTTTTGATCTGTGGGTGCTTATAGAAACTACATCTCGAAACCGGTGGAATCATACAAGTCTTTATTATGTCATCAATAGACAACACAAGTGGGTCACTTTCCCAGCCACCTTGTTGGGTCTAGTGGGGATATCTTTGTTCCACAACCACTTTGAGTTCCTGGTCTGGTTCCTAAAGTTGTCGGCTAACAGATCTTTAGCCAAGCTAAAGGTGAAGTTGTCAAACTAGTCTACTCCTAGAGGGACATCCACCAAATTTGAAATAGATAAAAGTGAGTCAATGACCATGTGGACACCTCCATCGTTCAGCAAAAACATGAGAAGTTCCCAATCGCATACTCGTTCTTTGTCCAAACATATCATTGAAGAATGTCTCTAGTAACATCATTGTGATATCAAGATTAATTATGCAAAGCTCATCACACCAATTATCAAACCAAAAGGCTAACTCGCCTCTTTCCAACTCCAACCCAAGTGTGTCATGAACTTTGTGAACGTTTGCCAAATCTTTCTTCAATATGGGAGGGGAAAGAAATCAGACCCAAAGAGAAAGGGTGATCATTATCATGGCCCTCTCTCAACTTATTATATTTTTATCTATAGAATGAACCCCACAAAGATATTCCCATACAGACCTCCCAACAATATTCCAAAAGAAAGGCTTGAAGAGTAACCGACAAGTTCGTAACCAAGCTCACTATATACCTTTGGCATGATTACAAACTGCCTCCTCACCCAAGATTTTCTTTTGGATCCAACTCTTTCCTTCTAAAGGAATGAAACAAGGATATCTTATATTGTGTTGACCACATAAAGGGGAATAAAGGAAGCATCCAGAGAGTAAAGAGGAACTAAGTCTAGTGTGTGTGTAGTGAGGACAACCCATATTGTGAAGAAGAGAAGATGACCCTTCCATACACCACTCTTGTGTGGGTCTTCTCAATGAATAGGTAAAAGTGTTGAGACTTCCCAGGTCCTTTGGTTAAGGGGGCACCCAAATACTTTCTGCTTGTTCCTTTTTGTGACCAAACCCGAATAAAGCCTCAACATTAGAAATGAGTTTTGGTACATAGACTCTATCATAAAACTCAATTTATCGCTATTAATCTTTTTTCCAATAGCTAGATCGTGTTTATATAGGATCCTCTTCATATGCTCCCGGAAATGGGAGATGAAGTCTAGTAGACCACCCTCACCATCCCTCTTGTACTTTCTACAAAGTCCAACTTAGAAAAGAATCAACAAAGAAGGAGAAATATGGTTCCATACTTCAAACCTTGAATCATGGGGATAAAACCTTCTATATGTGTATTCAAAACTACTAATATCCAAGCATCTAGAAAAAATAAACTGATTCACAAATGAGAAACCTCCTTAGAGAAGATGTAACATCTCAAGATTTTAGGCTTTGGATAAATAACCTTAAAAGTAATGATTGGACTACCCATATCACAAAGGTGAAGTTCCTTTTTAAGGATCCCATCACTAAGAACTCTAAAGTTATGTGTTCTCATCCCAGAGTAGTACTAGGATAGGTGACCTTCTTGGAAGTTGATCCTGGGTTGTGTATGAGTGAGGAAAAATCATGCAACAAGGCTAGTAGTGGCATGTGGTAGCCAATCGTCATTCCTAAAATTATACTAGATCATTGGGAGATGGACACGAGCATTAAAAATTGTATCATAGTCACTTCCCCTCTAGTACGTGGGGCCCACATGGGCATGTGACACCCTAGTCTCGAGTTGTGCGGTCCAAGCATGTTGGAAAGGGCTAACAGAGTTGATGAAGTCATCCTTACACTTGTAGCATCCAAGCATGTTATAAAGGGCTATCTATGTTTAGGGGGGCACCCTTATGTTGATAGATGTGAATGTGAGATGGGTGTACATGAGCTATTATGGGTCTACATTGAAATAGTGAAGAGACTATGAGGCCATATAATAGAGCCTTGACAAGGACATCAAGAGTCTAAGTGGGAGAGATTATAACATCCTAGGATTTGAGGCCTCAAATAAAATGATTCTAAAAGGAATGATCGGGCTACCCTTATCTCAAAGGTGCACCTCCTTTTCAGGGAACTTGTAAAGAGAGGGACCTGATAGGGGATCCACTCTTCAATATTTTGAGAGATAAAATCATCCTATTCTAAATATGGAGGAAAAGAGGATATTCATTTATTGTCAAATGATATATATATAAGATAGAGCATATTAATTGATAAGAAACCAAAACAAAGGTATTATAAAGTTACAAGTTATTCCATATACAATTTTCCCTCAACGTTAAAGGTGAGACATAAAACAAAAAGGTGTACAACTAATAAATCTAACAACATGTCAGACCCATTGATGAGAGCAACCTGGCCATTCTAATATGTGCTCAAATTTAAAATCTTGAAAATGGTCTTATTTAGTCATTCTCCTCTAATGTACCTACACCTGGGTGGAAGGAGAACACCCATAAAACAGGAAACAAAGGCATGTATCAAAAACATTGAGTATGTGCATATAGACAACATTTGGGCATTATATTGGGTTACAGGTATGGAACGTATGTTCCCATGAAAAAAGGTATATAAAGGTAGGTAAATTCAACAAGAGTCAAATCAAGAAATTGAGGCATAACATACATGAAGATCGGTATTTGAGATAAAAGAAACATATTGTCCTAACAAACATTCACAAGTTCTAAATAAATAGTATCTTTGCATGCATAAACAATGTAGAGTAAATACTCCTAACATAGGGCCATAACACAATAGGATCATGCCTAAAAAGTAAGGGTGGAAATGCATTCCCCAGACAAAATATGTGCGCTCTATATATGTATGGTTGTACATAAGTACCACTATTATAGATATTTTGGTCAAACATTTAGGATGCACAAATAGAATTTCAAGACTAGCATTCTTGTCATATTTCACATCAGGTATTAAAAGCATAGCAAGAGGGGTCAAATGACCCATAAAAAGGAATATCTCAACATTCACACTACTTTAGTTGATATCAATCCGGGAAGGTAGAACTTCAATTTTAATTAAAAAGGAGCAATGTTCAGTAATGTGCGTCAAAGTAGGAAATTAAGAATTATAGTCAATAAATTGCCCAAAAATAAATAGAGGTTTGCACATACCTGATCTTTAACATTAATGGCTAACTCAGTAGATATACTTGGTCCACAAAGTCAAGTTTTCATCTTAGGAACATGTTAGGTATGTGAGTCAAACCAAACCAAACATGTGTATACATTCCTATAATAGATTTTCATATTTTTCTTGCTTAGTCCCGATCACCTAATGTCATATTATGATTTTCAATCCTGTTAAGGAAATATATCACTCATTATACATGTATAACATGTATAAGTGTCTAGGTAGCATTAATTACCATTTCATATCCACCCTTGTATAGGTTACAACATTTTAACATGTATAGCTATCCATGATGACACACACACACACACACACACACATATATATATATATATATATATATATATATATTTATATATATATATATATATATATAGGTATCACCATTTAGTTAGTGACTATCACTCATTATACATGTATAACATGTATAAGTGTCTAAGTGGCATTAATTACCATTTCATATCCACCCTTGTATAGGTTACAACATTTTAACATGTATAGCTATCCATGATCACACACACACACACACACACACACACACACACACACACATATATATATATATATATATATATATATATATATATATATATATATAGGTATCACCATTTAGTTAGTGACTATTGCATGGGTGGTTTAGAATTCATATTGACATGCCATTAACAAGTAAGGTCACACATGAACATTCTAGATAAATATTCACATTTCAGGCTTTGATTTACATTCCTTCTCACTACATCGCCCTCATATATACATATTGTTTATCAATATCATATAGACCATTTTGGCCATAAGTCAAAGATAGGTGCTACATGAGATATAATTAGGTTAAAATGCCCTTATTAGAGGAGTATATGGTTTACATTCATATAAGAGTATGTTTGTGAGATATAAAGTCACCCATACCTATATATATATATATATATATATATATATATATATATAACTAGTCTTTTCTATTGTTTTTATCATATGTCCATTTATTCACATTGGAACCAATATAGTCAAATGTATTACCTAAATTCCTATTTATTTCTAGTTATCATCAAGTATATTGATATGTGTTACAGATGCACCAAAATATGTATTCATACAACAATCATTAAGTAGATTTTCAAATGACATGGGTCATTCTTATACCTTAAAAACTTTGATTACTATGTTTATCAATAATCTAAGTCTGTACAAATTATTGCCTCTCTAGTTGTAGTATAATATGTTCTATATGTGTGTAGACCAACATGATATAGTGATATGTACTACATTGAATTATCCAATGTGTTACTATATTTGAGCATTTAGATTATGCCCGTAATAAAGTATCTAGCCTATCATTAACTTATTAATTGACTTATTAAGAACTAAAATACAGGAATGAAGAGAGCACTAACATTTGAAATGATGGATACATTCTAGATAATTTCAATTAGAAGGGCGGTATCATTATTCATCATACAACCCCAAGTCAACAGTAGTGGGTTGATGATGATATGTATGGTTTTATTATTTATGGACCAGATTTATGTTTGCACTCAGGTCACAATGGTTCTCTTAGATATCAAGAGGTTTCTTCGCTCCTCAAGGCTCACGTTTATTTGTGAAGGAAGATGGTCACAATGGGGTTTATACAAGGATATATTATACAGACTTATAGTCTCATCATTGGTCTAGGTTTGGATTATTGTAGGAAATGCATCACTAGTTTGTGAGTGATCTTTGATGTGGATTTGTCTATGATGACTATTTCCTTTGTATTGATGTTGACCAAGGACTGAGGCAATTCAAGGCAAGAGACAGGAACATTAATTCATTATAGATGTTCAATAGTGGGTGGGGTTGAGTTAGCCACTGGTCTCTGCACTTGGTGGCCACATACGTCTCTGTCAAAGCATGTAGCAGAGGTGTGAAGCCTACTATTGGCAGCTAGGACAAGGAAAGGGAACAAAAGTGATAGGATATGTAGGGAGTAAAATCACTTGGAAGGAGAACCCACATGTGGATGGTGGTTGTGAGTGTAGTTGCACTTTGTCTGCTAGGGGTAAGCCAATAGGTGATTCATCTGTGGTGTTCTAGTACAGGGGGGAAGGAGGTGGAGAAGAGGAGTTTGATGACTATGGCGGTGTAACTACTGGGGTAACTGGCAGATGTGTTTGCCCTGGTTGCCTCCTCTAGTGACCGGCCTAAATCGCGCGTCCAAAAGGGAGCGGATTTGAAGTAGTCGGACTTTTAAATTTATAACCCGAAACCTTCTAGGCCCCACAACTTTATTTACGGGGTCGAAGTAGATATACGGGGTCGAACACAGGGACAAGGGTGGTAGTGTTAGGAATGCGGAATCGACACGTTACACTCCGGTATGGGTAAGGAGATGATAAAGTTCCCCAAGGGAACAACAGGCTAAGGTCGATAAAATAAAATAAAACTATCTCCAACTGGAGCTACGAGGAAAATTAAGGTTTTAAGCATTTATCAGTTTTTAGGGGTTTTCGTGCGGAAACAGAGAGGATAATACAATTGCTTTTAGTAAGGAACGAAGGAGAAAGCTTCGGTAAAACAAGCAGCAGTAGAAACATCTTGTACCCCTTCTCTCGAAGCGGGTACCTCTAACTAAGCCTCAACACCTCTCTCGAGGTTGCTGGTCTTAAGTTAGAGTGGAAAGGTCACTAAAGCAACTCCGATCTTGGGCACTCTCGTACTCCCATATCGGACCAAACACTAGAGCCACAACACCTCTCTCGAGGCTACTGCAACGGGAAAATACGATTCGGTAGCTAGTCAAAACGTGATCCAAGCGTACAAGCTAGAGTTCGGATGCTAAACAAAACAATCATCCAACAAAAAGGGACCTAACATAAAACAACAGATAATTAAAACTCTTCTAATTCCATTACCATAAAAGGGTCTGATTACATTGCATAAGTAAAGAAAGCAAATGACTGAAATAAGTAAAGATAAATGTCTCCTTCTTGATTTAGAAGGGCGACAGGAAGTAGCAGATCCCTGAGATCCCTCCAGCCCGATACCAGGCGGGAGCCTTGCCCGATACGTCCGTGTCAGGAGGCACACCCTCTCGAGCGACACGCCGTGACTGGAGATGCGTATCGGGCTTGGTATCGTGTCGGGCCAGAGTTTTGCTGAGGGTATTGGGTACTCAAATCGGGCGTCCTTGTTGGCCGATATCGGTCTGCATCGGTGCCCGGGGCCGATCCTAAGTGAACAATTCCCTCCCTCTCGGGTCGGGGAAGTGCTCACCTAGTATCGCCCGATACACCTCTGAGGCACGACACGCTAGCTCCAGATGTTTTCCCAAGTTGGCTTTCGAGAGATTCCGGCCTGTCCCATCGGAGTCCTGCTATTTATAGGCAGCGGTTGGGGGAAGTTATGGTTCTCCGGACGCCACGTGCCCTTCATCAGTTCCATCATCGCGGATTCAGGGATGCCTGATATGCGTATCGCCCGGCACAAGGATGTCGGGCTGTAAGTGTGTCGGTCATCGTGACGAGTGGCGCCTGCCGGTGGGTGGCCTGTATCGCGCGACACGCTTCAGCAGTCGTGACAAGTCTGGCTCCCTATTGGGTAAATGGCGTATCGCTCGTCCGCTCCTTCTTGCGCGACATCCTCGTGTCGTGCGGTAGTGTGCCGCGCACCCGTGTCGGGCGGCGAGCGTATCGGCTGGCTGGTTGGTAAGAAGGCCGATGTAGGTGGAACACGTTGGTGGGTCGGGACGGGCCTTTTTGCTGATAATGAGTTAAAATTCGAGGAAAACTCTGTAAAAGATGATAATATTGAGTTAAGAGCGTAGCGTGGCCTATTTATGCAAAAACATGACAAAAAGGAGAGGAAAATAGTTTAAAAGGGCATATTTGATAACGAAAAAAGGGCCAAAAACATCACAAAATTTGGTATTATCAACTCCCCCAAACTTAGCATTTTGATTGTCCTCAATCAATCTTTAAACTTTGTTTTGCGACGCTTCTTTTTGACCGGTATAGTTTTTAGACCATGGGTTTGAGCGAGCATTGAGATGTCTTACAGAGAATACGGCCCGACCACAAACAACAGACTTTACTTCTCCTGCCTTATTTAAGCAAAATTTTCTCCACAGCTTCGGTGAGATTTGAGTGCATGATTCCGAAGTTAGCTTTCACACCAAACAACTTTTGGGAACAAAAAGTTGTGTGTTTGGGTAGGCTTAAGGCTTTTTGGGTTTTTCTTGTTTCCCATCAATCCATCCAAGTACGGGTTCGTTAACGGGCGAGTGGTCCCTGCAGTCCAAGCCAGTTGGCTTTAGAGCAGTGATTTCACATCCTACGTACCACTGCCCCGGATCTACCATGCCTAAAGATGAGTACTTTTGGAGAACAAGTGTGTATATATATTTTTTTCTTTTCTTTTTATCGGGCACAACTCTCATGCTTTTATTCACTCTCATAAGGCTATTCTCTCCCTTCTTTTTTTTTGGGATTTTATTGGGTAAAGGAAAACAAGAGGAATTTTTTTTTGCTGTTTGGGAAACTTTTTCCTTCTGCATACACGTCTCTTAGCTGTTGCGATATTTTTTTTCAAAATTTTTGGCGTGGAAAGTCATAGTCTTTTGTTGTTTGAGGCTGCATTATTAGAAAGACATAACAAAACATGCATCTCCTTGGGCACATAGAAAACAAACTGGCAAGAAGTCGTATCAGGTTTTTACTATATAGTGTCTTTGTACATATGTATGGAGACAGAATAAGTGAAAATTTTTAACAATTTTTTTTGTATGAGCATGTATATGTATATGTACACATGATATAGAAGAAGAACAAAAGAACAAAAAGGGTGGAGTTTGAAGAAAGAAAAAAAAATCTTTTTATACCTCCCTCACTGGTACATGGTACCCCCCTCGAACTTACTCCACACTTTGTCCCAGAGTTGTGAAGTAGATAAGGTAGGGTAATGTTAACCCAGTGAGGGTTAGATGGTGAGTGCACATGTGCCAGATAGAAGCTCCCACACATATTCTCCTCGTTTGTTGTGGTAGTCGATGTGGTGGAGCTGGTCAGACGTCTCTTTATTTGATATCCATTCCAGGACAAAGATGCCACAGTCGTTGGATAGAGGAATTTGTTGCGGACTGCGGTGGCAGAACTAGAGCTCGTGCCATTTGCTCGCTGCCATCTCCAGGAATGGTTGTATCATCGCTGCCATCTCGTCGTAGTATTTTCGTACTAAGCGCTCGAGGGAGGTCAACGATGTTGATGTACACTGCACTGGATGATCTTTGTTGCTGTCCGAGCTGTTGTAGAAGATTCCTGTTCGTTGGCGAGTGTACATCGTCAGGAGCGTCCAGTGGTTGTAATGCAGGATTGGCAGAAAGATTGTGCGTGGAACCCTGCGCTCCAACTCTGCCAGAAATGATTGTTTTGCTCTTGATTCATCGGCGAGGCAGATGTCATTGAACAACATTGGATGAGCAATGTATGCATGTTCAAACTTTGTTTGTAGCGTCTGGATGTAGGCGGCCGCCACAGATATCGCCAAGCATCCTCCATCTTTTACCAGGTCCCTTAAGTCATCAACCGGGACTATGACACTACCTGCCTCGTAGATGACATATGTCGAGGTAGAATCAGCTAACTTTAGAAGAATTTCATTAACCTGCTCCTGTGTGAGTGTAGAGCACGAGAAGCGGTCGAAATTGTTGATCAGTTCTTCTGATGTTTCAAGCGAAGCAGGGTATTCGAATTCGTGCACTTCCCGCAGGATCTCTAACTGCTTTCCTGCCCCATAGATGTTTGTTTCCATCTCAGCTTCTTTCTCTGGAGTGCTGCTAGGTTGCGAAGATTCGTCTGCTTTATTACTATCCAGCACCCACTCTGATACCCCTGTGTCTTGGAAATAGTGTCTGTCTTTGATTAATAGCAGGGTGTATATGCTCCTGAGGTGGTAAAAGTTTTGGCCATGAAGATGCCTTATGTATTCGAATATGTTGAGCAACTCCATGGCGCGCAAGACGATGAAGGCGCTGTTTCCGCTTCCCTCTTCTGCTTGGATGGGGAAGTCTCTGATAGAGAAGAAGTTCCAAACGCCGCTGTAACGTTGGACTCCTTGCTTGATAGTTCCCAGAAGATGCAGTGGTAGAAGCGTGAGATGTTTGTCTTCTGGGCGGCTGAAGATATGCCCGGAGCGTGGCACCTCCTTGTTGCAGCAGCTGAGCAGCTGGACGTCATGATTCTGGAGGTCTGCCACACACAGAAACCACATTATCCGGTGTTTGTACGGGGCCAACACGATGTTTGTGTTATGCTCTTCGATGTGTTGCAACATGTTGGCCACCGCAATGGAGTCTGGCACTCCCATCATCAGTCTTCTTGCCAAGGTCGGGGTGACGTTGTATACTGTTCTCCGACCTATCCCGGTGCTGATGTTCTCTATAATTGCACCTTCTAGGACCCTGAACAGCCTTTTTCCGACGACGGATGGGGAGCGGAATATGCTTTTGAGTGCTCCTCATCATACGGAGAAGTAGTCGTCGCTCCAGACGACGTCTTCTTCATCTGCCTGCGACCTCAGAACCTTATTCAACAATTTCTGGTCCCTGATCGACAGGTAGCCGATGACCCTTCTGTCGAAGTCGGCCATCTCGAAGGAAGGTAGCTCCGACGATGCAGAGAACTCATCTTCCGTCGAGCGTCTTCCTCTAGCGGGGTGTCTATCGTTGGCGGCGCATATGTCCCCCCTCCCTATGATTCATCAGAAGAGTCCTCCCCGACGTTGATGTCTTCATTGTCATCTTCAGCTTCGTCTAGGGGGACTCAGGGAGCTGCTTTTTCCAGACCGTGGGAGCTCGCCTGTCCTGCTCGAGCTCCGTTGGCTGATCTTTGTGGCGTCCCTTCCTCGGACATTGGGGATGGCCCGCTGGAAGAGGAAGAGGACGATGATCTTGAGGAGGCTGCTGACGAGGAAGGTTGGGAGCCTGAGCCAAGAGGCGACGGAGACCTTCTCCGCTGCCTTAGGCGCGGATGGTCGTCTCCCCGGTTCAGCCTCTCCTCGATCACGTCAAGGCACTGGAGGGCCTGTTGAAGCATGGCATTACCGGGAAGGCCAGCTAAAGTCAGCAGTTCTCGTTCATGGCTATTCAGCCTCTGCTGGAAAAATGAAAACTTACGGGTTAAAGAAGTAAATGTAGCCAAGTGGCTTTTTGTTACCTCCCACAAGCGATCGATTTCGTGCCCCAGCATTTTCCCGAGCGACGGAGGGGCTCTTGCAGATCTCCCTCTCGTCCTCGCGATACTTTTCTCGTGTGAGGGTCTACCCGACGAGGTAGAACCTATCTCGATCGTCCGCGAGGTGGATGTTGCTGGGCGAGACGTCAGCGCTTTTACGGCCGTCTCCGCCTTGCCTTCTTGTGGTGGTGGAGAAGGACACAATGTGGGTGGGCGATGCTCCACCTCTCTGCTTTCAGCGACCTCCTCTGCAGCTATCACGGGAGACACTGGTGGTGGCGTTGGCATGAGTCGTGCATCTCCGAGATCCATCTCTAGGATGTCGGCGAACATCCTGTTGCTGGTGTCCGGCTGCACTTCTTCTGCCACCACGGGCACCACAAAAATTTTGGGGGTTGCGGGTGTCTCTTCCGCGGCAGCTCCCGTTGTTGTCTCGGTGACCTCAACGATCACTGGTTCTTCTTCAACCACGGCAGGTGTTGTCGTGATTGTGGCTGGTATAGTAGGAGCAATGACAGCTCTATCAACTACTGTCGTCGGTGGCTCTGGAGTGGCGACTGGCTCGGCAGGTGTTGTTGATGTTTTGTCCTGCCTTGGGTTGAGACAGATTGATTCTCCTCTCACAGCCGCCCTCTCTTGAATACCGGTGGTGGCGGCGTAAGCTGCTTCTACCGCCACAGCTTCGATTTCTGCTGTGGTGAAGACCAGCTTTTCTGCGTCGTAGGCGGCGCAGCGAGGGAGTGGAAGGAGGGTGTTTGTCCTTGCGAACTTGTAGAAGTAGCTTCTCCCCTCCTTCTTTATGATGTCGGCCCTCATGAGGTACTTGAGGTCGATCAACTCGTCCCCCTAGTCCTCGAAAGACTGTACGGTTCCCTCGGGTATCCTAACCCAACCGCGATCAGATTGACGATGCCACCCATGCAATATTCCTTGGTGGCATCCTTTATCGGGTGTAACCTATTTAGTAAGAAACGCCCCAGATTGATCACCTTACCCTCCATCATGTACCACATTAGGTGGAGTTCTTCAGTGTAGACGTTGCTGAACTCATTTTTGCTGAAGAGCAGGCATGCTACCAGCTTGTGCACTATCCTCCAAAAATAGGAGTGCACCGCCGCCACCTTGCTTCCCGGCTTGTATGATGACTCGCCGGTCAGCCTCCTCCAGAGCTCCACGGGGTTGAACCCGTCTCCTTTGGTGATCCTTTCACTGTTATTCAACAACTTCTTCTCCTCCTCGCTGGAAGAGAAGATCTCGTTGAGCAGCTTTTCAAAGATGACGTGCTCTGAGTTGTACAACCGCCCTTGCAGTCTGTCTGCTCCGCCATATTCTTCAACGTCCTCAACTGTATTTTTACTCGGCGGAGAGACAACATGAACTCCCTTATGAGTTCGGAGTAGAAGGTGGAGCGGTTGAGGTAGATCTTCCTCAGTCCTGCTGCGGCGAGGACATTCTCCAGTCTTTCGAAAATACCCAATTGAAGGAAGGACGACTGGTGGCAGAATCTGCTCGGCCTGTAGATTTTAGTTGCCAGTTCTGAGTACTGGCATCCATGCTTGTTATCTCTTGGCACGAACCTTCCTGGTGTGTGATCCAGGGGTTCTACCGCTGTGGTCGAAGCTGTTACTAGAGCCGTTACTTCTTCTGTCCTCACTCTCTTCTCAGCGGTTGATGGCCCAGCTGCCTCGGGATTCGGGCGTTTCTGCCCGACCGTTGTTGCTTCAACTGTGGCCTCAGTGTCGATCCTTCTGCCATGTTCGTCAACTCGAATGACGGTTTTCTTTGTACGGGCCATATCTGTTATCATTAAACAAGTTTATTGATCATTTATATGTTTGATATTAGGTAGGAAAAACTTAAAACCGATACCGGCGTTTAATAGAAAAACAGATTGCACGATAGAAATTCGGCCCGATACAAAGCTACCCGACACCACCATATCGGGCTTCAAAACTGAACAAAACGAAGCTTGCCCGATACGCTTGTGTGGGGCGATACGAAGCCTTCAAAAAATCACCGTAGGCTCATGCCCGATACGAGGTCCGGGTGTCGTCCACCAAAAGAACATCTAGGAGATACAAAACTGGACAATACGGAGGAAAGTTGCGCGTCATTTCCGTTGCCCGACACGCTGTGTCGGGCAATACGGTCACGTAAACCAAAGTGCCCGATAGGGTCTTCCCTGATATAAAAACGTGTCGTCTGACAACAAGAATCAAGCGAGGCGACACAAGGATGGGCACACGGCTATCGCCCGATATAGGGTATCGGTCAAGCACGTTCTAAGGACGTGTCGCGCGACACATGTGTCGGGTGATACAAGGAAATCAACTAAAGTTCATCAGCTCGATACGCTGTGCGCGATATGAAGCTCGTGTCGGGCAAGCAGGCTGTCGGGCTATACCTTTGCTATCTGAAGCTACCTTGCGCGACACAAGAGTAAAAGAGGGTTGCGCGACATGGGAGCAAAAGAACGAAATAAATGCACGATGCGGGTAGGTGAAAAGAGTAAATGCATTAGCCCGACACAGTAAAACCTCCGTACTATAAATAGTAATCTCAGCCGGGGTAAAACGGATAAATCCGGGACGTGTGTCGGCTGAGTCTTTGCCTGATACGGTCAGGAAAAAGGGTTACTTGCCCGATACATGGTCCTCAGAACAAAATTCTAGATGAAAAACCCAAAATCAAAGCAAAGGAAAAAGCAATTGATGGGTAAAACATCATTGGCCTAAGGTTAAGTTCCCGGCCTCAGATAGTATTACTCATCAATGCTCATAAAACAGAGCGGCGGCCCATAAAACAGAAGAGTAAGCACACGTGACGCATGCACTGACTCGAGCCTTATTACAGTCCAAATGTTCATAGTGTTTTTCTTATAAGAAAGTAAATAACATCCTATTCTAGGAAAAGTAAAAGCTCGGCTGCCTCCCGAGGAGCGCTATAGTTTACGTCGCCAGCTCAACAACTCCAGATCCTTCACTTTTCGCCTCCAGCAGTATCCATATCTTGCAAGTTGATCTCTGTCCTTCTTGATCACATCCCTGCCATTTTGGCAGATTCGGTGTTGGAGGGTATCTTACCCGAGGGATTCTTTATCAATTCGGCCATCTGGGTCAACTGCTGATCAATTTGACGTTGATGCGTCTGCATGTCCGCCATCTGGACCTGCATTGTATCCAGAACTCTTGAATTTGAAAGCGCACTCTGTGCCAGCTGGTTATTGATGGTATCTTGTTTTTTTACAAAATCGAACAACTGGCCAACCAAGTCTGGTTGGTTCGAAACCTTGTCTTGACCTTGCTCCCTGGCTTGACTTTGACCTTGACTAGTGTTCGTCGCTTGGCAACCTTGGTACTTTCCTTATCCTTGGAAATTTGCCTTGTTTGACTGGAAAGAAGTGGTTGGTGAATTGGCCTTGTCCTACTCTTTTCTCGAAAACTTGGGGTTGCTTGGTGGGGTTATGCAGCTGATGCGAGTTTTCAGCCGCATCCTTGTTGCCATAACTAAAACCAGGATGATCTGGCCTCTTGAAATTAACGAAAGAGACGTTCTCAGTCTCCTCAGCCTCGGACTCACTTTCGCTCGACTCGTCAGATCGGGTGTAGATACAGTTATCTACCCCGTGTCCACCTTCTCCACAGGTGACACATTTCATGACCTTTTCGGCTTGTTTCTTCCCCTTTCCACTAGATTCTTTCAGCTGTTTGACATCAGTGGCTATCCTCTGAATCTGAGAGGTGATAGTTTCTAGAGACTTGGATTCAAATGAAGGTCCTTCACTAGCCTTCTTAGCATGTCCCCTGTCTGATCTATCGTAGTCGGTGCCAGTTTGCAACTCGGCCATGTTCTTGATGATCTTTTCGGATCTGCTAGGCTTCTTCCCTAGAAAGTCACTGCCTGTTGCTGCATTCAGCGAAACCCTTTTCTCAGGGGTTAGACCGTTGTAGAAGGTAGTTATCAAGAAACCCTTCTTATAGTTGTGATGAGGGCAGTCCCTCTGATTTTCTTGATATCGTTCCCAGGCATCATGTAGATTCTCGTTCGGCTTTTGCATGAAAGATGTGATCCTCTATCTATTCCAGACAGTTTTCTCGGTAGGATAAAACTTGTTTACAAAGGCATCCGCCAGTGCACTCCATCCGTTAAGAGTTTGGTGTGGTAGCCCCAGGTACCAGGATAGAGCCTTATCTTCTAAAGAAAATATGAAACCCTTGCAATAGATCACCTCCTGTGGGACTCCCCTCATTTTGATGGTGTCACAGATGTTTTTAAAGGCATCTAGATGGTGATAGGGATTATCATTCTTTGAAATCCCTCTAAAGCTCTTGTTCTGGATCATAGAGATGACTGATGGCTTTAGCTCGAAGTTGGTTGCGTTGAATCTCGGGACGACAACAGGACATCTGGAATTATTAGCCTTGGTGGCAGCTAACTCCCTTAGGGTCTTTTCTTCCTCATTGGAATCGTCACTATCACTGTCTCCCTGGTTCTGATCCTGATTATTTTGATTCCTTCTGCGCCTCCGGTGATGACGACGTCTATCCCGGTGATGGTCATCCTTGAACTGCTATGTTTCAGGATCTTCATGTTGATGATCGCCGTCATAGCGGTCATTGTCTTCAAGTGGAGGCGAGTGAGGTCTAGCTCTCGCGTGTTGCTCACCTTCAGAAAGAGGTGGTTCAATGCGAGGCGGCATGTTTGATGATGTCGGTGCTCAGTTGAGAAAAACGCCTCCCTTCTGAGTACTTGAATAACATGTAAAAATCAGGTTAGAAGGCCTGTATTAATGATTCGAACTACTCATTTCAGGTTAAAATATAAAAAAGGAAAAAGAGAGTGATGTCAAGCTCATTTCTAAGCTTGAGGCACTGGAGTGTAGTTAGTGGATTCAGGTTCGTCAACAGTACCATTTTGCCTTGTCCCCGACAATGGCGCCAAAAAGTTGACCGGCCTAAATCGCGCATCCAAAAGGGAGCGGATTTGAAGTAGTCAGACTTTTAAATTTATAACACGAAACCTTCTAGGCCCCCGCAACTTTATTTACAGGGTCGAAGTAGATATACAGGGTCGAACACAGGGACAATGGTGGTAGTGTTGGGAATGCGGAATCGACACGTTACACTCCGGTATGGGTAAGGAGATGATAAAGTTCCCCAAGGGAACATCAGGCTAAAGTCGATAAAATAAAAGAAAACTATCTCCAACTAGAGCTACGAGGAAAATTAAGGTTTTAAGCATTTATCAGTTTTTAGGGGTTTTCGCGCAACAGAAACAGAGAGGATAATACTATTGCTTTTAGTAAGGAACGAAGGAAAAGCTTCGGTAAAACAAGAGGCAATAGAAACATCATGTACCCCTTCTCTCAAAGCGGGTACCTCTAACTAAGCCTCAACACCTCTCTCGAGGTTGCTGGTCTTAAGTTAGAGTGGAAAGGTCACTAAAGCAACTCCGATCCTGGGCACTCTCGTACTCCCGTATCAGACCAAACACTAGAGCCACAACACCTCTCTCGAGGCTGCTGCAATGGGAAAACACGATTCGGTAGCTAGTCGAAACGTGATCCAAGCGTACAAGCTAGAGTTCGGATGCTAAACAAAACAATCATCCAACAAAAAGGGACCAAACATAAAGCAGCAAATAATTAAAACTCTTCTAATTCCATTACCATAAAAGGGTCTGATTACATTGCATAAGTAAAGAAAGCAAATGACTGAAATAAGTAAAGATAAATGTCTCCTTCTTGATTTAGAAGGGCGATAGGAAGTAGTAGATCCCCGAGATCCCTCCAGCCCGATACCAGGAGGGAGCCTTGTCCGATACGCCCGTGTCGGGTGGCACACCCTCTCGGGCGACACGCAGTGACTGGAGATGCGTATCGGGCTTGGTATCGTGTCAGGCTATAGTTTTGCTGAGGGTATCGGGTACTCAAATCGGGCATCCTTGTTGGCCGGTATCGGTCTGCATTGGTGCCCGGGGCCGATCCTAAGTGAACCATTCCCTCCCTCTCGGGTTGGGGAAGTGCTCACCTAGTATCGCCTGGTACACCTCTGAGGAACGACACGCTAGCTCCAGATGTTTTCCCAAGTTGGCTTTCGAGAGATTCCGACCTGTCCCATCGGAGTCATGTAGCTGCTATTTATAGGCAGCGGTTGGGGAAAGTTATGGTTCTCCGGACGCCACGTGCCCTTCATCAGTTCCATCATCGCGGATTCGGGGATGCCCGATATGCGTATCGCCCAGCACAAGGATGTCGGGCTGTAAGTGTGTCGGTCATCGTGACGAGTGGCGCCTGCCGGTGGGTGGCCTGTATCGCGTGACATGCTTCAGCAGTTGTGACGAGTCCGGCTCCCTGTCGGGTAAATGGCGTATCGCTCGTCCGCTCCTTCTTGCGCGGCATCCTCGTGTCGTGCGATAGTGTATCGCGCACCCGTGTCGGGTAGCGAGTGTATCGGTCGGTTGGTTGGTAAGAAGGCCGATGCAGGTGGAACACGTTGGTGGGCCGGGACGGGCCTTTTTGCTGATAAATGAGTTAAAATTCGAGGAAAACTCTGCAAAAGATGATAATATTGAGTTAAGAGTGTAGCGTGGCCTGTTTATGCAAAAACATGACAAAAAGGAGAGGAAAACAGTTTAAAAGGGCAGATTTGATAAGGAAATAAGGGCCAAAAACATCACAAAATTTGGGGTTATCATCTAGTCAGTACACTTTTAGGTGACAACATGCACAAGTCGATGCCATCCAATGTCTAAAAATTGGCGGCCATGCATCGCCAGTAGGAAGAGGAGGAGGTGATCTGAAGATGGTAGGAGGATGGAAGGTCAGAAGGTGATCACTAGAGTAATTGTTGACACTTTGTTGTAGGCATGGAATTTGCAATGGAAGAAAGGGACATGTGAGGTAAGGGTTTAGGGAAAGAAGGAGTGAGGAAGGAAAGAATTACATAAGTGATAAGAGGATAGGAATGACATAATTGTTCATGACTAATGAAACAAAAGGGGATGAGGAAACAAGCAGAGAAGAGTCGACATTTACCTGACTCCAAGGTCATATTTTCAGTGCTAGAAGCTTGGTTGGGCAAGAAGACATGAGTTGTGCACATTATGAGGAGAAAAAGGTGATCGAGTAGTGGTAGAAAAATGTAAATATTAAGTATAAGAAAGATCATAATTGAAAAACTAAATGAATGAGAAAATGAGGTCTGGTTGACCTAAAAATTGACATGTGGGCAAATTAGGGTGAGAGGAATTCAATTGTGCAATTATAATTATTTTTTTAAAAAAACTTTAAAATGTATATCAATAAAATTTAAGATAAATACTCAATTGATATATTGAATTCGTTTCTAAATCAATTTGATACATTATTATATATATAATTTCCTTTCATCAAATAGACTTAGAATGACTCTAGAGTGCCAATTTAGGGTCAAAGTACTTAATAAGTGAATTTGTATAATTAATTGAAAGTCTTAATTAATTATAATATTAACCCTATTTAAAAGGTTATTTGCTCAAAAAATGACATTTTCTTGTCTCTAAATACCCAAATTGAATAGAATAAGGATACATACTAACGTAATTAAAAAGGCAAAAGAAAAAGGGAGCGTTAAGCTAAGTGTCTAGATTCAGATATGTTATATAGCCCACCACTAAGAACTTTGTGGTTAAGCACGCTCATCCTAGATTAGTACTAGGATGGGTGACATGTCGATATGTTAATCTTAGGTTGTGTTTGAGCAATCAGTCGAGACTAGTGGTGGTCTTTGGGGACAATTGTCATTCCTAAAACTCTACTAGAGCCATGGATGGTGGGCCCAAGCATTACAAATGACAAGGCTCTTGATGGTAGCAATCAGGAAATCCCAGTTGACCAAGTCACATTCAACCTTCACATCAAATCAAGTTTGTCCTTGTTAAATTTATATCATGAATGAGCTCCCTTTCCATCCTAATAGTATGCATGGTGTCTCATCCCTTCACTAAAGCAACTTATTCATGTGAAATTATCGGAGGGAGCATTGGGGCAAACCTATTGTTCAACACCCTATCCAAAATATGAATAAAGACATTCTCAAGAATAATAGGTCAAAAATCAGAAACTAGGGAGCTTGGATCACCCCTATTTGGGATAAAGATCAACATAATGTATATAAAGTTTATGTGAAGTGTAATGCCGCCAAAGAAGATTTGACCAACTCCATTAAATCAATCTTGATTATGTCACATGCCATAATATAGAGCATAATTGAGAACCCATATGGAATAAACATTGCAATCTTATTAGTATACATATTTGTCTGAAGAACCTCTTTGGGAATGTGAGTAGGCATTAGAGTCATGTTGTCATTCATATATTTTTTTTGCTATCTTAACTTGGAATCGGTCCCAATTCTCAAAGACTATGTTAGCCTTATAGATATAAAGGTATAAAAAAATTTGCAACCCCTTTACACATATAAAATGATCAATGCAGTTGTATTGTTGTGTCTTATCACTATGGACATTGTCCTCCTCTTCCTCTTGCCTCCGAGCACCACATGATAGAAATTGGTGTTTGTTTCCCCCATCATGTAGCTATTTGACTTTCAATTTATCCTTCCACAGAGCTTCCTCTAATTCCAAGACATGGTTTAGCTCATCATATGCTTCCTCAAGAAGATTTTGGTTAAGGTAATTTGGGTTATTGTCATAGTCCTTTTGTAGGTGGAACATCATATCCTTCAAATTAAATTTCATTTGCATCACATTCCCAAACTCCTTATTCCACTATGTCATCTTCCTATGCTGAATTTTCATCTTTAAATAGATTCTCATAGATGGTTCAACCCATCCTTCATGACTCCAACCCTCCTTCATCACCCTCAAACAATACTTATCAATGATACAAGCCATCATAAATGAGAAAGGAGCATGTTTGGGGTCATAGATATTGGTCCACTTGTAGAGTAGAAGTAGACATTGGTAAGAGGCTATGTCCCTCATTAGGCATTTGATAATGATCAAACCACATCATGTTGTAGAAAACCCTATCCAATCTCTCCCACATGGTAGGTGTTCATAATTGTTTGTTCACCCAAGTGAAGGCATTACCATCAAAAGGAATCTCTTGCATCCCCATGTCATGGATCCAAGCATTAAAGTTTATCATCCCTCCCTCATGAGGAGGGTTTGGCCCTCTCATTTCTTGAAAATGTCTAATGATGTTTTAGTCACCAACCATGATCCATGGGTGTCTCCCAATCAAGGTATTTGACATGATGTCCAGAGTTCTTTTTTCTCTCCAGTGTCATGCTTAGCATGAACGACAGTAATAAAGACCTTCAATCCTATGAGGTCCGTCCATGAAACCCTTAGGTGTTGGTTATGGGCATCAATGATCAAAATGAAGAGATCATCATCAACATACAACTAGATTTTCCCTCCTCTTTTGTTTGTGCAACACCAATCTTGTCTCGTAATATCATAGAGTTAATCAACCCCCTCCACATTCTAAACATGTCTCGTCATGGTGAAAACATCTGATTTATGTCTCCTACATATATGGCCGGGGTAAATTCATGTAAAAACCCGATCCTTACAGTCAAATATTTACAAAATAGTATTAGAAAATATAACAAATCTTGTACAATCATGCTTTACATTAGAGTCGTGGAAGTTTTGCATAGAATTACAAAATTAAGAATAGGTATGAACTCTATGTACTCTTCAATAGGGGAAAATCTTACACGTATCTTCTAAGTCTTCTTTGATCACCTGTCCATGGATTCTTGGAGGATCAAAACCACACATGGACCCCAAGTAGGGAAATATGCGTCACTCAAATGACGGACACAAAATTGAAAATTGGAAAGTATAAGTATGAACATATCCACACAAGACTTTATAACAAGAATGAAAAGGAATAAACAATATAGGTAAGTATCAACAGGTAGTAGTGGGTTCCCAAATTCAATAAGATTCAATATCAAAATTTTGAGACTATTAATTCAAATTTTCAAATAGATAGTGCATGTCAATGGCTAGTTGTTGTGGAAGCCATATTTTCTCTCGTACAGAGAACAACAACACACCAGGTGAGATTCCTAGTATAATGAGGGACCCATGTCCTTTAGCTCTACGTAGAGGCGTGGAAGCGTAATTTCACTAAATTAGGGGCACTAGCCTACTCTTTTTCGACGTTTAAATATTGTAATGCTATTTTACAAGAATCATGTTGGTGGCTTTTCAAGGAGGAAGACTAAGGTTCAAAATCAATTTTTAAGCCAACCAACCTATTGAACCATGCATGCAATAAATGAGGGAAATAACCTTCCAAATAGAAATAGCAATTTTGTACCTTGAATTGAAAGTACCCAAATTGCAAATTCCAAGTATTGACTCAAAGGGACAATCAAGAGAGAGATCTATAAATGTCGAGAAATATTTTTCATGACATGACTTGGAAAATTAGGTGTTATTTAAATTTAATTTTATTAGTGTTATAGGTGGATAGGGTTTTCCATTTGGGAATGTTGTTCATATTTTCCATCATTCCCATTTCTAGGGTTTCTAGATAGATTATATATATAATCAATATTACATACTCTGTTGTTTTATCATTTTTCTCTAAATTATATAATGTTGTTCTCTCTCTTATACAAAATATAACTCTATTCATTCACTAGAATCAATTATCTTTATTTACCAAACCCTTACTAGGGATATCCAAGATTAATTTCAACACATACTAGTTATAAAATCTTACCTAGTCTCAACTATTTATGCTAATCTAAACATGAATTTCTAATATAAGAACTGAATAACTTTTCATATAGTCTAACATAAGTTTCATCACCTATTTTATACCCATGACAAAAAATTATCTTTTATATTTTCTCTCTTAATTTTCACTTTGTAGGCTAGCATAGATACAAATACATCTTCAATTGGAATCTTCTCTTCAATTATAACATGTATATACTCTTAGAGTTTTAAACATTATAGTATGAATGAAATTTATTTTTTTGTGGTGCTCCGGTAGGGTTTATTGGAAATCATGTAATTTTATATCCACCAATCCAGACATCTTTATTTTTAATACATCATACACATTAGGGTATTGATCCTATAATAACTAAGCTACATGTTTTAAATACTCAAATTTTCAATACCTTAACTATTTAACAAAGATCTAGGCCTCCAAACTTTTGTAATCAACCAATTAGTATGAGTATTCATTTTTATGTGTTACCAAATCACCATTATCATCAAGTTTATTATTTAAATGGACTCTAAAGCTTAGACCTATAAGTGGATCAAATACGGAGCGTATACTGCTATATCTGATATCAGAATCCAAAATTAATATCAGATCTAATATACGATCCTATACTTGATGGATATCATATAAGAATATCCTAATATGATCCGAACAAATAATTTCCAAATTCGGATAAATATTCGATCTCAAAATCATAAATTTGTTGTTAATAAATATATATTATATATAGAAATTACTACTATAATTATAAATATATATGATACAATATCTATATTTTGATACTTTATACATATATATATATATATATATATATATATTTAATAATATATTTGTATATTTGTCAGATTCAAATTTCTTCAGAGCGTATAAAGCCATATCTGATATTCTATCCAAAATCTTTAGATATGAAATTGATATCCTAAATCCAATCCAGATTATGCAAATGTCAGATTTTTTTTCTTCAAAATTTTGAACTCGAATCTGGATCGAATGTATGGATTCCGGATATCCATTTATAGGCCTACTAAAGTCCAATGTACATAAGAATATCACTGACCTACTAATTTTGAAGACATGGATTTCTGACAGGTCTATTTTGGATCCTGGGTGTGCTGCATTAATTTGATCCTATCATCTATGTTGCTTTGCCAGGTCAAAGATGACATTTGTGGTCCTTCTAGAGACATGACAATAATTCTCCCTAAATTTGCATAAGGAAGGGCTATCTTGATCTGATCTATTGTAGGTATCAAGGTCTGAACTATTGAATTGCAGACTTAATATTATGCAACAGAGGTCGAATTGCAGATATTCCATGATCATGTAACATACCCGAACTTGGGCACCTGGCTCAACACTCCCTTTTGCTTGTGCCTTTCAACTAGGTAAGTAGGGAGCCTAATTTTCTAAAATTTGGGTATTTAGAACCAAGAAAAATGTGATGTTTTTTAAAAATGACCTTTTTAAATGGGTAAATGATACACATATTAATTAAGACTTCATGAGGATTATACAAATTCTCTAGTTAATTATTTTGACCCTTAAATGGAACTCTAGAGTAACTCTAAGCTTTTTTTCATGAAAAGAAATCAATGAATATAAAATATTATGACAAATAGATTAAGAAAGATACTAAATGAATTAAGTGAATACTTAACATATAACTAGTAAAATGTTATGCCAATGCTTTCAAAATGGAAAATTGATGTCAAAATTGAATCATTTACATCCCATTTAACATGTGTAAACATCTTCAAATCATTTGAATCATGTTTGCTCTGTTAATTTGATCTAGGGAAGAAAAGCATCAAATAGCCTATGTTTTTAATAAAATAAGGTAGTTACATTCAATTTCCATTAGTTTATCCTTCCCCCAAGACATGGTCACGCGGTCTATGCATTGTGACTTCTTCCTCTGCATAATGGATGTCACGGCTAGCTGATCCTTCTTCTTCTCTCTCCAATGCACCATCTATATTTCTCCTCTTATTCACTTCCTCTGGTTCCCTTCCTATCTCTTATGGTAGCGCCAAGAACCTAACAGCCCCATCTTCACCTTGTACGGGTGCCCCTTGACAGGAACATGACACTGCCACATAAACAATGGTTACCTTCGGCAATAGAGCACCAAAAGTGATGAGCTTTTGCCTTTGTCCCTCCTCCTTGGGTCCTTTAGCATAAAGAGATCTTCCACCAATAATCTCGTGGCAGATGCTGGCACTGCAAACCCACATAGCATGAAGGTTAGACACTACCACCTCCTTCATTGTTTCTTCCTTTAGTGTCAACAGAATACCTGTCGCCACCAATCCTGTAGTCGACACTTAACTAGCTGCCAAGTAGCAATGAAACCCTCCCCCTTATTTTCTACAAAGCAAGCCATCACCTCAAATCAGAGCTCTACCCACCACTACCACCTATCCTCTTAGTGTCTAGCAGTTAGAATGTACACCTACACTTGGAGAGCCTCATCCATGGATGACTTGTAGTGTGGAGACACCACCCCAGTGGCTCTTTAGATGTGATCAAATGTTTTGAAGCTTGTCTTGGAGTTAGTCATGTCTTCACCATTTCTCTAACCCCCTCTTTCCATCTCACACCTTGCACCTACTTCCTAGTTGCCTCCTTGCATCTACTAATCCACCACTCTCACCATCAGCGTTGTAGATCTGAACCACCACTACCAACTACGTTCCCTCCTCTTTAATATTCTCCTATCCACTCTTGTTCGCCCCTAAACCCTAGTTGTCACTAGTGCCTTCATCTGCCTGCACCTAGTGGCCAAGCACCAACAAAACAACTGCTTGCAACCAGGCCTGTGGAGGCAATATCACAAGCGGCTTCACAGGCACCACTATTGCGAACCTTCTATATCCCTTCCTAGTCACCAACCCTAGCCACTGATCAAGGACCTTCACCCCTTACATCTATCTCCAGACTTGCCTCATTCACCATAGAGCTTCTTAGGCACTATCAAGGATCCACAATCCCCCCTGCCAATCACCTTATTCCTCCTCCAACACCTTTTTTGCATCATTACCATGGATGCCAATATGACAATGAGAACTGCCTCTCCATCCTTCCCTTTCTTTACAAAACCAATCAACAATGACCCAACTAGTAATGCCATTATCCATTTTTCTTCCTCGACCTCCCTCTCTTATCTCCTCTTCCTCTTCTTCTTATCCTTTTCCTTGTGACATGTGAACAAAAGGGAGAAACCATTACTGAGGGTGCAATGGTCAACGATTGTGGTGTTGTTCTACTGATGATTTCTAGTCACAGTTGGTTGAGGTGCCCTTGTCATAGACGCCTCATCTCCACTCCATCCCGCTTCCTTTCATTCCAATAGATCCTAGCTGCCACAATCCATAGCTCTTCAATAAGCATCGATCTTGGACACCCTCTCATCTTCCTCTTCTTGCACCCAGTAGACTTGACAATAAGGAGGTTGATGTTGTTTCAACAATGGTTGGAAAATGATATGGCTACGTAGCCCTAAATCCTCATCACCACCGATTCCAAACTCATTTCTCCAATCTATACCCAACTACGGGAAAAATACAATGAACGGATGGTGTGTTTGCTATGAACATGTGAATTCACGGATGTGACGATATTTGGGTTGCTCATAGTAGTCTAGAGATGCATTGGAACCTTAAGCTCTACCTTTAAGGTCATCTAGAATTGAAGGATAATCTTAGGTATGTTTTTCTTTCTATTAATATGGATTCTAAGAATTCATATTTTAACTTATTAAAAATATTATTGAATAGTTACAAGGAGATTTAATTGTATAACTCATGAACTATACTAAAACAATGGACTTGATCATTTACCTTGGCCCTATCAATATAATAACATCAATAGGTAGTCATTACATTTCTACTGAAGTTAGAGCAATTGATTAATAATATGATGTTATTATATGAACGCTTGAAATACAATACCCATTTTATTATTAAAGATATACTATTCGATGCATTTTACTCAGTTGTATCCACTAAGTTTATTTAGTTGATTAGTTAATGTATGTGTTAATATATAACTATATGTTAGGGGAATTCTAGCAATTTTGTAGACTGATACACCCAAATTGGGTATTAGCTAAAATATTAAGGATGTAAAACTTATTAATGGTAATAAAATTTACCATGTTTACTCGAATACCCTAGATCCACATATATGTATACATATGTATATATTGGTTGATTATTGGAGGAATACATATCACTACACACATGTATATGTAATGCATACATATTTAGACTCATATGTCTTAAGGTGAATTTTAGAACTGCAATTGATATCTAAGGGATCTTATATTCACAAAATAAGATTATAGACCCTTATATGCGATTAGGTGATTGGAATCAGGACAAAAATAATATGACGATCTATAATAAGAATGTATGCACATCTTAACTTTGGTTTGACTAACATACATAATATGTTACTAGGATGAATTCTCGACTTTGAGGACCAAGTATATCCATCAACTTAACCACTAGTCATAAAAATCAGGTATGTATATCCTCTATTTTATTTTGGGCATTATTTAACTAAATCTACATTCATTTAATGAGGCATCTCTTGAACTATCAATTTTACTTGAAAATTTAGTGGTTGGACACTCATATTTCTAGATTTGGATTCATATATATTGATGTACTTATCAAATTATTCTTTTATTATGGGTCTTTTGACCTCTCCTATTATAATTGTCATTAAATGTGAAATTGACTAAAATGCTAGTCTTGCCATTCTATTTATACATGATGCATGTTTGACTAGAATATTTAGAACAGTGGTACTTATGTACAACCATACATATATAGGGCGTGTGTATTCCACTCGGGGTGTGCGTTCCACCCTTTCTTTTTAGGCCATGATCCTATGGTGTTATTATGACCATGTTTTAGGTATATTTAGTCTACATTGTTATGCATGCACATGTTTATTATTTTAAATGGTGGTTAACTGTTATGGCAAGGCACTTTTATTCTCATGCTTGTAATCTGAATTTTAATATGCCTCATTTCTCTTGTTATAATTCTTTTGAAATTACCTAACTACAACTATCTCCCTTCTTGTGGGAATATCTCTTTGCACTTATAACCCTATATAATGCCCAAAGTGTTCATTATATGTATATACTCAGCTATTTTTTGACCTCTATGTTGATTCCTATGTTCTGGGTGATGTTCCCTTCCACCTAGGTTTAGGTAAATTAGAAGACAAGGATTCAAAAAGATCACCTACATGACATCGACTTAAGGATAACTTAGAATGGTTAGGTTACTATCTATTGTTGGCTTTAATTGTAGTTAGTTTAAGTTTTTGTAATACAACATTTATGGTGAGGAGAAATGGTATCATGATACACACTGTAACTTTGTAATAGTTTTATTTCCACTACTTATAAACTTCATGCTCTTATATGTATACCGTTTGAGAAATGAATGAAATTCCTCATTTCCTCCTTATCTGGAATTGGATGGACTTATTCTTCAATTCACTAAAGAGTGGATCCCCTATTGGGTCCCACTCTTTGTAGATCATTTGCAATAGAATCGTGGATGTGTATGGTTGGGACAATGTTGATATATGTCTTCTAATTGTGATTATGTTACAACGATTAGGTTGGTGGAGATGAGAGGCTAGAAAACCGTCTTCAACCTCATGCCATATATCAAAGCGAGGGGGGAGTTTGAGGTTCTTCTAGTCGGTATCAAGGGGAGAGAGTATTGCCGAGTTCCCTATGTTGTAGTGTGTTGCACTTGGCCGTTGTGGTTGTTGTAGGTTTTTGATGCACAATATCAGATAACTTTGAAGAGGGAGCAAGTAGCACAAGCAATGATGTTGTTGTTTGTAGGTGATTGTTAGGTTTCATTTTCTAGGCGTTGTTGGGGTTACAGGTGATGGTGATGTCCAATTGCGATGAGAATTGATAATGCAAGTCAGCACTTGGTGTTTTATAGAGGGGAGAAAGATGGGTTGTAGGTCGCTGATGATGTGGGAGGTGACAAGATTGAGAGGGTGCAACATCAAATCAAATAAAGAGTTAGTTGGTGGCTAAGTTCCTGAGTTGTAGGTATGTCAATGAGTTATATATGAGAGGGGCACGTTCTAGGGTTTCTTATGGAGGTGTCATCTACGACCTTTAGATCGAAGGCGAGAAGGACTTGTCTGTTTTCAGTGTAGGGGTAGGGGTGAGTTCGTGGTTGGCTATCGACATGAAGACCTGCCAGTTTTTAGGTAAACATGGGCAACTAGGTTTAGGTAAGAGGGTAATAAACTCCCTTCCCTTAGTTTGGTCAATAAAATTAATTGAAGTGTTATTAATTCCTCATTTCCTAATTACTCGAATAGTTATAATGCTTACAAAGTAACTCCTAACTTGATGAAATTTTGACTAAGTGTCTATGCTTTATTGTACTAATTATTTAAAATATTAGTACTTTGAGTTAAGATCAATTTGACCAAACTAATTACCCCTCATACATCTAGAAGTTAATATATTTTGGCTCTATTATTATTTTAATTTGGTTCCAAAGCCATTAGTTGCAAATTGAGAGTACTACATAAATGTGAGACTAAATTAGGCTATCTCATAATTAGCAAATAAGGTTGACATCAAAATGATTAATGAAACCAGCTTGAGGTACACATTTTAAATATTTGTCAATTGAGGATAATGAACATAAGAAACTCAAAAGGAGGCCAACTCGTATTAAGGAACATGAAAATAGATCAAACACGTATGAGTTGGAAGGAAAAATTTAAGTGTATTTGAACTCAAGTTTAGAAAAATTATGAATCATAGCTCAAAATATATTTAGTCCTCATATTGCAGTATGTTACAACTCTCCACCCCTTAAAGAGTATTTCGTCCCCAAAATCAACCTATCCATGGTCTATTCACATACTACTCTTCACCCCTTAAAAGGATTAAACATGAAGTCTAGACAAGTATGCCAACTACAATGTAGTATCTTTCACCACTTCAGGTTTCTCCTCTAGGGTTTTCTCATGCCTTATTGATTGCATCTTAGCTAAAGAAATCATCGATATAATTCCACAAATTATTTTTTTGTACATTTAGCATTAAAAAGAAAATAAATTATTTTCATGGGAAGACTTTTCAATGCAAAACCAAAAATGACGAAAATAATGCAATAACCAAGTCAAAGTCGCCTCATGTTGACATTCTAATTACTATTACTCTATCATCCCAACTAATTGATGAATTGATGAACTTTAGATTCTATGAAACATAAGGAGTCACTTGAGCACTTCATGATGCTTAGTCCATATAATTCCTCTAGAGTCATGTACATATTTCTAGGTTATGAATCTAACTTATGAATATCAAATTACTATTACACCACATAATTATTATGTAGACTATAGTTATCATAACCAAGCTTGGGGGTGTAGGGCTCCAGGGGCTACTGGGGGGCAGACTCATTCACTCTATGCTATGGGATGACTGAGTGCATGAACTACCTCTTCATCAGTTGGAATGGTTGGGCTGGAGGAGATGGTTTAAGCTTAGTGCCCAATGCTCAATACACCTATTTCCTAAAAACAAGATTGGGTGGGCAATTCAATTTTTCAATATTTTTGTTACTAATATTTTTGTGACATTTTATTGGGTCAAAAAATAGATATACTTAATTATTATTTCTCCGTTCTTAGTGGGTAGGGTTCTACATCAATATAATTCTTAGTTCAACATAAGTTATCTAATATTTATATCTCTCTAACTTTGGAAGTTTAAAAAATTCATAGATCCTAATATTTATCACAGTTTACATTTAGTTATCTTATTATGGAATAGGATACAATTTTAATTCTCATTTTTTGCATCTATATAGATCTATTGTTGGATTTTTAACTCTTTTTTGTCTTGCAAATATCATAATTACATGCATAAACAGAGGATTATTGTTTACATCTCAATTATCATATTTTGTAGGGGTTTTATGTCAAACTTATGATGAAGCAATTTTTTTAACAAGTTTTGTATTAGTAGGGTTTATCATCTAAGTACTAACATATTATTATTTATTTCCTTAGCATATTTTGTTTTCTATGTATGCCATTTTTTAGTGGAATTAATTATTTTATTCAAATTTAGGGTTTTCTCCAATGTAGTTAAAATTTCCTTGGTCTGGTCCGTATGTAAAGTGAGGAAACCCCACCGCCACCTAAGTGGATTGGGAGTAATTATGCCAGAACCTTCATTAAACATCCTTCCTTAGACACCTCATCTCATTCCACTTACATAGTGATATATTATTCTAAATTAGTTAACAAACTTTGGAGTAAATTATTTATGTTATATCACTCTTAGATACATTTTTAGGGTCCAAATGGACTTTGACATTTACCCTTCTAGGTTTTTTTCTTTGTTGTTGTATCTAACTAATGAGGGATTCTAGGGTACTCTTCCCTTTTTATACTTATAGTGGTGATTGAATATTCCTAGTGCCATATTCTAAATCTACATACGCACTTCTTACCCAATAATGTCTCCATGTAAATCGACGCCTAGGTATGTCCAAAATGTAATAAATGAGCTAGGTATGTTTCATAACTTTCTATTAAGGTACATACATGAGATCCTAGTCTCTTAATGTTTCCTATTTGTAGTCTAGGTATATCCTAATATATGAGCCAATGATACTAGGACTTGTTTTCAAGTATCTACTCCATTTTTATTCCTAGATAACCCTAGTTTTCTGAGACCTACATGAGTGTCGATTGTTTATAGGATCTAATACCATGTTATAAAGAACTGATCCTTATGATAAAATATTTATAACATAATTTAAGAAAATATAAACATTACAAGCATGCTTTACATTGAAGTTGTGGAAGCTATACATAGGATTAAAAATTAAGAATAGGCATGAGCCCTATCTACTCTTCAACATGGGACAACTTTTGCACGCCTCTTCTAGGTCTTCTTTGATCACATGTCCATGGATTCCCAGAGGAACAAAATGTAAGACCCCTAACCTCTCTTTTTGGTTCAACATGTTTACATATCATTATTATATGCTCAAAACCTTAATAAAACATTGTGATGTGCTCTGATATCATGTGACAATCTTATGTTTCAAGTTTGGTCCAGCTTGAACACTGTTTGAGTTGGTTATGCATATATGTGCTTGTTTTTAATCTGATTGATATTGGTAAGGTATGCCCATAGAGCAAATCATTTGATGATTGACATGGCATAATTACCTAAAAGGATTTGATTAATAATAACACATATATAAAGGCAAGCTTCCAGTTCATCTATTTCACTCAGTTATGAGATAATGAGGATACAGAGTGAATGTCTAGAGAATTATATTACTCAATGACATGTTGTCAAGTTACTATCCTTGTGATGAGATCACACTGATGTTAAGAGTACATATACATATTCTCATTATGTCCATGATCGGTTGTTATTGTGGAAGGTTGATAGACAACAATAACACATAAGATCAAAATGTGAGTTGGTTGATGACTAAATCTCATTAGTCATGTAAGGTAATATCAAACCAAGCACACAAATACATGTTAGATAACAGTGTATCAGATAGACCCACCTTGAGAGTGACACATGGTTTTGTTGTCACAGTCATCTCTCATAGTGAAGGCGGTGATTGTGATTCTTATACCTGAAATCACTACACTCGTCACATGTCGTTGGGTACACTTTGACATCATCAAACACAGTCCTGAAACATGGGTTGTTATAACGGTGATGATTGGGTGATTTTGACACATGGGGATAGACTATGAGTGATAGATATGGGATTTGTTCCTCCTACAGGAGTATGATATCTTGGCCACTTGATTATCGAGATTGAGAAATGCATGCACATGTGAATCAATATATATTATTGATCTCACATTATCTCAGACAGTCTGCTCTTGGTTCAAGAAACATGGATTGAACGTTGAGAGGATGGCCTATCATGCCTCAAGTTCATCTTGGATATCAAAGACAAAGGAATTATACAATCACTGCAACACCTTACACAAATTGTAGGTTGAAGTTGTTCTCCAACTTTCCATTTCACTTGGGTAGCACTGATGTGCGACTATGCACCACTTTTTGCTTGTGATGTCATAAGATAATTATGGACATTCACTGCCAATGTGATATGGGACCTATAGGGTCACACACATAGGAACTCATCTACAAGAGGAGTTTGATCTTGAACGATAGTTGGATTGATTACTAAAGTGTTTAGGTATTCAATTCAAGAAATTGATTGCTTGAACGGGTGACCAGGTCTACCAAACGACCCTCTCACTGAGTAAGATGGTTGTTTGGGTAGCCAGACGGGCGTATCATGTAGGTGAGATGGCTTTTTGGGGGCCAGGTTGGTCGGAGATCTATTTGGCTAAGTTTTGCCCCTGAACTGACCGGTTCAATATGATTGAATCGACCAGTTCAATATGATTGAATCGATTGGCTCATCTCAACTCACTAGATGACCATGTGGGTGGGTGAGACGGGCGTCTCACTAGTGTGATATGGCTCGGTTGTGATGAACGAAAGTGCTAGAGTTTTCCAAACTCATTTAAATTGCACATACTTGGGGTGCAAGTAAATTAAAGTGTGACATTAATTAGGAAACAATTTGACAATTCATATATGACTAGGAAAGCACACAGCGACCGTCTCACTTATCTAGAAGACCATCTCACTTAGCGAAACGACCATCTCACATGCGAGACGACCGTCACAACTTATGAGATGACCATTTTGGCTGAGGCAAGTTGTTAAAATTCCAGAATTGTTGCGAAAATTTAAGATCTTCTGGTTCTTTCCACTCCTGCTTTAGTCCCACACTGGTTGGGGATTGGGAAGCTTAACCTTGGCCTCTACTATAAATAGAGGGGTATTGGGGACTTCCCATAGAATAATACAGACAACTGAGAATCAGTTCCTCTGAAAACTATTGTCCTCTTTGGTTATGGTAGCCAAGAGAGCTCGGGCAAGTCCCACCTGAAAAGGAGGGATAGCCAACGGAGGAACAACTGAGAAGTTGTTGTTGTGGGAGAGCAGTGATGCAGGGGTTTTGAGTCACTTTTATAGGCTAGTTTTATACTTGTTTTATGCACTTATTGGTCATATTTGTGGTTAATATCGCATGATTCAATTCCTTTATCCTATTATCCTTGCCTGCATCAAATTCAGATTGTTTTACTTTATTTTGCATAGATTATCATATTTCTCGGATTTGATTTGTGTTTTTCTCTCATTTTTAGGCAATTCACAATTTTGGACCCGTCGATACCATCGACGGTCTGTCGATAGCATCGACAGAGCAACAGTGACAGAGCCAGAGAGGAAGCAGATAGTTTGATACCATCGACACTTTGTCGATGGTCTTGAAAGTCCAACAACGAGCCAAATATCGTCCCATCGATACCATCCACAGGAATGATTGATGGTATCGAGATGCCATCAGGAGGCTTCCAGAAATTGAAGAAAGCATCGACACCCTAAGGTGTCGATACCATTGACACCCTGTCGATGGTATCGACGTCGTCATATCATATTTTTGTCCAACACGACTTCAATCAGACGGCTCCGTTCTTTTGGCGGCCGTAAGTGGTACTTATACCTAGGAAAAGACGGCCCAAAGCCATAAGTCATGTTCTATTCCATTGCACAAGTTTCGAAGGAGGAGAGAGCGAAGAACAGAACCGAGAGCTACACCCCGTGAGATTCCAGAGATGCAGACAGAGTTTTTCACGACCGGAAGGCTACAGAATGCTCATCCCGCGCCGAGGATCACCCGGTTCTTCTCCGTTCAGGGGTTACACCATCTCCATCCATGTTTTCTCCTTCCTTTATGGTGTTTTGCATTGAGATGAACATGCGGGGCTAATCCCCTTTGTCTCTAGGATCGGGAGTAGCTCGGGAAATCGTTGTATGACTCTTCTTACATAGTTTATCATAATTTGTCCCTCAAATCCGTAGTATGATATCATTTTCTCCATTGCTATCATTGTGCTTGATCATCATAATGGTAATCTAATACCTTTAATTGCTTTTGACAAAGAATTAATGGTATAAAAGAGGCGTTAATCACATTAACTAATAAATCCTTTAGAAAAGGCAATGTACGGTTAACGGTGGGAACCCAGAGACATGTTTTTCATACACCTAGTCTAGGGCATAGGTTACTACTGGCGTGGAACCGACCTAGATTAAGGTAGTAAATTGTATCGTGGAAGCGAACAATTCTGGCTACAGGCCACTATCCGGAAAGGGAGATGAGTTGTGATAATTGTGAAGGAAGTAGTACAACGGGAACCCACGATGAAACCGCAATCCTAGAGATTTCTTTTGAATTGATTAAACCAACCATTTAATCGATTGCTTTGTTTTATTTTATTTTTATTTTTCTTTTTCAAATAAACTTCCAAAATTTTATAATCGGTTTAGCTGATCGTGAGTAGTTAGTAGTAGTCTACCGATAATTATGTTTCCTTGTGTTCGACTTGGGCCTCACAAGGCCTATATTACACTGACGTGTATACTTGCGTTATACGCACGGTAAATTCGTGTCAAGTTTTTGGCGCCGTTGCCGGGGAAACGACAATTTTCGGTACTACGAGTGCTACAAGCGGCCACTCTAGGCCACTTTTAATAATTTTAATAATTGAGAGTAAATTGTCTATCTTTCAAATTCTTTATTCGTCTAGCATTGTACTTAATCAATTTTTCACATTTCAGGTACCAGTGCATGGTGAAGACGCGTAGTACGGACTACGCACAGTCGACAACTGAGATTCCACCTTCGTGATCGGGTGACGGGGAGGAGCATATCCACAATCAACCTGAAGACTTAGACACAGATTCTAAACCTAAAGTAATGGTTGAGGAATAGACAATATGGGAGAAGATCAAGGCTTCTTCCTCATCCGCGTCTAAGGGGCCGATCAAAAAGCAGGCGATCAACATTCCTACATACAAGATTGATCTGGCACTGATAAAAATGGTCAAGTCTAATGCATTTCATGGGTTGAACAATGAAGATCCAGTGGCCCACATCAGTACATTTGTGGAAAACTGTGATATGATAAAGATTGAAAGGTTCCCACAAGAAGCACTCTACTTAAAGCTTTTTCCCAGTTCTCTAGCGGGAAATGCATGTGAATGGTTGCACAATCTCGATGACAAGTGCGTCGAGACTTGGGACCATATGGTAGAGGTCTTCTTTGAGAGATTCTTCCTGTCTAAGAAGACAAATGACCTCATGAGAAAGATCCATAACTTCTGTCAAAAGGTCGGTGAGACTTATTCAGAGACATGGGAGCACTTTCAGATCATGCTAAGGAAGTGCCCACATCATGGGCTGGACAAGAACAAGCAAGTTAAAATTTTCTACTTTGCTCTCAATGAGCATGACAGAAGCAACTTAGATTCAGCGGGCTTGGGCTTCTTCTTGAACAACACAGGTACAAGGTGTTGGGAGATCTTGAAGAACATGGCCAAGAAGCAGTCGTGGGGTAATAGAGATGCACCGGAACAAAATAGAGTTGCAGGGGAATCAAAGGCAATTAAAGAGCTAAATGAGAAGATGGACATGATAGCAAAGAGATTGCTAGCAAAAGAGGATGAAGGATCTGATGATGAGGCACATGTGAAATTTATGCGCCAACAACAAGGGTACATGAATAATGATTACTCTTGGAGGAAGGATAAGAAGTTCTCATGGAAGGATCCCAATAACTTTATGCAGGATCTGGATGCCAAACCACAACCTACTGTAGAGGAGAAGAGTAATGAGTTTCTCAATAAAATTGTGAAACAAAACCAAGAACTCATGAGCACTTTCAGCAAGCAGCTGCAAACTCAAGGGGAATTTATGAATCAGTTTGGACAGACACTACAAAGCCACAGGGAACAAATGAGGAGACTTGAGACATCTTTAGCATAGATGGCAGAAGAGATTGCGAGTCTAAAGAAGCCCACAATGCAAGGTTTCCCGGGGAATACTGATGTTCCCGGAAAGAACCATCAAGCTAAGGCCATTCTATTAAGGAGTGGAAATAAACTTTTAAACTCCAAGGCCGATGAACCGAGCACACCACAACAAGAAGACATAGGTGAGGCTGCAGAGGATGTCGTAGTTATAGAGATAGTGGAGGATGATGCAGAGAAGGCCACAGAAGAGCCCATTGCAGAGAAAGAGGAGAAGAAGAGGACGCCTTATGTGCCACCACATCAGAGGGTACAGACCGTCCCGACTCCTTATCCAAATAGTCTAAAGGCAAAGAAAGTTGATGCACAGTTCAAAAAGTTCCTGGATAGCTTTAGGAAACTTTCGGTCAATATTCCCTTGCTAGAGGCTATTGAGAAGAAACCCTCCTATGGTAAGTTCTTGAAGGATATAATTACCAAGAAGAGGAAGATTCCAGACACTGAGGTGGTAGTGCTTAAGGAACAAGTCATCACCTTTATTCTGGGAAAATTGCCACCAAAGCGACAAGATCCGGGCTGTTTCAATATTTCATGCTATATTGGGAAGGTGAAATTTGGTGAAGCACTGTGTGATTCCGGGGCAAGTATCAACTTGATGCCCCTCTCTACATTAAAAAATCTTGGTCTTAAAGAATCTCGACAAAGCAACATGATAATTCAACTTGCGGACAATTCTATGGTATGAACGTATGGTATTTGTGAGGATGTCTTAGTCAAAGTTGACATGTTTATGTTTCCAATTGATTTTGTTGTCATGGAGATGCAAGATGAGAAAGGGAATGAGCTACTCTTAGGAATACCTTTCCAAGCCACTATCGATATGATATTGGAGATGGGTAGAGGTCAGTTGACAATGGGTATAGCTGATGATAGATTCGAGATAGTCATGCCGCCAAATTCAAAGCAGTCACAAGCGAATGAGCAATGTCACAAAGTGAAGCACTTTGATCATAACATCTCTCTTTGCTCAGGGAAGCCATTTCTTGATATGGCTCATGTTATGATGAAGGTAGATAAGGGAACAATTTCTGTGGACATCATGGAACAAACAAAAGTGGTTTCTCTTGTTAAAGTTGTGGGTTATCCCAATGATGAGGAAGAGGAAGTCTCACCATCTACTGAGGATGAAGCTATAGCAGTCTCCATTCTTGACTCATACCCACAATTACCTCTTGAAGCTTGTTTGTTTAACATAATGAATGATTGGATGAGAAGTACGTCATTACAAGAATGTGCTAAGATGCTTCAAGTGCTTCCTTGCTACTATGCCAAGCACTATGAAGATCTAGGACTGTTGCCACCACTGCTTCAATCTTCTTTGGTCAACCCGCCAGAGTTAGAGCTTAAGCCGTTGCCCCCTCACTTGAAATACACATTCTTAGGGGCTGATGCAAAGCTACCGGTGATAATTTCGGCATATTTGAGTGCCGCTGAGGAAGAACATTTGATGATTGTGTTGAAGAACCATCGTGGTGCATTTGGGTGGTTGGTTTCTAACATCAAGGGGATCTCGCCTACTCTTTGCCAACACAAGATCCGGCTCACTGAAGGAGCCAAACCTGTGATTCAGCCATGACGTCGCCTCAACCCCATCATGATGGAGGTCATCAAAAAGGAGGTGATCAAGCTTCTCTCCACGGGCATCATCTATGCTATTTCAGACTCTACATGGGTGAGCCCAACACATGTAATCCCCAAAAAGGGGGGAATCATGGTAACTTGAAATCTTTTGAATGAACCTGTCACCACCCGATTGGTAACTGGGTGGCATGTTTGCATTGATTACCGTCGATTGAATTCTGCCACTTTAAAAGATCATTTTCCTCTCCCATTCATTGATCAGATTTTAGAGCGACTGGCTGGCCGCTCTCACTTTTGCTTTTTAGATGGCTATTTCGGTTATAATCAGATTTCCATAGACCCTAAGGACCAAGAGAAATCTACTTTCACTTGTCCTTATGGGACTTTCGCATATCGATGGATGTCATTTGGTTTGTGTAACGCACCAACTACTTTTCAGCATTGCATGCTTGCTATCTTTTCAGATATGGTGGAGCGCTGTCTAGAGGTTTTTATGGATGACTTTTCCGTCTACGGTGCATCTTTTGATGAGTGCTTGTATAATCTCGACAAGGTGCTACAAAGATGCGAGGACACACATTTAGTCCTCAATTGGGGAAAATACCATATGATGGTTAGCGAAGGCATAGTGCTCGGACACAAGGTGTCTAGCAAGGGACTGGAGGTAGATCCAGTGAAGATTGAGGTTATTTCCAAACTACCTCCACCGAATTCGGTGAAAGGGGTGAGGAGTTTCCTTGGTCATGCGGGGTTTTATCGCCGGTTTATCAAGGATTTTTCTAAAATCACTAAGCCATTATCAGAATTTCTTAAGAAGGATGTTGTTTTTGACTTCAATGATAAATGTATGCATGCCTTCGAGGTTCTCAAGCAAAAGTTGATCTCCGCACCGATTGTTCAAACATCGGATTGGACTAAGCCCTTTGAGCTTATGTGTGATGCGTCGGATTTCACCGTGGGGGCCATTCTTGGGCAGTGCCTTGAGAACAAACCCACAATTATTTTCTATGCGTCTAAGACTTTGAATGATGCCCAACTCAATTATACCACCACTGAAAAAGAATTTCTTGCTGTGGTTTTTGCATTCGAAAAATTTAGGCAATATTTGGTGGGGTCTAAAGTTGTGGTATGGATGGACCATGCCGCCATAAAATACTTAATGGAAAAGAAATATGCCAAGCATAGACTCATTAGGTGGATCTTACTCTTGCAAGAATTTGACATTGAAATTAAGGACAAGGCAGGCATTGAGAATGTGGTTGCAGACCACTTGTCTCAGTTAGAGTGGGTAGATGAGAGAGATACCAACATACCCATTACCAAGACCTTTCCGGATGAGAAAATCTTTTCCATTCAATCTAAGGACCCTTGGTTTTCACATATTGTGAATTATCTTGCATGTAAAGAAATTCTGGATGATTAGACTTATCAAGAGTGAAAGAGGTTTTTCCACTCTTTCAGATATTATTTTTGGGATGACCCTATTTTGTTGAGATAGTGTAGGGATGGAATTTTGCGCAGGTGTGTACCTAAGAGTGAATATGATAGTGTGCTAAGTCACTGTCATACATTGCCCACCGACGGTCATCATGCGAGTATGAGGACTACAACGAAGGTGTTAGAGAGTGGCCTTTATTGGCCTACACTTTTCTGGGATGCCTATGATTATGTGAGGAGGTGTGATTCATGTCAAAGGGCAGGAAACATCTCAAAACGGCAAGAGATGCCCCTCAATGTATTTCAAGAAGTTGAGGTATTTGATTTGTGGGGCATTGATTTCATGGGACCCCTTGTGTCCTCTAATTCCAATTTGTATATTTTGCTTGTTGTTGATTATGTGTCGAAGTGGGTAGAGGCAGTACCCACAAGGACTAATGACGCTGCGGTAGTGTGCAGGTTCGTGAAGGAGCATATTTTTTGTAGGTTTGGTGTGCTATGGGTGATCATTAGCGATGGAGGCACCCACTTCACGAATAGGAAATTTGCTACACTATTAAGCAAATATGGGGTCAAGCATAATGTAGGTACCCCATATCACCCACAGACATAGGGCCAAGTGGAGGTGTCCAATAGGGAGATTAAGAAGATATTGGAGCACACAGTGACCTCTTCAAGGAAGAATTGGAGTGCATTACTACCGGACACACTATGGGCATATAGAATCACATTCAAGACACCTATAGGCACCACGCCTTTTAGGTTGGCTTACGGGTGGGCTTGTCACTTGTCGGTGGAATTAGAGCACAAGGCGCACTGGGTGCTAAGGAAGTTGAACTTGAGTATGGATGATGCAGGGAGAAAGCAAATGTTAGATCTCAATGAGTTGGATGAGCTAAGAATGAATGCATACGAGAACTCAGGGATCTACAAGGAGCGGACAAAGCAAATACACGATCGCCACATTCAATTGCGAGTGTTCAAGAAGGGTGAGAGTGTCCTATTCTTCAATTCGAGGTTAAAGTTGCATCCCGGGAAATTGAAATCCTGATGGAGTGGACCTTTTGTTATAGAGGAGGTGCGACCCCATGGTGCTATCATGGTGAGAGATGGTGAAAGAATATTGTTGGTGAATGGTCAAAGGTTGAAGCACTATTATGGGGACGACTACACAAGGAAAGTGCATGAGATCAAATTCATGGCACTAAATGAGGAATGAGGAGCATGCATGCGTCTAGCCCAAGATGTTAAATGAGGTGATTGTTGGGAGGAAACCCAACCTTGGTAGTGTACATGTTTGTTTCTTTAATTTTTTTGCATTCCTAGGTATTTTTCATTAATTTAGCACTTAGTCTCTAAAAACGATACCCTGATGTGTTTGTTGAGTGTGCAGGCTGGGGAACGGTCGATACCATCAACATCTGGGTCGATGGTATCAAATTTGGAAAGGCATACAATTCTATTGAAATTTCATTCCGTCGATACCATCGACGACCTCGTCGATGGTATCGAAACTGGAACAGGCAGAAAAAGGATTGGACGTCGATTGTATTGACTCGTCGTCGATGGTAGTGAGTTTTCTGAAGATTTTCAGACGAATCGTCTCAGTGATTTCGATACCATCGACATGTCTACCGCAACATTTAATTGGTCAGACACATGGGTCGATAGTATTGATGACATGTCAGTGATATAAGGTCTTGATCGAGCGGTTGACAATGCCTATCCGTGGACTGTGTTGATGGTATCAAAACCCTATCACTACCATCCACACGAGGCCGATCTAGGTCCCCACATCGAGCCATCAACATCCGTCGATTGCAGCGAGGGGTGGATTCCAACAGTCATCGATACCATCGACGGGACTGTCGATGGTATCGACACACCGACAGCAGACCCAACCATCCCTTATAAAAAGGAGGGCAAATCTTCATTCTAACGACACAATCTCATTGCCTACCCTCCACATCCGAGGCCTAGCATCCCTGAGCACCCAAGAGCAACCAAGATCACCGTCGAGGATCGACTCCGAGCATCTTCTTCGGCTTTGTGGATCTCAATCTTCTCAGAGTTCCCCGATCATCTTCTCTGAGCTCCATTCTCTTTTCTTTTCCTTACTCATTGTCGTGCAACCATGGTGAGATAGGGAGCGTCATCATCTAGGGTTGCACCACCTACACTACCCACCCCACATCAAGGATTAGTCTCTCGGCTGAGGCTAGTCCACCCATAGGTGGAAATAAATAAGGTTTATGAAGAGTTATGGAAGCGGCCGATTGAGCCAACCCAGTATGGTGATCGCAAGCCTATCAAGGATCTAGGTTTTGAGGACAATCTCACCTATGTTCTTCAGGGACAATAGCGAGAGTCCCCCATGCTCTACCATGACCATGAAGATGGGCATCCATTCTTCAGCAGATGGCCTACCTACAAGGAAATTGTAATTGAGTTCCTAGCGTCACTCGATATATGTGTAGTTCCCAATGAACTACTATCGGTGCGGACAACATGGAAGGAGGGGCGTGTGTCTTTCTGCCTCTACAATAGGGACTACAATCTTACCCTCTGTGAGTTCAATAGGATATATGGGTGGTGCCATGGTGATCTGCGTCAGCCACCACAGAATGTTGATTATGAAGTGATGTATGCAAAGATGGTCACCATACCCGAGGGGTATTGTATCAGCTGGCACCACACTGTTGTAGCTGATTTTGAGCATCCTTTTGTCCAGATTCTTCACCGGATAATTTCCAATTCATTCTTTGTAAGGTCCAAGTTGTCTCAGAGCAAGTTCCAGGAGATGGATCTCTTCTTCCTCCATTGTCTGCTAGAGAGGAAACCAATCAATTTTGGAGCCTTCCTTCTCACGTGCATGATGGCGAGAAAGAAGAATGTTTCTCACCGGGGTCCAATTTCCTTTGAGGGCCTTATTACTCATCTTGCCACACACTTGGGGCTTAATATTTTTGGGCTAAAAAAGATAGAGAGTCAAAACATGCTCAAACTCTCTCACTTTGTCAACTGCGGCCTCCTTGAAGTCCGACATGGCATCACCTATGCCACATGTCATGTACGTGGTGTGTTTCAAAGGGCACAATTGCCCGACCTTGCTTTCAACATCATACCAGGCCAAAGCTACAGGTGGTCGATCATTGATGTTGATGATGAGGAGGAAGAACAAGCTCAAGAGGTGGAGGCTCCATAGGGCAATGATGATGAAGAAGGGGAGGAGGAAGCCACTATTCCTCTTCGAGGGCGAGTTGCTTCGAGAAAGCATCCACGAAACTATGGAGCATCCTCTTCTTCCCAGCCACAGCCACCACAACCCTCCCATGACGGAGATGACCCCTATTCTATGCAGGGGATGTATACCATGCTCCAGTCGATCCAGGAGTCCCAGCAGACAATGCTACAGTCACATCAGACAGCGTTTGCAGGGATCCAAGATATGCAGAATAGGCTCTATGAAAATCAGCAAGCGATCTTTGAGAACGAGCACCAGCTTTTGCCAACTAGCAGTAGATCTACGACACGTTGGGAAAGATAGAGCAACATTGGCAGCCTTTCTACGATCATTACTGGAGCAGAGACTACTTTGGGGGATATCCACAGCCACCGCCCATGCCACCCTATGATCCCAACTTTCAGGGGCAGTATCCAGAGTGGAACCCCCATACCCACCAGTACCCTCTGCACCCACCACCTCAACAGTAGTAGGGTATCACTGTTCCACCTTCTGAGTTTGTTCTTGACTATGAGGACATAGTCGATTTCAATCTTGGGGGGGAGATGGAACAATTTCTATCTTAGTTTTATTTTATTTTCTTCTGTTTGAGCATTTTTCTTAGCTTTTTGCAAATTTTCTTCTAGTTTTGTAATTTGTTTTATTTACGATGTTCTAGGACCCACTTTCGATCTAGTGTAATCCATGGGTGTCTAATGTAAGTGTGTCATCTCAATGTTTTTCATATGGGGCTGATGTGTGAATTGTTTGAAATTGAGCACATAACTTATGAAAATAATTGGGTAGGTCAACTTTAAAACATATGATCATAACTGTATATCCTTATGGTTCAAGAAATGAGGACGGATATGGATGTTGAGCTTAAACTGATCAAATGGTAACAAGACTTTAATTTGAAGTGAGAAAGAGAAACCTCTTAGTTACCCTGTGCACATGTCAGTAAGGAGAGACATATAATCTTTTCTAGTGGTTATGTCATTTAGTCTTGTGATCTATCCACCTTACTTCATTCACACTCCACCATAAGAACTGGGAGCACATTACCGTTTTTCATCTCTTGATTGCATGTCATTTAGATAAGATTGCATTGTAGCTAGATTTTGCATAAAAATGAAAAAATAATTTTTTTTGTAGATCAGTTATGCATGCACACATTTTAGAGTGCATGCCATTGTAGTTGCATAATTACTTTCATGTAGTTGCACTTTGCATATTTTTGAGCATATAGGACATTATGTGCCTTATTGTTTCTACAAAATAAGAAAAGCGGGTAACTTGTTCTATACTCTCTGAAAAAGTAGATTGTAATGCATCAATCGTTGTAGTTATGTGAAAATAAGCCCAAAAAAATTATTATGTTTTGTAAATATTTCCGTAGTGAATTAAGAAAATTGGGGCTTGAAAAAAAGAAAAAAAGAAAAAGATAAGTAGAAATCAGAGGGAGAAAGGAAATTGTTTCACCTGCATAATAGGAAAAATAAGCACATGATGTAGTTTCATAGACATTCTATCTCACATTGAGACGGAATAGTAGAGCATGCATCATTCCACCTAAAATGTAGGCATTAGGTCATTTTCATATGCATATGCATCATTTAGGTCATTTTTGTTATTTTTGCATGTTAAACTGTATTGTGCTTTTTGTTCTTTCACAGCTGCCCATTCCATCCACCCGTTGATCAAAACGGTAGGCCACCCATGATTATCTCTTTATTCTTGTATATCAGGAGATCTTCTTCCATTGTAGATGGTAGTTAGGATTTGAGAAACGTAGATAGGAGATTACAAGATGCACCACGCATGAACCGGAGGAATTTATTATATTATCTGCTTTATTTGATTGTGTTTATTGATTATGGGGTAGACATCTCTCATAGATGATCATTTTCACCTTTAGGGTAGTTATCGTTCCATGGTTAGTGAGAGCCGGTATGTGCCTTACAGGTGGGAATCACACTGTGATGTCTTTTATGTGATTATGTTCTTTAGTTGACCCTCACAATTTTATTCTATAGTTTGGTTGCTCGAGGACGAGTAAAGTTCAAGCTTGGAGGAGTTTGATGCAGGGGTTTTGAGTCGCTTTTATGGGCTAGTTTTACACTCATTTTATGCGCTTATTGGTCATATTTGTGGATAATATCGCATGATTCAATTCCTTTAGCCTATTATCATTGCCTGCATCAAATTCAGATTGTTTTACTTTATTTTGCATAGATTATCATATTTCTCGGATTTGATTTGTGTTTTTCTCTCATTTTTAGGCAATTCACAATTCTGGACCCGTCGATACCATCGAAGGTCTGTCGATAGCATCGATAGAGCAACAGTGACAGAGCCGAAGAGGAAGCAGATAGTTTGATACCATCAACACTTTGTCAATGGTCTCAAAAGTCAAACAGTGAGCCAAATATCGTCCTGTCGATACCATCGACGGGAACGGTCGATGGTATCAAGATGCCATCAGGAAGCTTCTAGAAATTGAAGAAAGCATCAGTACATGTCGATGGTATCGACGCTGTCGAATCAGAGTTTTATCCAGCACGACTTCAATCGGACGACTGCGTTCTTTTAGCAGCCGTAAGTGGTACTTATACCTAGGAAAATACGGCCCAAAGCCGTGAGGCACGTTCTATTCCATTGCACAAGTCTCGAAGGAGGAGAGAGCGAAGAACGGAGCTGAGAGCTATGCCCCGTGAGATTACAGAGACGCAGACAGAGTTTTTCACTGCCAGAAGGCTACAGAACGCTCATCCCGCACCGAGGATCACCCAGTTCTTCTCCGTTCAGGGGTTACATCATCTTCATCCACATTTTCTCCATGTTTTCTCCTTCCTTTATGGTGTTTTGCATTGAGATGAACATGCGGGGCTAATCCCCTTTGTCTCTAGATCGGGAGTAGCCTGGACAATCGTTGTATGACTCTTCTTACATAGTTTATCATAATTTGTCCCTCAAATCTGTGGTATGATATAGTTTTCTCCATTGCTATCATTATGATTGATCACCATAATGGTAATCTAATACCTTTAATTGCTTTTGACGAAGAATTAACGGTAGAAAAGAGGCGGTAATCACATTAACTAATAAATCCTTTGGAAAAGGTGATGTATGGTTAATGGTGGGAACCCAGAGACATATTTTTCATGCACCTAGTCTAGGGCATATGTTAATACTAGCGTGGAACCGACCTAGATTAAGGTAGTGAATTGTATCGTGGAAGCGAGCAATTCTGGCTACAGGACACTATCTGAAAAGAGAGACAAGTTGTGATAATTGTGAAGGAAGTAGTACAACGAGAACCCATAGTGAAACCGCAATCCTAGAGATTTCTTTTGAATTGATTAAACCAACCATTTAATCGATTGCTTTGTTTTCTTTTGTTTTTATTTTTCTTTTTCAAATCAACTTCCAAACTTTTATAATCAGTTTAGCTGATCGTGAGTAGTTAGTAGTAGTCTACCGATAATTATGTTTCCCTGTGTTCGACTCGGGACTCACAAGGCCTATATTACATTGACGTGTACACTTGCATTATATGCACAGTAAAGTCGTGTCAAGCAGGTTGATGACTAGTACACCAACGGGAGGACAACTCCTTCCTGTCTGTTCTTAGTGAATGAAGTGAGTTATAGTTGGTCTGTGTGGACTACTCTAGAGGTAGGAGTCCTTTGGCTACTGCTCAGAGAGCAACTACAACCTGTAGTCTGTGGCCAGACCACTGGAGTCATTGTAGAGCTTGTGTAGACAACTATTCATGGTGAAGACTAAGATATCCACAACCACCATCCAAGAGCAACTTATCACCAGTTGCAAAGAAGTGAGTTTTGTCGCTAAACTTGCTCCAGGACCAGGTATAACTCGCTAAAACCATCCTTCCTATTGCATAGCAGTTATCGCAATCTTGCTGTTATGGGAATACAGATAGATAAAATTTTTATTTCTACCGCTATACTTTGTGCCCATATTTCCCAACAGTGGTATCAGAGCCATGCCAATTTACTATGTTTTAGGATAATCGATGTGATCAGATTTTCACTTTACTTTTTATTTATTGCATATGATGCGAATATTATAAACTGCTTTCATATGTGTATCCGAGCAAAGACCACATAATCTCAAACTAATATATATATATATATATATATATATATATATATATATATATATATATATATATATATATATATATATATATATATATATGTGTGTGTGTGTGTGTGTGTGTGTGTGTGTGTGAAATTTAGATGCATCACCCTAAAAGCAGTTTTGATGGTAGATGTGTAGCGTGGTTATGGCCAATACCCTTTATCTGTGTGTGATTGGATGGTTTGGTTCCTTTTATCTCGATCTGCGTACTGAGCCTCTACCTCTTTCTTCCCAATGTAAAGTTAATGTTTTCCTATCTTTGCTCCCTTGAATGTAACTCGAGGTTTCTCTTATTCAATGTAATAAAGTAGCAATAGGATAGTTTCTTTTCATGCAACGACGTTGAATACGTTCATCGCCAGTTGAGATAACCAGTTCATGCGATGAGCCAACCGTCTGGAGGATCACGGAGGATAGAGGATGATGGAACCAAATGACCACCTGGTGGGCCCAACTGGCCGTATGGAAGGAGTCTAGACATCGGTTGGATAGGAGGACCAACCAACCGGCCATGAGGCGAGACGATTGGTTCAAGGGTTGCACTGATATACCCATATTGGTAAGCATAGATCTACATCAACTGTAGGTTCATACATATGATGTGATGATAAACCTAGGTGGTAGTAATTCATTATGGCTCCAAGGAATTGCAAGTAGACATGGCCATAACCATCACTTTTGTTTTATATTGCATGATTACATTGTGGGATATAGCATGTATATGATGTGTACTATATATGTGGTGATTGGATAAAATATATGTATATGTATACATATGATATATATAAAACCCATCAATCAAAGATAATAGCAATACACATGAAAAACTTGTTCAACCAAGCATAGGTTACGCCAAAGCATGTGCACCGTCTACCTCGTGGAAGTGTGATGGTAGTAATGCAGGTGCCGCCAAAGTGGGGTGCATTATTATTGTATTGGCTATTGGGTCAGGCTTAGCTGGTGATTCTTAGAGAGTCTGGGCCCAGAAGCATGCAGATGATTTTGGCAAAGAGTTGTGCATGTCATCTATCTAAGAATTACATATGATGCAATTGGCATGATTACCTACCTTAATGATTGATTATGGACACTGGTGTAGGCCAGGTAATAATTGAATCATTTTGGATCTTGGCTCATTAGAAAATTGTTCACTGTAATTTTCTGAATTAATACTTGAGGGTATCGATTGAACTAATAATGAGAATGATAATTAATTAAATAACTAATTGTTATCGTCCATTTTTAATCAAATCAAATCAAATAAAAAAATTGAGTTTTTGACAAAATTGCAAATTCTTTTGTAGAATCAAATGGCCACACCAAACAATCACTTTTCTCTATGATCAGTCCTTGATAAGGACAAACTTGTTGGGAACAACTTCCATGATTGGTTTAGGAAACTGAGAATTGTTCTCACGCAGGAGCGCAAGCTCTATGTCCTGGAAATGCCAGAACCATAGGAACCTGCTCAAAATGCTCCAAGGGCTGGTAAGGATGCTTATAAGATGCATACTGAGGACGTTGTGGATGTCAAATGTCTGATGTTTTATTCAATGAACCATGAGTTGCAAAGGCAACATGAGAACATGGGGGTGATTAAGATTGTCACACATCTCAAGAACATGTATGAAGATCAAGCAAGACAAAAGAGGTTTGATGTCTCCAAGGAACTGTTCAAATGTCACATGGATGAAGGAGATCCAGTAGGTCCTCATATACTCAAGAAGATTGGGTATGTGGAGAACCTAACTAGACTGGGATTCCCCTTAGGCCAAGAGTTGGCCACTGATATGATTTTTCAGTCTCTGCCAGAGTCATATAGTCAATTTGTCATGAACTACAACATGAACGACTTTGACAAGCCGTTGATAGAGTTTTTGGGCATGTTGAGAACAACCAAGACACGAATGAAGAAGGACAAGACCAAGTATGTGATGGTGATTAGCAAGACAAAAGGGAAGTCTAAAGGAAAAGGCAAAGCTAAGAAAGGTTCTAAATCTATCCAAAAGCCCAAGTCTTCAGATCTCAAGGAAAAAGGTTGAGTAAAGAAACAAAGAGGCAATTTCCACCATTGTCACCAGCCTGGACATTGGAAGAGAAATAGCCCACTTTGGTTAGAGGAACTGAAGAAGAATAAGGATGGAACTGAGGCCTCTACTTCAAGTATAAACCATTTAAGATAAATTTGATTACTTATTAAAATTTGGTATATGATACCAAATAGAGATCTGACATACTGATGTGCAAGATCTGACAAGAAGTAAACCCCTTCATGGAAGGACAAAGATGGATAAGGTGGAGCAAATGTTGTGGAAGCCAGAGTCTGCGTTTAAATTTATCTTAGCCCAACGGTCATGTAATAGAGTCACTAGAATTTCTATTTCATTATGCCATTAGAATAGAATCTTGTATGGACAAGGATGATTATAAATAAAGAGTCCTTGGTGTTTCTGTTTCAAATATATGATCTTACATGACATTGGCCCAAAAACTTCCTGTGATATTTATGTGAAATGATGCAAAGATGAAAGTTTATACCAAAGGAATATAATTGATAGCTCAAGATTATCATTAGAATAAGTCATCTTGTATATACACATAAGAAATGCATACCTAGATTACATATTGATGTTGATCTATATTCCCTTGGTTATTGAACCTAAGGAAATATGCAAGTCTTATTCATACATAATATGAAATGACATCCTTCACTAAATGTAGTGGGAGGATAAAGCTTTCATTATACCTTATGCATATGATGATTGACATGGAATAATTACCACAAAGGATTTGATTAATAATAACACATATATAAAGGCAAGCTTCCAGTTCATCTGTTTCACTCAGTTATGAGATAATGAGGATACAGAGTGAATGTCTAGAGAATTATATTACTCAATGACATGTTGTCAAGTTCTTATCCTTGTGATGAGATCATACAGATGTTAAGAGTACATATACATATTTTCATTATGTCCATGATCGATTGTTATTGTGGAAGGTTGATAGACAACAATAACACATAAGATCAGAGTGTGAGTTGGTTGATGACTAAATCTCATTAGTCATGATATGGCAATATCAAATCAAGCACACAAATACATGTTAGAGAATAGTGTATCAGAAAGACCCACCTTGAGAGTGACACATGGTTTTGTGGTCACAGTCATCTCTCATAGTGAAGGTGGTGATTGTGATTCTTAGACCTGAAATCACTACACTTGTCACATGTCGTTGGGTACACTTTGACACCAACAAACACAGTCCTGAAACATGGGCTGTTATAACAGTGATGATTGGGTGACTTTGACACATGGGGATAGACTGTGAGTGATAGATATGTGATTTGTCCCTCCTATAGGAGTATGATATCATGGCCACTTGATGAGTGAGACTGAGAAACACATGTGCATGCACATGTGAATCAATATATATTATTGATGTCATATTATCTCAGACAGTCTACTCTTGGTTCAAGAAACATGGATTGAACATTGAGAGGATGACAAACCATGCCTTGAGTTCATCCTGGATATCAAAGACAAAAGGAATTATACAATCACTGTAGCACCTTACACAGATTGTAGGTTGAAGTTGTTCTCCAACTTTCCATTTCACTTGGGTAGCACTAATGTGAGACTAGGCACCACTCTTTGCTTATGATGTCTTTATCTAGTTATGGACATTCACTACCATTGTGATATGGGACCTATAGGGTCACACACATAGGAACTCATCTAGAAGAGGAGTTTGGTCTTGAATGACAGTTGGATTGATTATTAAAGTGTTTAGGTATTCAATTCACAAAATTGATTGCTTGAATGGCTGACCAGGTCTACCAAATGACCATCTCACTGAGTGAGATGGCTATTTGGGCAGCCATACGAGCGTCTCATGTAGGTGAGATGGCCGCTTGGGGGTTAGGTTGATCAGAGATTGATTTGCTAAGTTTTTCCCTTGAAATGATCGATTCAATAGGATTAACTGACCGACTCAACTCATCTCACCAGACCACCATCTAGGTGGGTGAGATAGGCATCTCGCTGGTGTGAGATGGATTGGTTGGGACAAACAAAAGTTTTGGAGTTTTCTGAACTCATTTCAATTGCACATACTTGGGGTGAAAGTAAATTAATGTGTGACATTAATTAGGAAATGATTTGCCAATTCATACCAGACTGGGAAAGTGAGAAACGACCGTCTCGCTTAGTGAAATGACCATCTTACGTCCCAGACGACTATCTCACTTAGCAAAATGACTATCTCGCATGCGAGAAGACCATCTCATCTTACAATACGACTGTTTTGAGTGACGCAAGTTGTGAAACTTCCAGAATTGTTGCAAAAATTCAAGATCTTCTGGTCCTTTCCACTTCCGCTTTAGTCCCGCATTGGTTGGGGACTGGGAAGCTTGGCCCTGGCCTCTACTATAAATAGAGGGGTACCGGGGGCTTCCCATAGAACAATACAAACAACTGAGAATTAGTTCATCTGATAATTGTTGTCCTCTCTGATTATGGTAACCAAGAGAGCCCGGTCAAGTCCTACATGAAAAGTAGGGATAGCCAACGGGAGAGAACAACTGAGAAGTTGTTGTTGTGGGAGAGCAGGTTGGTGACTAATACACCAATGGGAGGAAAACTCCTTCCTGTCTGTTCTTGGTGAATGAAAGGAGTTCTAGTTGGTCTGTGTGGACTACTGTAGAGGTAGGAGTCATTTGGCTGCTTCTTGGAGAGCAACCACAACCTACAATCTGTGGCCAAATCACCAAAGTTGTTGTAGAGGTTGCGCAGACAAGTGTTCATGGTGAAGACCAGGAGCTGCACAACCACCATCCTAGAGCAACTTATCAGTAGTTGCAAACAAGCGAGTTTTGGTGCTGAATTTGCTCCAGGACCAGGTATAACTTGCTAAAACCATCCTTCCTATTGCATAGTAGTGGACACAATCTTACTGTTATGGGAATACGAATAATTTTTTTTGTTTCCACTGCTATACTCTATGCCCGTATTTCCCAACAATTGCAATTATACCCATGTCTAGGGTTTTTCTTGCAATTTGTCACATGTTGTTGTGCCTCACAAGTTTTTGCATCATGTTTTATATGGTTGTTCTTTGGGGCACCTTATTTCACCTTGGTTTTAGTGGTGGCATCTTGTGTTGAGATTAGGGTTTGCATGGATGCCCTAAGTCTATGGTTGACCTTGAGGTGAGATGCCTAGGGTTTGGCGGTCACCAAGATTTAGTTTTTGGTAGTCGATGAATCTTTCTTGATCCACCTAGGTTGGTGGCTGATGAGTTTTGAATTCATCTTGGCCGCCAACACCACCTAGGGTTGGCAGTCATTTGCCTTTCTGACCATCTTGGTCGCTAAGATGCTGAGTGGTCACTATGTTTTTCTACTCACCATGGTTGATGAGTTTCCTTGGTAAGGTTGCTTAGTTGTGTTTAACCTAGTTGCATGGATGGGATGCTTGCATGAACACGATCTCTTGGACACATGGAAAACTTGGCTAGACACCTCTACCTTCTCTTTCCTCTCACCCATTTCCATATATACCTCACTCCTCTCATGCAACCAAACCCTTTTGAACCCTCTTTCTCTCCTCTTGCTTTTAGATATTGTCCCCTATTGCTTGGTGGCGTAGGAGGAGCTCAAGGTTGAATAAGAAGGTAGATCTTGCTTGCATGTGGATCTACGGTTCACATCTACCCTCTCCTTGTGCTTGTGCAACTTCCTTGCTTTGATTCTTAGTCTTGGTAAGTGAGATCCCCCTTCCTTCCTTCATTTTCCTTGATGTCATATCTTCTTCTCTTCCATCTTTTCCAAATCCATGGTGTCCCAGGTTAGTGCTTGAAGAACATCTCTTCATGATATGACGATGACTTGTATGTTGTGATGGTATGATGATGAGTATGCACTCATGTATGACAATGATATAGTACCATGTGATGACATGATAAACTTTATGTTTATAAGTTTTATATATTCTTAAGTTGCAATCTATCCATGATTTATGTATAAATCTTTTAGGGTTTGTATGCAACTTGATTGATGAAGTTGAAATATACCCAATTGGCATTAACGAATCAAGTTAAATCCTAATTATGTAGTGCCCTGTGCCATAGACCCATTCTAGTATTAGGACTTCTTGGATGGTCAAATGAGTATTCCTAAGGGAAACTCAGAGTGCATATTGTTGAGTATGTAGGGTGAAAGAGACTATGTGTCCTTGTCATCCTCATCCCAAGGTTATTGAGGATGGTTGTGATCATACCTCGACAGGATAATGGTTGTGGTCGTATCTCAAGTATATGTATATATGATGAGACAGAGAAAAAAATACAGTTATGCCTCAGATGATAGGGTTTTTATACATTGGTTATTAGTATTGTGGCCTATATACCAAGGGCAGACTAGGCTATTTTATAGTTGGACTACATATGTCATTGTGGATGACTCATACTAACCAAGGGAGGATGAGATCTTAGGAGTCCGACTCTCCTAGATCTTGTATGGCAATGATTTCGACTTAGTAGCAGTTAGTTGAAGTTGAGTGGTATACCTAAACTCCTCAGGGCCTAATAAAAAGACGTAATTCAACCATGTAATATATTTGTTTAGGATTAAACATGATTCACATTGGTTGATAACCCTTGCCTTCTTTCTTATACTGCTTAGTTGTTATGAAATGTGGTAAGAGAAATTGATTATTTAGTAGATGATAGTCTTACCTATTGCTATGCTATTCTATTTAACTGGCTTAGTATGTTTAATATCCTCAATCTTCTTAACCCGCTTAGTTAGTTTAACTTGCTTAATATGTTTACCAATAATGATACCTGTTGTAAAAAACAACCGTTGGTTGAGAGGTTACTGGGACATTGGTCTCGCCTCGTGAGTCACCACTTCTTTTTAGGTGGTCGTTAGTAATAACATCAGGATTCTGGTGGTGAGGAAGATCAACATGAAGAGTAGTAGAAGCAGAAGGTTGGATAGTAGTTGTAGAGTCCTCGAGTCATCCTTATACTCTCAGGTTCGAGCATGGAATTTTTGTAGATGATTTGTACATTGACTCGAGTTTTGGGCAATGTGTCGATGTTTGTATATGGCATGTATATATGGAATGATATCTTTTGTATACAAGTTGTGGTTGATGCCGCTGGACATACATGTAAATACATGATATGGTATGTGTTGTTATGCAAGTTGTGGGGTTTTTATGTAAAAGTTTCTAGACATGATAGTGATGTATAAATCAGTTTTTATTACCCGCTTTCCTAGTTATGTGGTTGCTTAGTTGTAGATCATGTGTTTTGTTTTGAGTAATCTCATTTGTGTGAAGGTGTGTCACATGATAAGGTTGGTATTAGAGCTTTAGGTTTGTTGAGTCTATAGGGACATAGGACTAGGGTTTGTGTCTGTTATTACATAATCCAACATATCTAAAAAAAGAAAAAGAAAAGGAGAAGGTAAAATATTACTATAAACTCAAAAGTATAGGGAGTACATCAAAATCCTATATATTGTATAGGGTTCACTCAACAAAACCCCCATTGTCTACGGACCATGATGTCCAAGTTATCCCCAATCATAGGTCCAGCTTCAATCGCCCTACCTAAGTTATGTATAATGTTTTCAAAAAGCTCAAACATGTCTATGTGTTTCTTCCCATGTAGTCTACTATTGCGCTCACGCCAAGCAAACCAACATATCACAGACAAACACCCGCCTGCAAAACACCTTCTGTTGGGGTTGTTCATCATGTTGCTCAAGATCCAAATGCAAGAATCAAGCAAGGATGTAGGGGGTTTCCACCCCACCCCATCTTCAGAGAAGTCCTAAACCATAGATATCTCGTATAGGGACACCTAAAAAACAGATTACAGTGCATCTCAACTTCCTTCTCGCACATCATACAAGTGGTCACCGGTCTCAAACCCCACTTGTTTAACCAATCAAAGGTTGGGAGATGACCGAGGATGGCCTTGTATGCACAAAAACTCCACTTGGGAGTATGGAAATTATTCTAGAATAGAGGATCTCGGGGAACTTGTGGCATGCATTCAGGCTTAACAATCCAAGGCCTGGATGCTGGATCACGCAAGCTGTGAGCCAGTTGCAGACTCAACATACTCCTCTGCCATGTCGGGCCAGGATCTACACATTTCCCTCCACACTCTTGACACATTGACATTGCTAGAGCGAGGCACATCACCGTATCTAATTATAGCTTATGTGTATGTAGACATGTTTGGAGAACACGAAGAACATGTTCATAGTAGTTATGTCATGCCAAGAGGTGGCACTAGGAGGCATGCACAAGATTATAGAATGTTAGAGATAGGCCCAGAGAAGCTTGCCGTTCCTCAGTTTGACCTTGTAGCTCTGACAAATCCTACTTTTTACTCCATTTTTAGACAACTCATGACGATAATTACACATATAGCAGAAAGAGCACTCGTACCTCAAGCTAGGGAAGTCGTACCTAATGCAAAATCCCATAATTTTGGGAATATGTTTGAGAGACTAGGATGTGTTAGAGCAATCAAGTATGTGAGTATAGCGGACCAAGATAACACGAATATGTGGTTGATGGACCTTGAAAAGGCATTTAAGATCCTTAATATCCCATAAGAGGACAAGGTGAAGCATGTTGTGTACCTTCTTAAAGGCAGTGTCAGCCAATGGTGGGCCGTAGAGGAGGAGAAGAGTCCTAGAGTTGTGATAGGTTGGTAAGAGTTTTAGTGAGAGTTTGTGATCTGTTATCTCCCTAAGATGTACCTAGATGAGTAGATAACTTAGTTCAAGAAGATCTGACATGACTCAGCCAGAGTAGCCCACCATGCCTCAGTTTGACCTCATAGCCCTGACAAATCTTGCCTTTCAGTCCATGTTTAGATAGCTCACGGTGACAATTATGCATATAACGGAAAGTGCACCCGTACCTCAAGCTAGGGTAGTCATCCCTAATGCAAAATCCCATGGTTCTGGGAAGACGTTTGAGAGGCTGAGACATGTTGGAAATCGAGTATGTGGGTATATCGGACCAAGCTAACATTGATATGTGGTTCATGGATCTTGAGAAGGCATTCAAGATTCTCAACATCCTAGAAGAGGACAAGGTGAAGCATGATGTGTACATGCTGAAAGGCAGTGCCGGCCAATGGTGGGCCATAGAGGAGGAGAAGAGACATGGAGTTGTGATAGGTTCAGAAGAGTTTAGGTGAGAGTTTGTGAGCCATTACCTCCCCAAGATGTGCCTGGATGAGTAGACAACTCAATTCGAGAAGATCCGACATGACTCGATGTCTATAAATGAATATGAAGTGAAGTTTATGGAGCTTTTGAGGTTCTACCCTCATATAGCGGTGACAAAAAAGGAGAGGATCCGTAGGTTTGAGAAGGGTTTGAGCTTGGAGTGGTAGATGACAATATTTGCCTTAGAGAATAGAGAGAGGTTATCTATCTTTTTGGAGTTAGTGAGATAGATTGAGAGGCCTACTATCAAGAAGCGTGAAGACAAGCCTAAGAAGAGGCTAACTTAGTTTTAAGGGCAATCGTCTGGAGGCTTTAAGAAGCCAATGTTTTCTTCACCTTAGTCACATCAGCGATCAACTTTCTCTGAGCCAAAATCAGGAGTGTCATCATAGTAGTCCATGGGTAAGGTTAGAGGTCACAGTTTTCTGTCAATAGGGGTATGCAATGCAATGTATGTGTCAATGAAAGGGCCATCTAGGCCACAATATAATTTGAGGACTTGTCACAAGTGTGGGCAAGTGGGGCATATAAGATGGACATGTCCCATGAAGGATGAAGAAGTGACACAACGAGGTAGAGTCAGTGAGGTTCCCAATAGCAACAATACAACAATGGTGGTGGTAGAGGATGTGGTCAGGCATCATAGGTGGGGTCATTTGGGCCAGCTAGCTTAGGATGAGGAAGACAACAGGTGACATCTAGATTCTACTCTATGAGTCGGCCAGAGGGAGTGGTAAATCCATGGGTTTTGATAGGTTATATGGAACTTTTTCATTCTGACATATTTTCTTCTTCTTTTGTATCTATTTTGGTTGACCTAGGTGCGATGCACTCATTTATCACTAGAGAGGTGATAAGTAGTTGTTATCTGTCTGTTTATAATAGAGGTGACAGTCTTTGGCTAGAAACCCCTTTAGTTGGTTCCACTGAGTTGCGGGAGGTGTGCCCATCTTGTGTTCTTTGTTTTTTTGGGATGCAACATTCAAGTGGACCATATGCCACCTAACATGCATGGATTCGATATGATCCTAGGGATGGATACATTAGAGAAGTATAAGGTTGTCCTAGACTATAGTTCCAAGGTGGTGACATTCTCTGATGGAGATGTTTTTTGGATCTTCCAAGGAGATAAGAAGATTCTTCCTATGTGTTTGGTGTCAACTATGACAACAGATAGGTTGATGAGACAAGGGTGTGACACTTTCTTAGTGCATTTTGTAGATACTAAGAGGAGTCCTAGTATCTAGTAGGTACCTATAGTGTGAGAGTTTGAGGATTTCTTTCCCAAGGAGGGTGTTCCCCCTCGTAGAGAGATTGATTTTGAGATCAATCTTGTCCCTGGAACACAACCCATAGCACAATCACCCTATAGGATGGTACTAGTAGAGATGCATGAGTTGAAGAAACAATTATAGGAGATGTTAGAGAAGGGTTTCATCAGGCCGAGCACTTCCCCTTGGGGTGATCCCGTGTTGTTTATTAAGAATAAGGAGGATTCATGAGGTTGTGTATAGACTACCGATAGTTGAATAAGGTCACAATAAAGAACAAGTATCCATTTTCGAGGATAGATGATCTGTTTCACCAGATGAGAGGTGACATAGTGTTCTCCAAGATAGATCTGAGGTCAAGATATCACCAATTGAGGATCAAGGCAGATGACATACCTAAGACACCTTTTAGGACAAAGTATGGTTACTATGAGTTTGTGGTTATGCCATTCGGGTTAACCAATGTGCCAAAAACTTTCATGGATTTGATGAATAGGGTGTTCAGGCCATATTTGGAACAACTCATGGTGGTGTTTATCAATGACATCTTGATATACTCTAGGAACAATCAACCACATGAGAGACACCTTCGCCAGGCATTGACGTTGTTGAGGCAACACAAGTTGTATGCCAAGTTCATCAAATGTGAGTTTTGGTTATTGAGGACTCTTTTCTAGGCCATGTCGTATCTGTTGAGGGAGTTTGTGTAGATCCAAAGAAAGCTGAGTCTATGTTGGAATGGGAACAACCAATACACTGATGAAAGTCTAGAGTTTCCTAGGTTTGGTTGGTTACTACAGGAGATTCATTAAGAATTTCAGCGTTGTAGTGTTACCCCTAACCAAGTTGACTAGGAAAGGTGTTCCTTTTGTTTGGGATGACAAGTTTTAGTTTTTGTTCCAATTATTGAAGGAGAAGTTGACCAGATTACCAATGTTAGTTTTGCCAAAATAAGGGAAAGGCTACATCATCTTCTGTGATGCGTCGAAGAACGACTCAGGATGCGTGTTGATGTAGGACAAGAACATGATATTCTTTGTGCGATAGCTTAAGAAATATGAGGAGAACTACATGACACATGATTTGGAGCTTGCAACTATGTTTCATGCTTTAAATATTTGGAGGCGCTTAATGTATGGAGAGAAGTGTCCAATCTTCACTGACCATAAAAGCCTTCAGTATAACTTTTCAAAGTAGGAGCTAAATATGTGACAGAGGAGATGGATAGAGTTGATCAAGGACTATGATTGCATGATAGACTACCATCCAAGGAAGGTGAATGTGGTGGTTGATGCATTGAGTAGGGAGTCATCTTTGTCATCATATATAGTAAAGGTACAATTACACTTAGTGGTGTGTCATAAGTGGGACATGTTAGTGTTGCTTTGTCAGATGAATGTACAGTTGGAGGTTTCTCTATTAGTATGCTTGTTAGCACAGTTGCAAGTGAAGCCTACATTGATGCAGCAAAACAAAAATGTGTAGCTAAATGATATCATGATATAGAATATCATAGTAGAGTTTGGTAGTAAGAAGTATGATGGCTTTCATGAATCATGGGATTGGACAGTTTGCTTTCACAATAGGATAGTGGTTTCAAATGTTGAGGACATGATGAAGATGGTGCTTGAGGAAGCTCATTCCTCGATCTACATGATGCATCCTAGAAGTACAAAGTTGTACCATAATTTGAAGGATTTGTATTGGTGGTTAGGTCTGAAGCGTGATGTGGCAGAGTTTGTTACTAAGTGTCTTGTTTGTCAGTAGGTCAAGGCAAAGCATCAAAAGCCTGGCAGGAGCTTTACAACCTTTACCGATACCACTGTGGAAATGGGATCATATCACCATGAACTTTGTGGTTGGTCTTCTAAGGAGAGCCAAATGTCATGATTCCATATGGGTGATAGTTGACAGGTTGACCAAGTCAACTCACTTCCTTCCAGTTAAGATGACATATACAGTGGAGAAGTTGGCACAAATATATGTTGATGAGATAGTTTGTTCACATGGTATCCAAGTTACCATAGTATATGACAGAGGTCCATAGTTTATGAGTCATTTTTGGGAACATATGCATACATATGTGGGAACACAAATAAGGTTCAGTACAAATTTTCACCCATAGACAGACAATCAGTTAGAGAGGACCATCTAGACGTTAGAAGATCTGTTGAGAGTTTGTGTCTTGTAGTTTCTTGGGAGTTGGGATTTTCACCTAAGTTTGATAGAGTTCACATACATCAATAGTTATCAGAGGAGTATATATATGGCACCTAATGTAGCCATATTTTGGGGCTCCATCTTGTGCCATTTTGCACTTTAATCACATCTAAACAAGTTAGATTGCAAGTTAATTCCCCCAATATGTGTTTTACCATCAAATGTGCTTATGGACGTTCTTTGCACTGTTTTTCAGGTGCTTGGACCATGCTTTGGATGGATGAGAGAGAAGGAAGGAGTTCTACAATTCCTCCACTCATGGAGGGGTCCATAGAATGCCCCAAAGCTCCCTCAACCTACCCCCAATGGCCAAGAATCATCATCAAGCAAAGAAATCCATGGATGATGAAATATGAAGTTCAATTGCCTGCTACAAACCCCAAAACGGTCATGGGCATACCCCCACAGCCGTGTCTTTTATGGTGAAGAATCGAAAGAATCAATAGGGACATGCACCCTACTCACCACGGCTGTGGCCGACAACACGACCATGGCCCATTGAAGATATCATGGTCGTGGCCAGCAGAGGAGAAGACGGTCGTGCCCCCCCCACAACATCCATGGGAATTTTGTGCAACGACCCCTTGAATCAACAGGGAGGCGACCAATTTTTCACTTGAATGCCCACAATTGTGGCCATTCGCCACGACCGTGCCTTTGAAGACCGACTCACTTGTGTTGCTACCCCACGATCAAGGTCTCCTCCTCCAAAACGGCCGTGTTACTCACCACGGCCGTGGTGCTACTCACCCAACACGACTGTGGCACTCCACCACGGCCGTGGCCACCTCCTATACTTAGCATTTTCACCACCCTTTACACACCATGCCCGTGTCCACTCCCCATGGCTGTCCCATACCACCCCCACCATGACTGTGGCCCATCAACACGGCTGCGGTGACCAACCAACCCTACCTATTTTTACACTATTTTTCCTATTCTACCCCCACTTACCCTAGTGCTTCCCCACCACCTATATATACATAGGTGGCGGCTGGGGCACAAATGTTAGACCCCCTATCTACTACTACTCCATCCTTCTCACCCCTCGAGAATTCATTGCACTCCACCTTGCATTTATGCTCTCCATCCACCATTTCCACCTCATTTCCACCACGGAAACCTAGTTTTCTAGGTTTTCCTCCATAATCCCCCCATATTCTCATGCCCATCTGCACCATTGGAGGAGGAAGGACGTCCCCAAGCTACTAGGAGGTGAAGGAGGCTTCTACTTCAAGCTTCATGGAGTTCTACCCCCTTCTTTCCCTTTCTTTTGCTATTTTCTTGATCATGTCTAGCTAAGCCCCCTACCAGTGGGTTGTTTGGGGTCAAAATGTGACTTTGATACCATGTTGGGGGGGAAATAGCTTGTAATGAACATAATTTCTATCTATGATGATTTCTTCTTGCTTCTATCTCATTTCCTATTTTATTGCATGTGGTTTGTGCTTATAACATGGATTTCTTGCTTTAAGATGTTTGATGACACTTAGCTTCTAGGAGGAATTGGAGTGTATGTGGTGATCTTAAGAATGGATCCTAGGTCCAATTAGTGGATCCCAAGCTTGCCCCCTTTGTTCCTACATACACATCCCTCCTCTTACAAGTGAGTGTGAGATCTAAGTGGCTAGTATAAGTGTGATTAGTTCAATTGCCTAGGGCTTTCTAAAGGCTAGATGGCTAGTGGCATGAGGTGAAAAACCCTCATATCTACTCCCATTTATACCCTTGAATCTCAATCGACTAATACCACTTACTCTAGATACTTAAACTCGACAAGTCCTACTAGAATTACACCTAACCCTAGTTTCCCAACTAGTAGTATAAGGTACATTCTACTAGCACTTGCCTTGTTGTTTGGTTTGTTAATCTAGATAGAATTGTGATAATTGCTTGCTATGTTGAGATCCCCCAACTAATATCAAACCACATCCCCAAATGGCCCACCTACCTAATCTTATTGCTTAAAACCCATTTTTGCTTTCTTAGCTTGTTCATTCTAGTCTAGTTTAGTTGCTTTTATTCCAACTAGTTAATTGCTTAGTCTTGCTCTTTAGTGTTAACTTAGGATTTTTCTCTCTCTCTTGTGGTTAATATAGTTCTTAGTGTTAATTGACCTGCTAGTGTAGTGTAGTTCACCTTTGCTCTTGCTTTGTAGTTTCTTAATCTAGTTCATTAGACTTGTCTGCTTAGGATAACTTAGGGTTGTGATAATCTAGATTTCATAATTGCCTTTACTTGCATGTTCACCTAGTTTAACAACCAAACAAACCCTTTTAAACCCTTCAACCCTAATCACCACAATAGGAACGTAGTCAACGCTAGCCTAGCTCTACTGCCCCCTGTCCCTGAGGATCGACCCCTACACCTGCCCTTTGCCTATGCTACAATAGTACCCCATGTGCTTGTGGGTGACCTATTTGGTACTGTGATCGACTTGGTTAGGGCTAATATAAATTTTGAAAGATCCACACATGTGTTCAAGTCCCGTGGAGTGCATCTAGTCACCCATTATTGGCTAGTATGTATGCCTCTGGCTTGACGCACCAGAACCACATAAAGTGTTGTATGGGAGACGTTGTTTGTCACCTCTTTGTTGGTATGAGACATGTGAGTATCAACTTATGGGTCCTGAGCTAGTGCATCAGACTACATAGAAGATCAAGGTGTACAACAACAGTTGAAGGTAGCCCAGGATAGACAGAAGTGTTATGCTGATAACCGTCTCAGAATGCTTGAGTTCCAAGTTGGGGATCGTGTGTACCTTAAAGTTTCCCCTTGGAAAGGTGTGTTGAGGTTTGGTAAGAAGGGTAAGTTGGCTCCTAGGTATATGGGACCGTACCCTATCTTGGCATGTGTTGGAAAGGTGGCTTACTAGTTGGAATTATCGCCAGAGTTGCATAGGTCGCACATGTTCCACAATTTTGTCTATGTTTATATGTTGAGGAAGTGTCACCCTGATACAAAACATAGGTTGCAGCCAATGGAGGTTGAGTTGGGTGAGGATGTGTCATATGTTGAGGGTCATGTATTGATCCTGGATAGGAGAGTGAAGAAGATGAAGAAGATGAAGAAGAAGGATATAGTGTTAGTGAAGGTTTTGTGGCACCATCGAGGTGTAGAGGAGGCCACATGGGAGTTAGAGGATGAGATGGGTAGGAATTACCCATCTTTGTTTGCGTAGGATTTCAGGGGCAAAATCCTTGTTAGGTGTTTACGGTTGTAAGACCCCTAACCCTAATTTTTGGTTGAACATGTTTTCTTATCATAATTAGATGCTTAAAGCCTTAATAAAACCTTTTGATGTGCTTTTATATCATGTGACAAGCTTATCTTTCAAGTTTGGTCTAGTTTGGACACTGTTTGAGCTAGTTATGCATATATGTGCTTGTTTTGGACCTAATTGCAATCTACCCATGTCTAGGGTTTTTCTTGCAATTTTTCACATGCGAGAGACACATCACTTTTTATATTTTTGTACTTTGGGGCACCTTGTTACACCTTGGTTTGAATGGTGGCATCTTGTGTTGAGATTCGGGTTTGCATGGATGCCCTAAGTCTATGGTTGATCTTGAGGTGATCTGCCTAGGGTTTGGTGATCACCAAGTTTTCTTATGGTCCTAAGTTTTTGGAGGTCGATTAATATTTCTTGACCCACCCAGGGTTGGCGATCGATGATATTTGAATTCATCTTGGTCGCCAACACCACCTAGGGTTCGCGGTCGTTTACCTTTCTGACCATCTTGGTCACTAAGATGTTGAGTGGTCACTATGTTTTTCTACTCACCCTGGTCAATGAGTTCCTTGGTAGGGTTGCCTAGTTGTGTTTGAACTAGTTTCATTTATGGGATGCTTGCATGGACAAGATCTCTTGGACACATGGCAAGCTTGGCTAGACACCTCTACCTTCTCTTTCCTCTCACCCATAGCCATATATACCTCCCTCCTCTCATGCAACCAAACCCTTTTGAACCATCTTTCTCTCTTATTGATTTTGGAGCTCGTTCCCTCTTTATTGGTGATGAAGGAGGAGCTCAAGGTTGCAGAAGAAGGCCGATCTTGCTTGCATGTGGATCTAGGGTTCGTATCTACCCTCTCCTTGTGCTTGTAGAGATTCCTTATTTAGCTTCTTGGTCTTGAAAAGTGACATTCCACTTCCTTCATGCATTTTCTTTATTGTGCTATCTTATTCTCTTCCTTCTTGGCTGAACCCATGGTGTCCCATACTACTTCTTGAGTTAGATCTTGAAGAATGTCTCTTTCTTGCTTCCTTGACCAACAGGGTTTGGTCCCTTGTTGGAGAAGAAGCAAGATTGGCTGAGAGGAGTGATCAAGCTAGGTTTTCCTACCTTTCATCTTCAAGCTACCTTACTGTTTGGAGTTGCTTAATCATCTCTAAGGTGAGTTATATAACTTTCTCCATGATTATTTCTTACCTCTATTTTGCATGCACATAACCTTGCTCTTAAATGTCATTCTAAGTAGAAATATGGTGTCTTTACCTAGGGTTTGTGTTGTATGATTGTTCTTGAGTAGATAACTCCTTTTGGATGAACCCTAACCCTTGTGAATGAACCTTGCTTGGTATGGAATATTTTGGGCCTTACATGTATGTGGAGATTGTTGGTTTTGTCCTTGGATTTTAGGATTTTCCTTTGGGTGGCAAATGATGGCTTTTTTCCTTTTATACCTTGAACCGATTTATACCTTGCTCATAATCTAATGGTCCAATTTCCATGAAGGTCACCACTTGTTGATCTCATGTGTTTGATTGATTTGTATCTCCTTGATGGTCACCATAGTTCTATATTTTATGTGATCGCCAATGTTTTGATTCCCTTGATTGGTCACTAAGAATGTTGACGCATGAGTGGTCACCAAGAGTTGTGATTTTAATCACTCACCAAAGTTTTATGTCTTCATTGGTCACCAAGTTTGAATGCATATGGTTGCCAAGCTTTGTATCCCTATCGGTCGTCAATGTTACCCAACCATAGTGGTTGTTGAAGTTCTGAACTCTAATGGTCATTGAAGTGACCAAATCCTAGCGATCCATGAGGTTCTCTGACCTAGGTGGTCACTAAGAACCCAAACCATAGCAATCATTGATGGCTTCTAATCCTGGTGGTCACTTATGGTGCCTACCTTGTGGTCGCTAAAGGTGACTAACCTCAGTGGTCACAAAATGGTGAACCCTAATCTCAACGGTCGCCAAAGTGGTTCCTACCATATGTGGTCAATGAGGAATTATGTACACAGTTGCTATGTTTTCTGGTCTATGATTGATGGTGTTTTGATTAAGTAACCTTAGTTCATTGGTGCTTGGTTACACATGATCTAATAGTCTTACCTTTTCCCTCAAATGAATACAAACCTAAGGCTTTTGTAAAGTGTTGATTGGTAATGTTAACTCAAATATTCTTGTTGAATCTAACTCTAATGAAAAAATGTGATGATTATGGACATCTTTCTTGAACGATAAGTATGATGATGGAGTGGTTTCTCTCTCTATTCTATTGTAACCCTAATTTACTATCATATGAGCATCATGGCTCTTAAATGTAATGGTGTACCAGCTTATGCATCTCATGCATGGTGATGGTATGTTGAGCCTTAATAAGGCATGGAAAGATGATGATGTTATGATAGGGAATGATGTGATGGTCTTAATGACCCTTGGGCATGGCTGAGACCTAATTAAGGTGTTATCCTCTTCATGATGGTACAATGACTTGTATCATGTGATGGTATGATGATGAGTATGGAATCATGTATGGCAATGATATAGTACAATGTGATGATGTGATATGCTTTATGTTTATATATTTTGTATCTTCTGAAGTTGCAATCTACCCATGATTTTTTTATAACTCTTTTAGGGTTTATATGTAACTTGATTGATGAAGTTAAAATATACCCAGTTGGCAATATCTAATCAAGTAAAACCCTAATCATGCAATGCCCTATGCCACATATCTATTCTAGTATCAGGACTTGCTGGATGGTGAAATGAGTATTCCCAAGGGAAACTCAGAGCACATATTTTTTAGTATGTGGGGTGCAAGGGACTATGTGTTCTTTTCATCCTGATCCCAAGGTTATGGAGGATGGCTGCGGTTATACCTTGATAGGAGAAAGACTGCAATCGTATCTCAGGGATTTGTACATATGATGATACATAGAACAACTATGGTTGTGCCTCATATGATAGGGTTTTGTATACCATGGTTACTAGTTCCATGACCTATGTACCAAGGGTGGACTAGGTTATTTTTTAGCTAGACTATATATGTCGATGCGGATGACTCATACTCACTAAAGGAAGATGAGATCTTAGGAGTCATACTCTCCTAGATCTTGCATGCCACTGATTTTGACTTAGAAGTGGTCGGTTGGAGTTGAGTGGTATACCTCAACTCCTCAGGGCTTAATAAAAAGACATAATCCACACATGTAGTATATCTGTTTAGGGTTAAACATGATTCACATTGGTTGATAACCCTTTGTTGTTTCTTATACTACTTATTTGTTATGAAATGTGGTAAGAGAAATTATTTGTTTAGTAGTTGATAGTCTTACTTCTTGCTATGCCTATCTATTTAACTGGCTTAGTATGTTTAATATTCTGAATATGCTTAACCTGCTTAGTTAGTTTAACCTAATTAATCTATTTATCAATAATGATCTCTATTGTAAACAATAATAGTTGGTTGAGAGTTATATCTCTCGCTAGGATGTTGGTCGCACCTCGTGGGTCACCACATATTTTTAGGTGGTCTTCAGCGATGTCGTCAGGATCGTCATGGTGAGGAAGATTAGCCAGAAGAGCAGTAGAAGCAAAAGGTTGGATAGTAGTTGTAGAGTCCTAAAGTTGTCCCTGCACTTTTAGGTTTGGGCATGGGATGTTTTGTAGATGATATGTACATTGACTCAAGTTTTTGGTAGTGTGCTGATGTTTGTATATGGCATGTATATATGGAAAAATATCTTTTGTATACATGTTGTGACTGATGCCACTAGACATACATGTAAATAACTGATATGGTATGTGTTGTTATGCAAGTTGTGGGGGCTTTATGTTAGAGTTTTTGGACATGATAGTGATGTATAAATCGGTTTTAATTTACTCACTTTTCTGGTTATGTGGTTGTTTAGCTGTAGATCATGTGTTTTGTTTTGAGTAATCTCATTTAGTGTGATGTGGTGTCACATAAAACCACACATGGACCCTAAGAAGGGAAATATAGATCAGTCAAATTACTGGTACAAAATTGATAATTGGAAAGTAAAAGTATGAACCCGTATACACAAGACTTTTATGACAAAAATGCAAGGGAATAAACAATATAGTTAAGTATCAAAAGGTAGCAATGATCTCTCAAATGCAATAAGATTCTATATCTAATTTTTGAGATTATTAATTAAAATTTTCAAAGAGATAGCACATGCCAATGTCTAGTTCTTAGGGAATCCATATGTTCTCTCCTATAGAGAATGATAATATATTGAGGCACCATATGTACTTTAACACTGTGCATATGTGTCGAAGTGTAATTCCACTAAATTAGAGGCACTAGCCTGTCCTTTTTTGACATTTAAATATTATGCTATTATTTTCAAAGAATAAGTATTTGTGGCCTTTCTAGGATGAAGGATAAGGTTCAAAAATAAATTTTCAGTCAACCAACCTATCTAGTCATGTTTGCAATCAATGATGGAAATAACCATTCAATTAAAAATAGAATTGTTTTACCTTGAATCAAAAGTATCCAAATTGCAAAAATTCCAACTATTGACTCCAAGGGACAATTAAGAGAGAGACCTATAAACGTGGAGAAATATTTATCATGACATGACTCAAAATTAAGTGTTGTTGAAGTTTCATTTTATTAGTGTTATAGGTGGCTAGGGTTTTCCATTTAGGAGTGTTGTTAATATTTTTCATCATTCTCATTTCTAGGATTTCTAGCTAGGTCTCTCTCTCTATTATATAGAATATAACTCTATTCATTCACTAGGATCAATTATGTTTATTTACCAATGTACACTTACTAGGAATTTTTAGGGTTAAGTTTAATGCATACTATTTATACAATCTTACCTATGTCTCAATTGTTTATGCTAAACATGAATCACTATTATAAGAACCAAATAACTTTGCATATAGTCTAACATAAGTTTCTTCAACTATTTTATACCCATGATCAAACAAAATTTCTATTATATTTTCTCTCTTAATTTTATTTTTTTAGGCTTTCATATATAAAAATACTTCTTAAACCAAAATCTTCTCTTCAACTACAACATATATATACTTCTAGGGTTTTAAACATTATTATACTAATTAAATTTCTTTCTGATGTAATGCATTAGGGTTTATTGGATATCATGTAATTTTCTATCTGTCGATTCAAACATCTTTATTTTTAGTACATGATACACATTAGGGTATTGATCCAATCACATGCATTGTTAAAATAACTAAGTACATGTTTTAAATACTCAAGATTTTATAACCTATGCTATATAAAAAAGATCTAGGCCTACAAACTTTTATAGTTGACCAATTGGTATGAATATTCATTGTATGTATTACCCTAATCAAAATATCATCTAGTTTGCTTTTTAAATGGATTTCTAAAGTCCATTGTAGATAAGAAGATCACTAACCTACTGGATTTTGGAGTCGTGGATTTCCTGAGAGGTCTATTTTGGATCATGGGTGTGCTACATCAATTTTCTCCTATCATCTAGGTTGCTTCACCAGGTCAGAGATGACAATTGTGGTCCGTATCCTTGAGACATGACAACAAGTCTCCCTGACTTAGCATCAGGGAGGACTATGCTAATCTGATATGTTGCAGGTCATCAAGGTCGAAACTACTGAGTTGCAGATCAGAGGTTATGCAACAGATGTCGAATTGGAGATTAACTGCCATGATCATTTGCAGGAGAACCTTGGTTATGTATGGTTGGGGAAATGCTAATATATGCCTTCTAATATATGATTTAGTCATAGTGATTGGGTCGATGGAGATGAGAGGCTAGATTGTCTTCAACCTTAGGACATATCTCAAAGTGAGGAGGGAGTTGCATGTTCTTTTAGTTGGCATCAAGGGAATATGGAACTGCCAAGTTACCTATTTGTAATGAGTTGTACTTGTCCATCTTGGTCTCTATAGGATTGCAAGGCACAAGATCAAGCAATGTTGAAGAGGGAGTAGGTAGCACAAGCACTGGCGTTGTTGTTTGTAGGTGATCGTTGGGTCTGATTTTTCCATGTGGCATCAGGGTTGCAGGTGATGGCGATGTCCAATTGTGGTGAGAGTTGATAATGGAGGTCAGCACTTGGTGTTTTGTAGAGGGGAGGATGATAAGATGATGGCACAAGATGGGTTGTAGGCCGTCGACAATATGGGAGGTGGCAAGATTGAGAGGGTGCAACATCAGATAGGAGGAGGAGGAGTTAGTTGGTGGATGAGTTCTTGAGTTGTAATTGTGGCAGCGAATTATATATGAGAATGGAACATTCTTGGGTTTCCTATGTAGGCACCAACTATGGTCTTTGGATCGAAGGTAAGGAGGATGTGTCCATTTTCAGTGTGAGGGTAGGGGTGAGGTCATGGTTAGCCGTCGGGGTGAACACCTACCATTTTTTAGGTAACTTTGGGTGACTAGGTTCAAGGAAGAGGGTAACACACTCACTTCCCTTACTTTGGTCAATCACATTAATTGAAGTGATATTGATTCCCCATTTCCTAATTACTTAAATAGTTTATAACTCTTACAAAGTAACTCCTAACTAGAAGACATTTTGTCTATGGGTATATGCTTTATTGTACTAATTACTAAAAATATTAGCACTTTGAGTTAATGGATTAATTTGACCAAACTAATCACCCCTCCTCATATATCTAGAAGTAAATATATTTTGGATCTATTATTATTTTGAGTTGGTTCCAAAGCCATTAGTTGCAAATTGAGAATACTTCATGAATGTGAGGCTAAATGAAGCTATCTCAGAATTCACAATTCCAATTGACATCAAAACAATTAATGAAACCAATTTGAGGGATACATTTCTAAATATTTCTCAATTGAGAATAATGAACCCAAGAAACTAACAAGGAGGTCAACTTGTATCAAGGAACATGAAAATATATCAAAATGATCACATATGAGTTGGAAGGAAGAACATGATTATAATTTGAACTCAAGTTTAAAAAAAATTATCAATCATAGCTCATGATTGATTTAGTCCTCAAATTTTGGTATGTTACATGTCTGGTCTTCTTGTTCTCTACTCCTCTACTATTCGAGAAAATTATATTAACCATAAGGAACTGATAAGTGTCATACAAACCCTTAATCAAAGACTCAATAAGAATATACCCTCTATTGTTTGTGTCTTACTTTTTGTCGATAGAAGTGTTCATTGTATCCCCCATCCTAGATCTCTTCATAACCACTTCTCCTCTATTTATCATATTTTCTATCCCGATGTTGCTGGAAAATAGTTTTCTGAAGTTCTCTCTTGGGCTTCTTCCATACCTTGGGATCATTACATGGTCTCATTCACTAAATGATGCCTTGGGTATATTGGTCATGAACCATGAACCTAATACCACACCAATCATGATCAAGTCTTTGCAGCTGATAGAACCACACTATCCACAATTGGCAATTTGGGAATATTGGACCCCTGTCTAGTGGTAGTGTGTGGTTTCTAATACTATCATGATCTATTTTCCAATCATCTTTATATTGTGATTTGACCACCACTGCCAGAAGAGGAAGGGATTTTAGGATAATGGGAAAGGGGAGTGGTACTAGACAACTGAAAGAGATAATAGAGGGATCAATAGATTATTACTCACAAAAGTCAAAATAGTTTCATTAGATCTGTAAATCATGTTTACCACTTTGTTAATAGAGATTGAGTGTCTTCAATTGTTGAGGTCAAGATCTATTGTTCATGGGACATCGTTTGGGTAAGCAAAATTTTAGTTAGGACTCCATCTTGATCATTTAGGTCTCTTTTTCAACAAGAATTTCCACACACACGCTACAAGTGAAGACCACATGGCAAAGCAATTCTCAATCTCTACAAGAGAAAGGGATCCTTTCCGACCATATCTAGGTTCCATATCTTCTTTGACTCATTTCAGTTGTATCAGTCGCCAATATGATAAGTCTACATAAAGAAAATCAAGGCTTTGTGTGGGGATTTATGTTCGAATAAAACATCCATCGTCCATAAAGTATATAGGTTTAGAATGATATCTGACCAAGGTGTTTGGTCATTCCATCCCAGCTAGATCATTGTGCTGCTTATAACCTCTGCTTGCTAAGGTGCTAGGTTGACAGCTGCAAAGCCACTTGTATTTTCTTTGTCATTGTAACATATCAAAACCTACCTTCTAAACCCCTAAACCCTAATTCCCTGAATTAGGTACCAGTGGGTGTATTTCTTTGGTTAAACTTAAATACGACATGGAGTATAGCCTAACAAGATCATATGATGGGTTTATATGACCTAAATGACATATTTGACTTAATAGAAACACTAGAAATCCTATATGTGAAATATATTTCCTTTGTCACCATTAACCCTAATAGGATGAAAATAATTAATACTTGGTTCAATGATGGTTAATCCTGATGAACAGAACATGGTTTGACTTTTGTAGATTAAATATTCAATTGTATAATGCAACTAATAAAGTGTACTCCAGAAATTCACGTAACAATATATGACAATACTAGGACTAATACACACACACACACACACACACACACACACACACACACACACACACATATATATATATATATATATATATATATATATATATATATATATATATATATATATATATATATATATATATATATATATATGCATGTAAATATGTTGATGTGTTTCCAACCCTCAATATGGTAACAAATTCAACTAATAGTGATGGCAACAAAATTGAACATATCCATATTAGTGAGCATGGTGGGAGTGAAACAATTATAGTCATAAAAAGGAGTATGTACACAAAAATAGAGAGTTGGTTATTTTTTATTGGAAAGACAATATCACAAATATATCAAAAAGGAAACTTGAACTAAATAATAAATACAGTTGCATAGGATAAGTTGATGCATTCCTAATCTAGGGCTTCATATTTTTCCATTTTCCCTTCATCACATATAAACATGTTAGAATGAATATTATTTCTCCCAATAAATGATTTATTATTAAATGCACATATGGAGGTTCTTTGCATATTTTTAAGGTAAACTGGCCACTATTTGGAAGGAAGGGATATAAGGAGGAGTATCTTAGGGTTGCTTCACCCTTGAAGGAGTTGAAAGATAGTCCAAGAGTTTTCTCAAGCTATGGCTAGTGGTCAAGGGTTAAGCTAAAGTAAAGAGCTCGATATATTGCCAAAATGAAGATCAAAGTACACTAGAAGGCCTTCAAAACAGTCATGGTACCACAAAACGGCCATGCCACAAAGTGAAAAATCACAAAGTCATTAAAAAAGGAAGCATCTACCAAAGAAGCTCAGCAAACATGACCGTTGTGGCTAGCATGACCTTGCCAAGGAGACACCAGCATGACCATGCCATCCAAAACGTCATCCTGCCAAGAACCCATCATGCATGTGCCAAGGAGAATGACCACACTGCAAGCCTCCTACCATAGTTGTCCTAATACCCCATAGCCACCACAGTCATGCTACCAACATTCAAAAACTCAATTTTCAACATGACACATTTTCCCACTTCCACTACGATCGTTCCTCTTCAGCACGCCCACTCCATCACGGGACGATTGTTCTGCCCAAAATAGTCGCGTTGCCACCCAAAACCTACTACTTTCTTCTGGTAATTTTACATATAGGTGATGCAACCCTATTTTAGGGTTTCATCTTGTGTCTTTTTGTATCTCAATCACATCTAAACAAAGTATCATGCAAGATAATTCCCTCAATATGCATTTTACTATCAAATGCACTTATGGACATTCTTTGCATGTTTTTCAGGTACTTGGACCATGTCTTGGATGGATAAGAGAGAAGGAAGGAGTTATAGGATTTCTCCACCCATGTAGGGGTCCAAAGAAGACCCCAAAGCTCCCTTAACCTACCCCTAGTGGCCAAGGGTCAAGATCTAGCAAATAAGTCCATGGATCATTAAGTTTCAAGTTCAAAATGCTATTGAAGATGCCAGCACAGCCGTGGTGCCAAGGAACAATCATGCTCATTAATGCCAAAGTTATAGGGTTGATCTTCATTTTTTCAAGCTACAACAACACTGTCGAAATGACCATGCTACCTAACACGGTCGTGCTGAGAAGCCCCTGAAATGGCCGTGCCAACCAGCACGACCGTGTTGCCAAGGATCAGAATGGGCATGCTGACTAGAATGACCTCCAATTCACCTCACCCACCACGGTCGTGCTACCCAACATGGCTGTTCTACCTAGCCCCCACCATGCCGTGCTACCCAACATGGTTGTGCTACCCAGCACAACCATTCTACCTAGCCCCCACCACATTCGTGCTGCCCAACACGACAGTGCTACCAACCTTCATTTCACCACTTCCACTCTGAAAATTTTCATTTATCACCACGACCTTTCTCTCCTACCATGACCGTTCCAACCATCACCCACCACAGCCGTTCTACCCATAATGGTTGTGCTACCACCCTAAACCTAGCTTTATCTACACTGGTTTTCCAATTAAACCCCTACTTACCCTAGTGCTTCCACCACCACCTATATATACATGGATGGCAGCCAAAGCACTAGGTTAGTTGCCATAGCACCCTCCTAGCTACTCTAGAGCATTCATTTCCATCTCCCTTGCATTCAAGGCCTCCACCTACCATTTCCACCCCGTTTCCATCATAGAAATCTAGTTTTCTAGGTTTTCTACCATAATCCCCTACATTCCCATGCTCTTCACCCATCTTGGAGGAGGGAGTTCGTTCTACAGTAGCTAGGAGGTGAAGGATAAGAAGCTTCCACAAGCTCCATGGATTCCTACCCCCTTTCTTCTCCTTTCTTTTCTCTTTTGTATGATCATGTCTAGCTAAGCCCCTAATGGTGGGTTGTTTGGGGTTAAAATGTTACTTTGATACCATGTTGGTGGAAAATAACTTGTAATGCACATATTTCCATTATATGATGATTTCCTCTTGCTTCTATCTCATTTCCCATTATCTTACTTGTGGTTTGTGCTCTTAAACATATATTGCTTGTTTTATGATGCTAATGACACTTAGCTTCTAGGGGAAAATGGAATGTATGTGGTAATCTTAGGAATGGCTCCCATGTCCAATTATTGGATCCCTAGCTAGCCCCCATTGTTCCCACATACAACTCCCTTCTCCTACAAGTAGGTGTGAGATCTAAGTAGCTAGTGTAAGTGTTATTAGTGCAATTTCCTAGAGTTTCCTAAAGGCTAGATGGAAAGTAACATGAGGTGAAACACCCTCATCTCCACTCCCATTCCTACCCTTGGCTCTCAATTGCCTTAATACCACTTACCCTAGAAACCTAGACTTGCCAAGTCCTATTAGAATTACACCTATCCCTAGTTCTCTAATTAGTAACATAGGGTATATTCCAATAGCACTTGCCTTGTTGTTTGGTTTGATAATTTAGATTGAAGATATAAAACTTTCTTGTTATGTAACCTCCCCCAACTTATATCAAAGTCTCATTCCCAAATGGCCCACCTACCCATCTTAATGCTTAAAACCTACCTTGTCATATTAGCTTGTTAATGCTAGTTTAGTTAATTGCCTTTGTTACTTATTAGCTAATTGCTCAGTTCTTGATAGTTAAGATCTACTTAAGTAGTTAGTGCTCTTAGGAGCTTGCTTGTATTAATTTAGTTAGCTAGTGATAACTTAGGCTCTTGCTTATCTTATTGCTTAGCTTGCCTCTTAGTTGATAATTTGAATGGCTAGTGCAGTGTAATTCCTTGCTCTCACTCATTCGCTTGTCTTGCCTAGTTTCTCAGTCTTAACCATCTTAGGATGATCTAGGGTTCTCAGTAATATAGTCTCCTTCTTGTTGATAATTTCTTGCAATTGTAGTGTAATCAACCAAAACGAACCTTTAAACCCTCAAACCTTACTCTCTGCTTTACGAACGTAGCTCACATGAACACAACTCTAGTCCCCCCCTCTCTCCATGAGGATTGACCCTTCTCTTGTCACTTGCCTATACTAAAACATGACCCTGTGTGCTTGCAGGTGAAGTGTGAATAGTCTAAGCCGGTGTGTTGGACTAGGTCCTATATATAAATTTTGAAAAATCCCACGGGTGTTGGCCTAAGTTGCATCCAACCAAATCCAATTGGCTAGTTGTAACCCAAGGCAGTGCAAGACACACAATATGCCCCCACTTAGTCTTATGCTTCCCAAGCCACTATATAAACAATATTGGCGGCCAGGAGCTAGAGGTTAGATACCTTAGCACTTATTGCCACACTCTAGAGCATTTTTTTGCACCTCCCAACTACTCCCACTCCATTTCCACCTTCTTCCTCCTCAAAACCCTAGCTTTCCAGGGTTTTGACCATCCTTATCCACCTTCCTTTCCATCCATAAAGGAAGGACGAGGACATGCTTCTATAGCTAGAAGTGAAGAACGATGAGTTTTCACTAAGTATCTAATGCATTTTACTACTCTACTTCTTCCTGTTTCTCCCATTTTTGTACTATGTGTAGCTAAGCCCCTAGGTGGACTGTCTGGTTTCAAAAGTGTGACTTTGATACCATGTTGGGGGTAAATGATATGTAAACCCTATGGGTTCATTTTCTAATGATTATCTTCTACTTCTATCTCATTTTCAGCCCATGGATTACTTCGAGATGTGTGGTTGAAAACGCCTAGGTTTTAGGCAAAATGGTTTATATGTAGCTATTTTGGAATTTGCTCCTAGGTCCAACTAGTGGATCCCTAGATAGCTACCCATCTTCCAACATTTCTTCCACTCTCCCACTCTTGAGTTTGAGATCTAAGTAGCTAGCTTGGAGACACTTAATTCATTGGCTTGGAGATACTTCAAGGCTAGATAGGAGGTGACATGAGGTGTAAAACCCTCATTTACACCCTTCATTACAACCCTTGGCCTCTAATTTCCCTAAGTGATTCTATCATAAAAAATTAGACTTGTTGGGTCTTAGTTGAATTCCACCAAATGAGCCTAGTAAGGTTGGATAGGGGGTTATAGGGACTAGTTTTCATATGCACACCCTATTCCATCCATGAGCAATTAGTAGCTTAGGGTAATTCTGTATCATCTAACTTGATTGTTTGGTTTGATAATCTGAATGAATGAGTGGATCTTGCAAATTATAACCTCATACCTAGTTGATAGTGACATTACCCCCAAACGTCCCACACTTACATTTATTACAAGCTAGTGTTGGCTTAGTTAGCTTCTTTACTTGCTTAATTAGTCACTTGCTTTGTAAATTCTGGTTAAAAAGTTTTTAGTATAGTTAGGGCTAGTTATTTGGTCTCTTGTGCTTGTTTTATCTAGTCATATACTGGTTTAGTCCTTTCCTTTCTCTTTTACCTAAATTTCTAGTGTAATGTCTCCTTTGCATAGTTAAGCTAGTTGTCATCTCTAGTTTGATAGTTAGGATTGCTTTGTTAGTTTAGTCTATCATGTTAGATTTTTCTTGATTGCATTAGCATATTTTCTATTTTCTTGCTTAGTTTCCTTAGTTAATTATACCTAACTTGTTTATAGTTAAAGTAGGTTTTCCTCTTGCCTTTTCTTAAATGCTTACACTAGCATAATTTTCCAAACCAAGATCAAATCCTTGAAACCCTAGTCTCTGCTCCAAGAGCCTAGCTTGAACAAACTAAGCTCTACATCCCCTCTCTTCTTTGGGTTTGACCCAAATTTCCATATGTATACTAAAACTGAGCTCGTGCGCTTGTGGATTTGTTTTAAAAGTGTGTCAAAATTGGGTTTTATAAATATTAAAAGACCCAGGTGTGTCCCAAAGGCATAACCAGCCATGTCAATTAGTTGGGTGTACCCGAGGTGGCATTAGAACAAGTAAACTAACTCATACGAAGATAAACCTAAAAACAAATCTAATGACAAGATGTTATCCATACATTTTTATTTGTTTTATAAATATGGAAATAATCTCTATTAGAGTTGAACCCCTGGATAACCCAATTAATGATGTCAAAAGTGGAAAGCAATGAATCCTCATGTTTAAGTTGTCTTGGGTGACAAGTTTCACCTTGATTGGATAATACTAGATGCCATAAATGAATTCAAAATGAGATAATATTAAAATGACTCAATTTAATAAAAGACATATCAAACAACTCTAAAACTGTAAATAAGTGAAATATTTGGATTACATGCCTTAATTATTGTAGGTGTTAAATTTACCTTTATTTGAACCTTGTTTGATTCCTCAAACAATATTGTTGGTGCTAATTAAATGAGCTAATAGGGTTGAATTCCTATAGTTTACAATTGTATTGTTGTCAAACATGTTTCCTCTTTTTTTAGTCATGTAGTTACAATCTAGATTGTTTGATTGAGATCACACAACCAATGGCTTGTTTCTATTACATGTATGAGAAAACACGAGCCATGTGTAATATAATTATTGGTCTGGTTCTTTTCCACTTCTTCCTCTACCATCCATGAATATTTGATAAACATCTCCTAGTGGATTCCAAATACAAATCCACATCTAACCAACCCTAGATATAAACCTCTTTCCATGTATCGATGATTCACCCAAATTTCTTCCCTAGGTTCTCAAACCATCTATCCACAGAAGCCTGAATATAAACCATATCTTGATCACCACTAGACCTAATGTAATCTTCTTCTCATGCCAATTGAGTCTAAGTATCCACCCTTTACTACAAGGCCCCTAGCCCATAGTGCTTTTTTTCACCTTTGCCCAATTTCTCTGTAGGTAAGGTACTTCAACACTTCCTTTTTATCTATGGCTTGTTGTTTTGGTATGAGAAACAACCATTTTCTTTTTCTCCAATCTTTCTCTCAGCCTAATGGCTTTCTGTTGGAAGCCATGGTGGGAGCTGAGAGAGAAGAAAGAATATTCCCCTCAACAGTCAATTTTTGTCCCTCACGTTTGACTTAAACCCAATGTCTTTACAGGGGTAGACTTGCCTTTTGTTGTTTTGTTTTTGTTTTAGCCATGAGTTGCTTGCATGCACCTTGGACAATAATGACCTATCACACTCTACCACATTGGCTTTTTATGCAAGAAAGTTACGATCTTTTGGGTAATCATTTCCTAAACTAAACCAATAAATATTACAATCTTGTAAATACATAACTAAATATAGTAACGTCAAAAAACATGAATGATTATGTTTTTAAAACCAAAAAATCATGCTTATATATTGGAAATAGTTTCAGGGTCTAATTCTCATGTTTTAAAAGAATCAATTTTAGGGGTACATAATTAATAAACATATAAACTTTAACTAATGGAATTGTCGTGATTAGGTGAGGAAAATTTTGTGGAAGGATTCTAGTAGCCTTGAGTTGACCTTGATCTGAGAGGATGTATGTTGCATCCTCTTATCAATCATATTGATAAAGTGATATAATTTCTCTCTCTATCGTGATGTATGTTGCATCCCCTTACTTCTTTTTTGGGAAAATACCTATATTTCTCCCTCTTTTTTTGGGGGGGGGGGGCTAGAGATTAATTATTATTCATACTGCTCTCTAGTGCAGTCATAACCGAGTTCAAATGGACGTTTATGTCCTGAAACAACCACAGAGGTTTAACATAAGTAAAGGTACATTGACTAAACGCAGAAAGGGAGTGTTTTTCTACTGCATCCGCGACTTTGTTCAGCTCTCAGGGAATATAAAGCAAGGCGAGCTGACAATGTGCTTGGATGAGTTGAAATTTTCTCCAGTGGGATTGGAGTTTTGGGATAGGCAGCTTGTCACTGGCGAGGAGTTTGATTGCTGTAATGGAGTCAGAGAGTATGGCTGCATGCGTTATACCCATGTCTTGGCATAGTTTGCTCATGAGGAGGATCGTGTGGGACTCAGCCTCCAGCACAGAAGTTGAGAAGAAGGGTACTCCAATACCTTCCAGGAAGCGCCCATTGTAGTTGACGAGGTGAATCCTTGCACTCGCCTGTTTGGAACTACAGTTGAAAGTCGCATCGGCAAAGGCTATGGCTGAGTATTCTACGAGTGCTGCAGTTTCCTGGATAGGCTGGCATCTAGGCCGAGGAAAGGCCCTGGAAGGGAGGTGCACTATAGAGCATGTTCTCTCCTTAATGAAATTGACACTGCGTTGAATGTTAAAGGAGCGATTATTATGGACTTTGTCATTTCGAGCATGCCAGAGATGCCATACAGTCACAATGTTTTGGATTGCCCTTGGGTCCTTATCATTCCTGGGAAGAATGAGAGAAATCCAGTCATCCTCATCTTTGTTGAAGAAGGAATCTGTCATGCCCAGGCTAGTCCACACTTGCTTACTAGCTTGATAGTCCCGTAAGTAGTGTAGGATAGTCTTAGGGGCATTATTACAAATTGTGCAGGTAGTGTCACTGCTGATATGGAGCCTATGCTTTTCAACATTCGTCAGGAGTGCCCTGTGTTGAGTCAGCCATGCAAAAATCTTTAGTCATTTTAGGATTTTGAGGCACCAAATAGCTTCCCAATTTCCTGGGGTGCTGATGTTTTTCTCATCTCTAATCCAGTTGTAAGTTGTGGATGTTGAGAAGAGATCGGAGTCCTCAAAGGGCCAAGCCCATGTGTCTTCCTCATGGTCGCTGACAGGTGGTGGAGTGGACTTGATTCTATCCCCAATGCCATGGGGAAGGAGCTGGTTTATGAATGAATGATCCCATTCGCCATTATCCAGACATAGGGATTGGACAAGAAGGTATTCAAGGTCAGTAGGGATAGTCCAGGAAGGGTATAGTTCCTTGACAGACTCACCTTTGATCCAATTGTCAGACCAGACATTGGTAGACTTGCCGGAGATGACAACCTTGTGGCTGGCATTCAGAACCGAGGCCATGTTCTTCTTGATAACAACCCAGGATGATGAGCAAGGCTTCTTGTTGATGGTGTTGTTCTGCATGTATTTTTCTTTCATTATATAGACCCAGGAAACAGGGTGATTGTAGAGAAAAGCTAGACGTTCTTGAGCATGAGAGAGATGTTTTGGTCATGGGCATCTTTTATGCCAAGACCACCCATGTTCTTAGGAGAAGTGATTTTCTTCCAGGAGACTAAAGACAATTTCTTTTGTTCATGACCATCGGACCAGATGAAGTCTTTAACTTGTTTGTTGATGTCAGCACATAGTCTTGATGAGAGTTTGACAGTTTGCATGGTATAAGCTGGAATAGCTTGTAGGGTTGATTTAGCCAGAGTAACACAGCCTGTTAGGGAGCAACTTCTCGCAGACCAGCTGGTCATCCGCTCTTTGATGGTGCTAGTGATCTACTGATGGATTGTATGAGTGAGTCTGTGGTGTAGGATAGGAACACCAAGATATCAACCCAAGTCATCCGTGCATTCAAAGCCAATGCGCCTGCAGAAGGCACACTACTCTGCTCTGCTTGTGTTCTTCTAGAAGAAGCACTGTGACTTAGTTTTAGATATTTCCTGGCCCGATGCTTCAGAGAATGAAGTTAAAACCCACATGATGTTATCTTCTTGTGTTGGGCTCACTTCCGACATCAAAAGGATGTCATCAACAAAGAGGATGTGAGAAAGAGGTGATCCATGCATTACAAGCCTAATAGGTTGCCAGTAACCAATGGATACTGCTTGGGTAATGCATTGTGACAGCCGCTCCATACACATCACGAAGATATAGGGGCTTAACGGGTCCCCTTGTCTCACTCCCTGCGATGAGTGGAAGGTTTCTAGGGGTACCCCATCCCAGAGAATGGAGGTGCTACTCGAAGAAATAATGTTCATTATGAGCTTAATGGTGATGTCAGGGAGGCCAATTTTGATTAAGGTGTCTTTGATGAATGGCCACTTCATTTTATCAAAGGCTTTCGATAGATCTAGTAGCTTAATAGTGACCCATTTCTTCTGTTTCATAGAATGGACAACTTCCTGAGCCAAGAGGATGTTGTCGCTTATTCTTCTACTAGGGATGAAGATGGACTACGTTTCTGAGATCCAATTGTTTAGATGAGGCTTGAGCCTTTCCACTAAGATTTTTGAGATAAGTTTGAAGCAGCAGTTATTTAAGGAGATGGGGCGTAGGTCCGAACATTGAAGATGTTGGCGTATCTTAGGGATAAGCACCATGTACGAGTTCGCAATCCGATGATCAATGTATCCAGTCTTAAAGGACTCTTACACTTTATAGACAACAAAATTATTGATGATGTTCTAGTTGGATTGTAGGAATTCTTTGTAGACACCGTCGGGTCCAGGGGCCTTCGACGGGGACATCAGGAAGGCCGTTGTTTTAATCTCGTCAGGACTAGGCATGCATCCGATGAAGTTGAGCTCCTGCGGAGACAATGTTGTGAAGTGGCCTGGGAACCTGGACACGATATCCGGGCTGGAGACTCCAGAACTGTCGGTCATTAGCATAAGAAAGAAGCTTCAGATCATCTGTTTTAGGGCCGTCGGGTTGTCCACCCAGGCGCCGGAGCCGTCTTGTAGGCGGCTGATCTTTGTGAAGTGCCTGCGTGCCTTAACATAGTTGTGGAAGAACTTGGTATTGCCATCACCCGCTTGAAGCCAATTAATATGTGACTTTTGTTGCCAATCCAATTCATCTTGAAGGAGGAGCTTACTGTATTGTTCTTCAAGGGAAATAGAAAGGATGTCATTAGCATAAGAAGGATGGGTGTTGTTCAGTACCTGGAAGCAGTCAATCTTGGTGAGGATGCTGCGTTTGTGCTTGTGCTTGGCACACCGTTGTTTAGTATCCCACTTAAGGGCTGCTTGGTTGAAGGGTTCAAGAGCCACCGGGAAGGGCAACTGTGAGCGCCGTTGAGGGAGTAGATTGGTGTGGAACTCTGGAATTGTAGCCCAACTCACCTTCATTCTGAACACCTACTTTCAAGGAGCTTGCTGTTCTACTTTGGAGAGAAGGATAGGGTTATGGTCAGAATGGAGACAGGGGAGAATGGTAGATTTGTACCCCCCATCCACAGTAAGCCATCCATCATTAGAAATGACTCTGTCGAGTTTATCTAGTAAATTCAAATGCTTGAAGGTGAAGAAGTGGGCATTCATGCAAACTTCAAAGAGACTGATTTGGGTTAGGAGTTCGTGGAAACGACGACTGTTGCAGTGGTCGAAATGTTTCCCACTCTTTTTTTCCGTCATGTCCAACATGGTGTTGAAGTCCCCCACGACTGCCCAGGCGCCAGGGACAGTAAGGGCAACACCTGTGAGTCTTGACCATAGTAGCCGATGATCTGTGAGATTAGGGCTCCCATACACGAAGGTGATATGCCAGGAATAATTAATTTTACAGTGGATGAGTTGGCGGTGATTGAGGATGATGTCGAGCTTGCATAGTGCGTCGTCCCACATGATCCATATCCCACCTGAGAACCCCAGAGCTTCGACTCTGTGGGAGGAGGTGTATCTGAGCTTTTTAATAATTGTATCAGTTGAGTTGCCACTGCAGCGAGTTTCTAAGAGAACTAACACTCTGAGCTTGTGTTCTAGTTTGTATACCTTGAGGAGACGAATTTTGTCCTTGGAGCGGGCCCCTTGGACGTTCCAGCACAGAATGTTGCACACGATTAAACATGGAGGGATTAGAGGATCATAGCACATAGGCCTATAGCTTGGACAATGTCTACGTTCATGACATCTGATTCAACAGAGGTTTCATTGACATCTTCCATGGTTTGGTTGTTGTCGTCAAAGGTGAGTTGTTTCTTGTTGGATTGGAGGTTGCTCATGGCATTGATTGTCTGAGCAATATTTCCTTTCTTACGTTCTCTACCCGGGCTGACTGCTACATTCTGGTAAATAATTTTGCGGTTCCTTAGCAGAACACCGCTGCTTCTTGTGCTAGTGCCCCCCAAATTGAACTGATTAGGGGGGTTCACAACGTTGGACGACATTGTGCCCTTAAACAAAAAGGCACTGCCATCGTTAGTAGCAGTGTCTCTCCCTACTGAGACCTCGTCATCAACAAGGATCACCGCTGAGTTCTTAACAGGACCTGATGTGTGCTGCTGCTTGTCTTGGTCTCTAGGTTTTTTTTCTTATACTTCCTGGACTTCACCTCGTGCCAGTCATCTTCCTTTTCGGTGGGGTTGTCTGCTGTGGCGTTTGCCTCGCCGATTATTTTGGCGTCAGTGTTTTTTTTCGGTGCTAGAGTAGCAGCATGCTTCCCCTTCACCGGGCTGTCACCCTGGGATGTACGCTGTGCAGGCTTTAGGGCATGGATGGACATGGTGTAGGTCGGGGGTGCCACTAAAGGAGCCATAACAGTGGACGCATGATCTTCAGCCAGGACGAACGACTTGATGAAGGTACAGTCTGTGTCTGCATGGCCGATCCTCCTGCACTTCAAACAGACTACCAAGAGTTTCTCATACTCTAGGTGATATTGTTCTCCATTTAGAATAATGGCCGGAAGGAGGGGGCGGGTGGTGTCAACTTTGACAGCAAGGCGGGCGAACTTTCCACGGTCGCCAGACGTGGTTGTGGCATCAATCTTGATAGTCTTCCCTACTAGGTCACCGATATTAGTGAGTAGCAGGTTTTGGTACAAGAAGACTGCCAGATCAACCACCCGGAGCTAGACAACTACCTTGCGAGTGATAGGGTCTGAAGGATGGAAACTTGGGCTCCAAGATTGCACAGACAAATAGTTCCCGAAGATAACCCATGGGCTTCCTGTCATAGCCTTAATGAAATCAACATTGTTGCCAAGTTGGATTATATAATAGCCCTTCTCCAGATCGATGGCCCTGAAGGAGTCAGACAGAGACCACATCACCTCCAGTCTGTTGATAAGAGCTTGGAACCCTATGTTGCCACCGACAAGCTTGACGATGACCGTGTGCTGTATGGTTCCAGTAACTGCAGCAGAGAGTTAGGATTAATAGAGATGACTGGGAGCGCGCCACTGTTATCAATACGAATATCCATCAACGTGAGGGCATCTGGGGATACAACTTTCACTTGGTCAGAAACATTGTGCCCAGTAATGGCATCACGGTAGGACTTTTCATTGGTAATAGCTGTTTGTTTGGGAATATTGGGATCATCTTCTGAGGCAACGACCTTTTCTCCTGAGTCATGGTGGTTTCCCTCCCACGTATGAGACAGACTATGGCCTCCCCTACCCCTCAATCGTCCTCCTCGACCTCGGCTGCCGCCGCCGCCCCCTCGCGGGTGCCCTAGCGGAGGCTCCATCTCCCAAGGATTTCTCACTATATTTCTCCCTCTTAATCTGATTGAAGATTCAAAACCCTTATTTTATTTACATATATATATGTATATCTTTTGAGATTATCCTTGAATTACCATTTTCATTGTTCATATTTCATCACTTAAACTTTTGGATCTTTTTTTCTGGATCCTTTGACCCACTTAATTCCTCAAATTTGAATTAAACTTGCTTATTCTTTTATTATGCATCACACGGTGACTACTAGTCCAATGCAATATGTGTACTTTTTTGTGGGTGGGTAAATTCCCGCACCTTATAATTGTGCAATGGTGATCACTCCTATAAGTGAAATAATTAGAGCAAATGTGTATCATGTCCTACTTAGAGGAGATGTGTATATGTTCCTTCTCACACTATATTTTTGAGTAGATGTATATATGTTCTTCCTCACTCCATACTCATAGTATATGTGATATTTCCTCCTAACATGTTTTGTCTTGGTATAGTAGTGTCACGTCAAACACATGGATGTGTTGCTTATATTTTATATCCACTTATTTGGCAAATTTCTTTATGAGCTCTTAACGATGGTTTATCTTTTAATTAATGTCTTTATTGTGAATTTATTGTTTAGATCATTCGCTTGAATGCTTTCATATATTTCTCTTGAATTTTGAAGCTTCGATAAGTATATTGTTGTCGTTTTATCCTAATATTGTTAAATCTCTATTTACATGCACATATCGGCTATTTGCACTAATAATTTGAATATGTATTCTTTGGTGGGGGTGTGCTTACAACTGCTTAGGTGTAAGACATGGAGGACTTGACATGGTGACCAATACTTGGCTTAGTGTAGCTATCTTTTGGGAGATGGACTAGTAGGAGTTCAAACTTCCCTCTACGTAGTTTTCGAAGTTGTTACGCTCATGTAAATTCCCAAGGGGAAGATCATTATGTAATCTTGTAAATTGTAAATAGTCATTATATTTTATTTGGCTGGTATACTTTGGTCTTTATGATGTCCATTCATTAAAGATTAAATAATAGTTCTTCATTAATTGCAAAATTTTGGTGGGTGTTTGTTATATGAATAATTACTCTTATTTCATTAAGGGGTGGAACCCCTCTTAGGTCCTACTCCTTACAAGATGGTATTAAATCTACTTAGGATTGATGGCTTAGAACCCCAATGACATGAAATTCAGCCCTAGGTACCTACTATCATCTAGTTGAAGACATGACCTATGTATATCATAAACACTCCTATGCATGATCTATAATCGTAATACCTTTGTTGTTGTTTAGTTTGACTTATTAGATAAACATTTTTAAGCAGTGGAGAGTAATTTTTTGGTAGTGGAAGGATGGTCATATTTCAAGGACTAAATCCTTTTAGGGTGTGGAGTGTTGTAACATACTAATACATGCCTTCCTAACCCCTAAAAACCTAATTATCTAACTTAGGTCCCAATGAGTATATTTCTCATGTTAACACCAAACAAGGCATGACATATAGCGTTATAACATAAACATATGACATGTTTAGATGACCGAGATGCCATTTTTTGACTTAATGGAGACATTAAAGACCTTAAAATGTACAAGATAGGCCCTTTGTCACCCTTAAACCTGATAGTATGGAAATAACTAATAGTTAGTGCTAAGATGGTCAATTTGATAAATAAAAAATAATTGGACTTTTGTGGAATAATTCTTAGACCATATAAGGTAAATAACTCATACATTTAAAATGACTAATAAAATGCAATCCAGAAATCCATGTAACAATGTCTGAAAATCTTCATATAATGAGTATATATATGCATGTAAATATACTAATGCATTCCCAACCCTCAATAAGGTAACTAATTCAATTAACAGTGATGGAAATGAAATTGAACATATCCATATTAGTAAGCAGGTGGAGAAACAACAATAGTCATACAAAAAATATGTATCAATAATAGAGAGTTGGTTGTTTTAAATTGAAAAGATAATATCATTAATATATTTAAACAAAGCTTTCTGTGGAACTGGCTATGAGAAATCAATATTAATTGTAATGGGACTAGATACTATCGGGTGACTTCAATGCACATGTTTTTCCTCATGAGAAAATAGGAGATAAGATCCTAGATACCATGAGCTTTAATGAGTTTGCAAAGGCTCTGACCGATTGTGAGTTGGAGGATCTTGGAGCTAGTGGTTCATTAATGCCTTTTAAATGAGGCTTACTTCATATGAGGCTACATAGAGTTGTAGATAATCAAAACTGGTTGGATAGTTTTTATATTGCCCATGTGTAGGTTATTAATAGAACAAAATCAGATCATGTACCTATCCTCATATGTAATCTTAAGTAGGGTAGGAACCTTAAAAGGATGCCAAGAACATCTGCCTGTTGGCACGAACGCAAGGAGTTTGACAATTTACTGAATATTACTAGAGAAATGATCTGGGATTCATGGAATCTGTGAACAATTTTTTCAAAGAAGCTATGAAATGGGGTATCCAAGTGAGGAAGGAAGGATGGAAGAACAAGTAAACCCTACATGTTATACTATTATTGGCTCAAAAGTATCTAGAAAAGGCATATTCCTGAGAGGTTGAAGATCTTATTATCAACTTATAGGCAGATATATTATAGGAACTTAAACTTGAGGAGATTGAATGGAGGAAAAAATCTCATTGTGAGTGGATTAGAGACTAGATGAAAGAAACACTAAGTACTTGCATAGATTGGTCAAAGTGAGACGATGGAGGAGTAAAATTACAAGATTGAAAAACACAGATGATAAATGGGTGACTAATAAGGATACCCTTGTGAAGATGATATACAATTTTTATCAGACATGCTCATTGACCCAAATCCTGGGGCTTGTATACATAAGGATATCGGCTCATTTCCATTATTAGAACATGATAATCTGGCTACTATTGCAAGAATACACAATGAAGATGAAATAAGGAAAAGTTTGTTCATTATATCTCTTATAAATGCCCCATGGCCCAATGGAATTGATGCATGTTTCCTACAACATGGAACATAGTCAAAGACAATCTTATTGAGTTTGTTTTGAAATCTTCCTGGGGTGTCCATCTTGAACCTAGTGCCGCAAACTCTATAATAGGTTTTATCATGAGTCTCACTATCCTACATCTTATTGAGTTTGTGTTAAACTCCTCTTGAAGATTCTGGTGAATAGAATAAAACCCTTCCTTGATGAGTGGATCACCCCTACACAAACTAGTATCATACTTAGAAGGAGCTTAAATGATAATGTAATTCTCATACAGAAAATCATTAATTCCATGGAGAGGAATAAGTTAGAAAAGCACTACATGGTGATCAAAATTGATATCTCTAAAACTTATCACTACTACAGAAATAGCATTCAGTGTCACTTTTCTGGGCATCGGTTATTAAGGAAAACCGACGCCTAACATTTAAGGCGTCGGTTGTTCAAGCAACCCGACGTCTATATTCGAAGACCAGCCAGACACGGGTACCGCTTTGTATTAAGCGTCGGTTGTTTATAACAAACCGACGCGTAAAGTCGCCCGCAAAATCCATATTTCGATAAAAAAAAATAGTGTCATTTTCAGCGTCGATTATATATGTAGAAACCGACGCCTATGTGCGATGAAAATTTGCGCGAAAAGTGTCACTTTCAGCGTCGGTTATCCTTGTATAACCGACGCTGAAAGTGGTTCCCGCCAAATAATTTCATGAAAATATCGTCCAATTGGACGTCGGTTTTTTCAAACAACCGACGCTAAAGATGTTTAGGCGTCGGTTGTTTTAAACAACCGACGCTATTTGGGAACTTCATTACCCTCGATCGCCCGACTCTTCCCCTTTCTTCTGTTTCATTGCGAGCGATTTCCCTATTTCTCTGCTGCCGCCGATTTCTCTCCGGCGATTTCTTCTTCAGCTCCCCTTCTCCGACGCCCCCTTCTCCGCCACCACTCCTGCTCACCGCCGCTCCTGCCGCCGTTGGATACCTGCTCGCCGCCGCTCCTGCTCACCGAAGATCCTACTCCTGTTGTTGCTCTGCGTCGCCGCCACCGCCGCCGCCTGCTCGCCGCCGCTCCTGCTCGCCGACGATCCTGCTCCTGCTGCTGCTCTGCGTCGCCACCGCCGTCGCCCGCTCCTTCCTCCTTGTTGCTGCTCTGCGTCTCCTTGCTCACGCCCTAACTCTGCTGCTCACAAGGTACTAGCATCAAACCCTTCCTCTGCCATTCTTTCCATTCAGTAACAGTCTCATCTCCTCGTTCCACAACATAACTTGGCTGATGTCAAGCCCATGCTCAAAAACATCTACCTATTCTCATCCATTCGTTCCATATGGTGAGTTTTACTGTAGTAGGGTAGGTCTATTGCAGGGTTTGTTGATGTGGTCTTCTAGCTAGTGGTCTGAGCACTCTTTATAGGATGTTTTAATGCTAGTGTCAGGGCTATCTATCTAGGTTGATGTATGAGCTATCCCCTGTATTTGTTTTCCTGCTCTCTTTGTGTGTATGAGCCTGTTCCTTGGTTGTGTATGGTCTTGCTGTTTGGAGATGTTTTGATCCCCTGTGTGGGATACTTTCTCCTTTTGTTCTTTACGTTTGGTCAGGTGTGTTGTCTGTAAATGCCCAAAGTTTTTTTGGTAACAATAGTTGAGTGTTTTTCACAAAAAAAAAGATGGAGAAGTTAAATGGATACAACTCTGTACATAGGTAGGTGTAGTTCTCTAGCTAATTACAATAAGAACATGACAATATGATAATAAACATCTACAACCTAATGCCACCTACCAAGACAGATACTAATACCACCTCCTCACCTATCAAAATCTTAAGGTTAGACATATAAAGGAGGAAGAGTTGTGAAACATGTGTACATGAATCTGAAGCCACTATACAAACTCTGTTTGAGTGTTTAAGTATCAAGCATCGTTAGTCCAATACATAAGTACTAGAAGTATCCATGGGTTAAATAAGGTGAACTAGCTGTGTAATGTTAGGGTTTCTGTAGTAGTGGGTGCGCCTACTACATTTGGGGGTGCGCCTTATACTATTTGAAATCATTGATTTTATCTTCTATCCTAAATAAAATTAAGGGACCCATGATTAGAAAACAATTCCAAACTTGGCACCCACACTAATTGGAAGGAAATAAAATATGATTATTGAAATGCACATTTGTGATGTGATACCTTTTTTAGGATGCATATATTAGATTCAACATTTGAGACATCCTTTTATGAGTTCCAATACAATTAGGGTTTCATTTCATTGCCATTGTATGTATTATAATATTACATCTTTCACATAAAAATTAATTAAATTGAATCCTATTGGAACCCTAATTTAAATCCTAATTTGATTTAAACTTGTCCATTCTAGCATCCTAATTTGATTTGATTAAACCCTAACATTGTTTAAACCCTAACATCAATTGTGATGAAACCCTAACATGTACATATCTATTATTGTGTTTGTTGGCCTAGAAACCCGTCTAAGATTGACTCATTAGGAGTAAATCTTGGATAGTCCCCGGTTTGGGACTGTTCTTGAACACCTAATCTCACTTAGGATGTAAGTGTATAATGTGTATTGGGTTTTCGAGAAAATTTTGGTAGCATTTCCCCGTTTGTTCTCTAAGTACATATGTACTTAGAGAACAGTGGGGAAATGCTGCCGAAATTTTCTCGAAAACCCAATACACATTATACACTTACTAGTGAGATTAGGTGTTCAAGGATGGGATAGGTGGTACACATTTATTATATATAAGAATGACATCACATGTGTTTGTTGGCCTAGAATGTGAACAATCATTGTTTTTTATATTACTTGTACATTGGTATAAATTAGAATGAACAATCACTAAATTATATACTGTTTGTATGGAGTCCGGCTTCATTGTAGATATCTATTATTGTGTTTGCTGGCCTAGAAACCCGTCCAAGATTGACTCATTAGGAGTAAATCTTGGATAGTCCCCGGTTTGGGACTGTTCTTGAACACCTAATCTCACTTAGGATGTAAGTGTATAATGTGTATTGGGTTTTCGAGAAAATTTTGGTAGCATTTCCCCGTTTGTTCTCTAAGTACATATGTACTTAGAGAACAGCGGGGAAATGCTGCCGAAATTTTCTCGAAAACCCAATACACATTATACACTTACTAGTGAGATTAGGTGTTCAAGGATGGGATAGGTGGTACACATTTATTATATATAAGAATGACATCACATGTGTTTGTTGGCATTTCCCCGTTTGTTCTCTAAGTACATATGTACTTAGAGAACAGCGGGGAAATGCTGCCTAATCTTTTCCTAATATATACTTGTTTCCTAATATATACTTGTTTTCTCTGATCATAGAATGGATAGATCATGGATGTCCATTCGTAATCGTTGCACCCCAGAGTTTATATCTGGTCTTGATCAGTTTATTAGATTTGCCGAGGAACATAGGAAAAAACCTACAGATAGGTTCTACTGTCCATGTAGGCATTGTGGTAACAACTTGAAAGTCAACACTGGTGAGGAAATCAAAAGTCATGTCATGTGCAACGGGATTGTACAAGGCTATACAGAATGGCACTGGCATGGAGAGATTTCAAAATCAAAACTAGTAGATGTCGATAGCAGTGCTTGGGTGGAAGAAGAAATTGCCTCCGATGACGTAAATGTGAACGAACCAGTTCCAGCAGACATCGTTGATGCGATGCTGGATAGTTGTAGGGTAGAGCACACCGATCCACCTCCTATCTTTACAAACATTGTGCATGATGCTGAGATACCGTTATACACAGGCTGTGCTAAGTTTATGAAGCTTAGCGCTGTGTTGAGATTGTATAAGTTGAAAGCTAACAATAGATGGAGCGACAAAAGCTTCACTTCATTTTTGACTTTGTTGAAAGAAATTCTTCCTGAAGGAAACGAGCTTCCAATCTCAACATACCAGGTAAAGAAAATGTTGTGCCCAATGGGAATGGAGGCCAAGAAGATACACGCATGCCCGAATGATTGTGTATTATTTCAAAAGGACTATGTAGATTTGAAAGATTGTCCAAAATGTGGTGCGTCATGGTATAAATTGACAACTTCGGGGGAGTCCAAAACTGGTTCTCCTGCCAAGGTGTTGTGGTATCTACCTATAATATCACGGTTTCAATGCTTGTTTGCAAATCTGAAAGATGCGAAGAATTTGAGGTGGCATGAGCGATACATGAGCGTTTTTAAAGGTGATGTTCGAAACCGTTATCGGCCTGAAGGGAGTATTATTGAAGGTTATGTGGCGAGAGAGGTTATGGATTTTTGCAATGACTTTTTCAGTGGTAATGACACTCCTGATAATGACAAGAATATTGAGGAGGGAAAAGGAATTTTGGGATCACGGGTGAAAGTAATCAGCCGTGAGCAGTTGGAACAAGCTCACTTGTATATTTTACACAATATGGACGAAGTGAGTGTTTATATCGAGGAACATCCCAATTTCATAAAGAGACAACATCCTCGAGCAAGTTCAATGTGGCTTGCTAGAGAGCATAATAAGACTTTTACTAAGTGGTTTGAAGATAAAGTCTTACATCAACTATCTCAAACACCAAATGATATTACAGAAACTATCAAATGCCTCGCCTTTAAACCAAAACCGAATGTTATGTCTTATGAAGGGTTTGACATTAATGGATTCACATATTACACAAAGCGCCAAGATGATAAGAGTGTCGTCCAAAATAGTGGGGTCACTCTTCAAGCGTCGACTATGTACTTTGCAAGTGCAAAGGATAAGAGTCCACGTGAAGCTAAAATGTCATATTAAGGTGTCATTGAGGACATTTGGGAGTTTGACTACATAGATTTCAAAATTCCGCTCTTTAAATGTAATTGGGTTGATAACACCAAAGGAGTTATAGTGGATGAATTGGGTTTCACTTTGGTGAACTTTGAAAAGATTGGCGAGAAGGGTGAACCATTCATATTGGCATCACAGGCGAAACAAATATTCTATATCGATGATCCTGCGAATGATAAATGGTCGGTTGTTCTTCATGGTAAAAGACAGTTCATTGAAGATCCTATAGATGAAGAAGAGTACTATGATAAGTATGATGACTCCAGTCCATTCTCAGTTGGGTTGCCCACTCCACAAAATATTGAAGCTAATGATGACTTATATGTGCGCGGAGATCACAATGAAGGATTGTTAATTGATAAAAGATCACAATTTTAGAGACATGTATGTTAATACAAATGCTAAATGTTTGCCTTTTTCTAGTTAATACAAATGCTAAATGTTTGCCTTTTTCTAGTTAATACAAATGCTAAATGTTTGCATTTTAAATGACATTTTCAGATGGCTGACCATGATGAGCATGATGTCCATGATGAGCATGAAGTCCATGATGAGCATGCTGTCCATGACGAGCATGGTGAGGATACTAATGTAAGTTCTAAAAACATATCCTGTATTTCTATAAAATTCATTATCTTCTAGTTATGTCATATATCCTATATTTCTATATTGGGCTAATTTAGTGTGTTTTATTTTTGTCAAATTTTAGGTTGATGCACCTGTACCCACTGAAGCACTGGAGCAACTTGATGCGCAACACCAAACACTTAACAAGAAAAGGGGCATCACTCTGTTGAAGAAGTTATTAGCGCTAAGTGGTAGTGGATCCAAATTGGTGGTGGAGTTTGATAATGGAGGAAATCCAATTGGAGTGAACCGCAATAATTTTTTAAACTATCTTGGGTGTACCACTCAGAGCCATTGTGGTGTTAAGTATGACAATTGGCATAAAGTTCCTCAAGGGAAAAAAGACTTGATATGGAAGGATTTATGCGTGAGTTATTATTATTTGCAATTCTATTTTGTAGATTACAAATTCTATTATTTGCAATTCTATTTTGGATACTAGTTAATAACATTTCTATTTTACAGAATCTGTTTGCATTGGATGAGAAGTTGCATCGTAAAAATGTGATGCAATGCGCTGGAAAGATGCTTAGGAATTATAGGACAAATCTGAACAGAGAATACATAAAAGAGGGTGATAAGAAGAAGAAGTCAGCCCTTGAACAATGGAACTTCTTGGACAAAGAAGATTGGGACAATTTTGTTGCTTCAAGAAAATATGAAGAATTCAAGGTATTAGGCGTCACTCCCAATTTAATTAATATACATTGTATTCACCTATTCAAGATTAGCATTTAGTGCTACTAACCAAATCATTAATGTGCATACTAACTAGGCCCTCAGTGACGCACAAAAAGCAAGGCGTGCACTGAATGTGCATGACCACACTATGGGTCCAAAAGGCTATGCAAGCGTTCGCCAAAGACTACAGGCGGAGTCTGCGGCTACTCAGGAGTCTGCTCCTACTCAGGAGTCAGCCACACCCATGCCTTGCCATGATATCTGGATAGCTGGCAGGCAAAACAAGAAGGGTGAAATAAAGAAGCATGTAACTGCTGAGGCGGCTGCAAAAATGGTAAAATAACACTCTTAGAGAAATCGTTTGAATATTGATTATTTGTGGTGTTAACTTACCAATTTCTGTTTATGGTGATTAGCGAGAGCTGCACGAGCAGAGGAAACAAGGCACGTTCATCCCTCAGGGCACAAGGGATGAATTGACAGTTGCTCTGGGTAACCCAGAGCATCCTGGACGTGTTAGAGGTGCCGGCGCTGGTGTTGGCATCAAAGCATTCTTTGGGCCATCCCAGCGCAAACCCAGAGCGGGAATTTCTCAAGAAGAGGTAACCTATTCTTTTTTTAGAATGTTACTGCAAAAGGAAATTCATTAATAAGAAGCTAATGTTTCTTTTATCCATGTATAGGAGAATAAGAGAGTTGAGGATTTAGTTTCTAAGAAGGTCAACGATGTAGTTGCTGAGAAGGTCAAGGAAGAATTGCTGTGGTGGCAGGCATCTCAGGCTTCCAATACGCCTATGGCGACCCACTCTTCTCCTGATGCACAGACTACGAGTAATCCTGGAGACCCATCGCCTAGCACGTCTGCTGTAAGTATTGTTTATGACATTGTAGTTAGTCTTTTCAAGTTGTTATGTTTTCAAGATGATATGTATATATGTATAATATTCTTTACGTAAATTTGTAGGCATTGAAGCCATGCCGCTTAAGAATGCAAGACTACGTTGTTGCAGAGGCGCAGGCTTACCCGTCCCTTCCTGGGGCAATGTTTCACGGGACTCCAATGCCACAGGGCTACGTTCGTGTGAGCCCGATACGTGTGTTACCCGATTGGAGAGAAGCTACATTGCCATATCCCCACCCGGATATTGATAGACTTGCTGATGCAGAAGGCGGGGTGATATTGTGGCCCAAAGCAGATGTCGTCTACACGACTGAAATTGTAAGATAAATTTACATTGATTTAGACTGTTAATGTGTATATATGATGTCAACTGATCTGAAATTATATGTACAGGTTAAAAAGAAGACACCAGGAGCACCTAGGCCTCCACTTCCACTTCCCGCATTACCCGATTGGGTTCCAACTGACCTAACATACCCGTTAGGTCCTGCTTGTAGGGGAATGGCATGTTGGCTACAGGCACATAATGTACATTGCCTATAATTATTTCTTTAGATGCAGATTATGCAGGTCACGATAGCTCTTTATTTATACAAGATATTATTGAGCTGTTTATGTATGATTGGCTGAATACATCAATGATAGAGACATGGATAAGGTGAGATCTTGTTTATACATCCATATACCTTGTGTAAGATCCGGTGATCTGGTTTCTTATATATTAATGCATACGCCTATATGTTTTGTAGCTACTTAGTCGAAGATCATTGCAAACAATTTGCATTTGATCATTTGGAATTTTTGATTCCATCATTGATTAGTTTGGTAGCTAAAGACCCTGATAATGTTCAACAATACTGTATAGATGCTTTAACAATTTTTGGTCAGCAAAAGAAGACGATAATAATAGCTCCATTCAATGTCAAGTAAGTTTACTTTATTTATAATTTGGACTTAAGAAAATTCCATTTTTATTTTGCATTTTGAGTTATTAATTGTTAACTTCTTACCTCTAGCGGTAGACATTGGGAGTTACTAGTTATTGTCCCTGGGACATTCACTGTTTATTATCTAGATCCTGCGGGGAGTACATTGAACCCTAAAATTGGACACGTAATGAGAATGCCATTATTCTAGTGAGAAATATTTCATTTTTATATCCGTTAACATCTTTTATTACATTACTATTTACTTATGCAATTTATTGTGTTATATTAACATGTAGGGGTTTAGATGCATTCAAAAAGGCTGGAGGAACGGTCCCAAGGAAAAAGAACCAGCCAATAAATTGGCAGAACGTACAAGTAAGTTCCCGACTCGAATATATATATTATTGATGTGAATTGTGCTTAGTTGTATTATTTTGTATGTTTCAATTTATAGTGTGCTACACAAGACAATGGCTGGGCATGCGCATACTATGTGATGCGATTTATGCAGATGATTATCAAATATGCCGCATTGGACATCGATACCATACATGAGGTATTATATATAGTCTCATTAGTTAGTATGCAATATATCAATCTTATCTTATTTTTATATTATTACTTATATATATACATCATTCTCTTTGCAGGTGTTTAAAACTGACAACACTACAGGTAAACGCTTAAAAAATATACATGCTCCATATACGATGGAAGCATTAAATGAAGTAAGAGAAGAATGGGCAAAAGCCATACAAGCAGTGGCAACTGTAAGATATAATTGGGATGTTGATAGCGATAATGAATGATACTTTGTAAATGAATATTTCTGAATGTTAATACATGTATTTGAATGTTTCTATATGTGTGAATGTGAGAATTGAATTGATGTCTGAATGTATGTACTTGTGTGAAATTTTCTTTGTGACTTTTGTAGGTTTGCGGCCTGTTTGTAGGCTGATATCAATGGATGTCGTAAACCTGTAGTTCAGAAAACTGAACTGCAGGTTCTCATCCTGCTGACCAGCCACAGCAGGCCTGCAAACTGATATGAAAAAAAAAAATATAAATAGGCGTCGGTTATTTATAGAAAACCGTCAGCAAAGACCTACAGTGTCGGTTATGTATAGATAACCGACGCCTGATGTGGCCAAAGCAGTCCTGGAAATGGCGTCGGATATTCGTATCGAACCGACACCTATTTAAACAACAAAGCGTCGGTCGTTTGGTATATAACCGATGCCAAAAGGGTTCGCGCCACAGAAAACAGCGTCATCTAGGACACTTTATGCGTCGGTTATCAACTAAAAGACCGACGCTACATGGAATATAGGCGTCGGTCTTTTAGTAAATCACCGACGCAGAAAGTGCCCTAGATGACGCCGTTTTCTGTGGCGCGAACCATTTTGGCGTCGGTTATATACTAAAAGACCGACGCATATAGGTTAAATAGGCGTCGGTTAAAAAACCGACACCAAAATGTTCGACCTTAAGCGGCGCCCACATAGGCGTCGGTCGAAAACCGACGCCAAATGGGGTTAAAAGACCGACGCCAAATGGGGTTTCTGTAGTAGTGTATGATACATTTAATTGGGTTTCAATTCATGATACCCGGATCAGATCACCGATTCCACCTACTATCATTGATATTATCATGCTAATTATATCTTTAGGACATTATTCTCTTCTCTAGAATGGGGATTTTCTCTCTTCATACAAGCCTTATCGTGGAGTCAAACAGGGAGATCTACTATCTCCTTACATTTTTGTAATGTGTATGGGGCATCTATGCCAAGTGATTTAAAAGGAAGGAGATGAACAATGATGGAAGTGTACGTCCTTTGCTAACAAAAAGATCAAATTTTCTCATATGTATTTTGTAGATGATTTGGTTCTCTTTGATTAAGCATATTCAAAGAAACTCATGCATCACTCATTGTCTATGAGAGTTTGAGAAGGTATCCAACCAAAAGTTGGCATAAGAAAAAACTTTTGTGTTCTTTTCTAAAGGTATGCCTGCTACTTCATCTAGGAACATTTGTCGAAGACTCAAGACTCCACAAACTTGGGACATGGGGAAGCATTTGGGGATTCCTATTGTTCACAAAAGGAACTCTAAGGGTCTCTATCTGGACCTAGTTCATCATTTCAGAGAGAAGGTTAATTACTGGGTGAACAGAAAGTTACTAGGTGTACTTACAAAATATGTACTCACCTCATCAACTAGCCACATTATGTATTCTTCAAGAATTCCTATTTTTGTCTGCGACAGGCTTGATCAGATTACAAGAAATTTTATATGGAGTACCAAAACATAAGAAAGAACACTCACCTTGTTTCTTGGGGAAGGATGTTACCTCCTATTCAGAGTGGGGAATTGGGCATTAGGACATCTAGAAAATATAACAATGTGTTGTTTACAAAGACCACAGATGAGTTTTTAAGTAACAAGGACATGATTTGGAAGAACTTGATGATAGAAAAATACAAGAGACCAATTGGCCTGAGAGAAAATGGTTCTGTCACTTGGAGAGCTATTAGATCCCATATTCTAGTGGCATAAGAAGCTATGACAATCTCTATTGATAATGGGAGAGCTACTAATGTGTGGAAGGTGAAATGGCTTAGGGATGCAACTATACCAGTGCTAAAACACAATGATGTGATCCTAGATGAGTGAAAGTACCCAACTGTCTTGATTATGGTCCTACAAGAAGGTAGATGGGACGAAAATTTCCTTGAGAGATTCTTTTAGAGGGACAATATAAAAACTATATGGGCCATGCCAACTCCTCAAGAGATTCTTTTTGATGATAATACCTATTGGTCTCACCACCCTTAAGGTTGCTTTTTAGTAAAACGCATGTACAATTCTCTGATCACCCCAAGATGAAGGTTTTGCAAGGTAACTAGAGTCCCATTTGGAATCAAGACATGCACCCTCCCATAAAGATATTTTTTTGGGATTTTGAATCATGATAGGATCCTTACTAACATTTCGAGGAAGTACATACACATGATGGATGATGATGTATGTGAAGTTTGTAACTTAGTTCCTGAAACAAGTTTACATACTATCAAGGATTGTCTGAGGAACTGAAGTCTATGGACTGCTCTCAATCTGGATCTCAGTGATTCTTTCTTTAACACCCAAAACATCAAGGAATGGCTAAAAGGAAATCTTTAGAAAGGTAAACAACCAAATAGTTGGAACTATAATTTCATTTTGGATAGCGTGGAAGGTCAGGAATGCTAAAGTATTCAACAATTCTTCCAAGTAACTCAAAGTTTTGATAGTTGAGACCATATCTTATGAATTGAGCATAAAGAACTTGAGGTCTATCATACTTACAAAGTCTATGACTCAAAGGATGCCAGATTGATACCACTGAGACATGGTTGGTTTAAAATATGTATTGACACAGCTGTGTGTAAAGCCAAGGGTTTGAAGAGTACAAGCCATGTCATATGAAATGATATTGGTTATTGGATCCAAGGTGGGTCGAGTAAACATAAGGAGAATGACCCACTAGAGAGGGACCTTAATGTTATATGAAGGGGAATACTTGAAGCCAAAGAAAGCAACCTCTACTACTATGATGTGTTTCCAGATTCACAACTCTCAATTAACTTTACTGATGATATCAAGAAATGTCCGCAGAAATATCTGTCATTGGTTCAAAGAATCAAATCATTGAAACAATAGTTCTACACTATACATACTATTAAGATTAGTATAAAAGCAAATCATCTTGCTACTGAACTGGCAAAATGGTACTTGAAGATACTAGGGGAAAATTTCATCTCATTCAATTGTCCAAAGATCATGCAAATCATGTTGAAGGAGGATAAAGAACAAGCAAGTGAAATTTGTGTAATACTCTAAAAAAACTTGAATTAAATCATGTATACAGTTGCATACGAGAAGTAAAGAAATTAATTCATACAAAGATAATCCTAAAAACAAATCTTATTTACAAGATATTTTTCTTAGGAATTTATTTGGTGGATAAAAATGAAAATCATATCTATTAACCCTAAACTATTGGATAACCTATTTTAATGATGTCAAGAGTGGAAACTAATGAATCCTTATGTTTTAGTTGGCTTAGGGGCCAAGTTTCACCATAATTGGATAACATTATATGCCATAATGAAATATATTAAGATAATGGCAAAATGACTAAAATGAATAAAAAGGCATGTTAAGTTTGAAAGTGGAAAATAATGAAAATTTTGGACGATATGCCTTAATTCGCTTAGGTGAGTATATTGGCTTTCTCATAACCAATTTGAGACCTCAAACAATTAGGGAAATAACAAATATAAAATAACCGATAAACTATTAATTAAATGAGTTCACTTAATCAATTTCCTATAATTTATGATGATATTGGTAGTATAGATGTTTCCTCTTTTTTTAGCCATGCAACTACAATCTAGATCATTAGATCCAAATAACATGACTAGTGACTCATCTCCTACCTTTAATAGGAGATTATGAGAGCTTTGTACAGTCTACTTATTAGTCAGATCCTTTCTCTAATGATTTCTCTCTCTGCCATCCACAAAACTTTGCGAAACTTATTCCATTTGATTCCAAATGTAATCCACATCTAACTAGACCTAGACCTAACCTTAATTCCATATGTCCAAAATTCATTTAGACATATTCCCAATATTCTCGAAACATCCACCCACAGAAGCCCTAGTACCTAAGCTACATATATTTAATCATTCCTTGACCTTCTTCAATCCTAGTGCGATCTTCTTCTCATGCCAATTGAGTTCAAGTATCCGTCCTTTATCATTGATATTCCGGTCCCCCCCTAGTACAAGAACCCTCATCGGCAACTCTTCCCTTCACCTTCCCCCAATAACTCCAAAGGTAAGGTACTTTGAACTCCCTCTTTGGCTGTGGCTTGTTGTTTTCACTCAAGAAACACCCATTTTCTTTCCCCCATTATTTCTCTCAGTCTACTGGCTTTTTCTCACAACCATGGAGGGAGCAAAAAAAGGAGAAAGAATACCCCCCTTGAGATTTCTCCAATGCCCCTCATGGTTGACTTAACCCCAATTTCTTTGCAAGGGCAGTCTTGAAGTTGGCTATTGTGTTTTTGTTTTAGGTACAATTTGCCTGCATACACCTTGGAAAATAATGCATTGCCACACTGTGACTTTGGTTTTGATGTGAGGGTATTCTTGTATTTTGATTAATCATTTCTTTACTTAATTAGTTAATACTACAATCTTGTAAATACATAGCTAAATAAATGAATATTGAAAATATACAAATGAATATGTCTCTAAAATAAAAAATTATGCTCTATGTAACTAGAGTGATTTCCGTGTTTGATTCCCACGTGTAAAGGAGATGATTTTTAGGTTTACATAATTTGTACATGGATAAACTCTAACTAATGGAATTGTCATGATTAGGTGAGAATTTTTTTTGTGGAATGATTCTAGTAGCCTTGAGTTGACTTAGGATCAGAGAGGAGGTATGTCACATCCCCTTATTAATCATATCCAACAATTGATCGAATCTCTCTCTCTCTCTCTCTCCGTCTTGATGTATGTTGCATCCCCTTAATTTTTTTTTAGGAAATTTCGTATCTTCCTCTCTCTTGATATACTTGAAGAGTCAAAACCCTAATTTTTTTTTCTACATATATTTCTTTTCAGATTATTTTTTTTAAAATTCCTATTTATTGTTCATGTTTCATCATTGAAATTGTTGAATTTTCTTTTATGGATCATTTGACCCCACTTAATATTATATGGATGCTCCCATCCCTTAAAGTTTAATTGAACCTTCTTATTCTTTTATCATGCATCATGTGGTGACTACTAACATAATGTAATACATGTACTTTTACGAGGATGTATAAATGTTGCACCTTATAATTATGCATAGGTGATAATTCCTACAAGTGAAATAATTAGAGTAGATGTGTATCAAGTCATGCTTAGAGTATATGTTCCTGCTCCCCCAATATTTGGGAGCATATGTGTATATGTTCATGCTCACCACATATTCATGGTAGATGTGCTGTTTCCAATCAATACGTTTTACATTGTTCTATTTCTTACATGTTAAACACATGGATGCCTTACTCATATTGCTATCCACTTAATTAGCAAGTTTCTTTATGAAAACTTGACAATGTCTTATCTTTTTATTCATCACTTTCTTGTGATATTGTCCTTTATATCATCCACTTGTATGATTTGACATCTTCCATCTTGACTTTGAAAGCCTTGGTAATATATTGTTGTACTTTCCCCCTAAATTTTTTCAATCTCTATTTACATGCATATACTAGCATTTTATGTTGAGAATCTGTACGTGTATTATTTTGTGGGGCATGCTTCCAACCCCTTAGGTGAAAGACATGGAGGACTTGACATGGGGACCAAGACTTGGATTTGTGGAGTAGGAGATAGACTTGAAGCATCCCAAACTTTCCTTTGCTTAGTTGTTGAGATTGTTACCTTCATGTAAGCCCCCAAGTGGGAGATTATTATGTAATCTTGTAAATTGTAAATTGACATAATATTTTATTTCACTACTATATTTTGGTCTTTATGATATTAATTTATTAAAGGCTAAATAATATTTCTTCATTTGTTGTGGAAATTTGGTGTATGTTTGTTATCATGATGACTCTTATTTGATTGAGTAAGGAGTGGATCCACTCTTGGGTCAAACTCCTTAAAATCATCATCTTTGTTGGATTACATGCTAGTCACATTGCCTATGGTTATAACCTAATAGGGTAAAACGCAACCACTTTAGGGACTCTAGGTTCATTGTGTTTGAGAAAATAATGATGAGAAAAATGATTCACTCTTAAAAGTAAATTACTTAGGAATTTTGGAATTGGCATTGTGAGTGACCCTTGCCCAAGCACATGTAAAACATCTTTATGGAGACTGAAGAGAGGTCACCTATATCATGCTTGTCTTGGACCATGAACACAACTTTTTGATCATATGAGGCTCCTCCTAGAAACTACAACATTTCAACCTTCTGATTTCTTGCACAAAATGCATCATCTTATTTAATTTGGAAAGTGGGTATAACATTCAATGCTACCTCTATGGGATCAACCTCCACATATGACATTGTTTCATCTATATGTTGATGCTCCTTGTTCTTCTAATGAATCTACCAAAGAAATATATCAATAACTCTTGATATTTAATATGCAACCTTTTCAATAAATAGAGGTATGGTGGATGGGTGCCTATCTACTTTTCAACCTATTCACTTGAGTGTCTTTCACATGTTTTTTTCACTTGATTTTTCTCTACCTTTTATAGATTTATTTTTTCATTTATGAAGCTAAATGAAAGTGGGAAAACTATGTATGTTGTTGGGAAATATGGTACAGAGCAGGCAGCGAAATTTAAAATTTTATTACCACATTCCCCATAAATGTTAGATCACGTCAATAACTATAATGCAGGAAGGATGGTTTATGGGATATACTTGGTCCTGCAGCAAGTCCAACAACAATCCTCATCGTTTTAGATGTACACTCTGAATCCTAGTTGCACTGGGACTTGTCTGACTACTACACCTCCTGGTCTACACCACAGACTGCAACCACAAACAGCATCTTCTTCAACAGCTCCTCTTGTCACAGACTGTTGGTTGATAGAGTCCTCCAAGCGGCAAATAATGGCATCCCGACTCTATAGTAGTCCACGCGGACCGCCTAAAACTCATATCATCTTGTTGGACCAGACAGGAAGAAGTCATCCCTTTCTTTCGGTATACTAGTCACCAACTTGCTCTCCCACAATGACAACTCTCAGTTGTTCTCTCCCATGGCTATCCCTCCCTCATAGGGTAGGACTTGTCTGGGCTCTCGTGGTAACCACAACTAGAGAGGACAACAATTTTTAGAGGAACTGATTCTCAGTTGTCTGTGTTGTAGTTGTACTTTGGGAAGCCCTCAATACCCCTTATATATAGGAGGGGTTAGGGTCAGGTTTCCCAATCACCAACCAATGCGGGACTAAAGCGGGAGTGAAAAGGACAAGTAGATCTTGAATTTTTGCAACTTTTCTAGAAGTTTCACAACCTATGTACGACGAAACGATCGTCTCGCCAAGTGAGACGGTCGTCTTGCATGCGAGATGGTCATTTCTCTAAGTGAAACGGTCGTCTGGGACACGAGACAGTCATGTCACTAAGAGAGATGGTCATTTCATGCTTTCCCAGTCTGATATGAATTGGAAAATCATTTCCTAATCAATGTCATACATTAATTTACTTAAACCCCAAGTTTGTGTAATTGAAATGAGTTCGGTAAAACTCCAAAACTTTTGTTCACCCCAACTAGGCTGTCTCACTCAGACGGCCATTTGGTGAGTTCGAGTCAAGCCAATCTATTCAATAGCTTGAACCGGTCAGTTCATAGTGCAGAACTAAGCCAATTCAATTTTTGATCTGATTGACAAATCAAATGGCCATCTCAACACTTGAGATGCCCATATGGATGCCCAAATGGTTATCTCACCCAATGAGATGGTCATTTGACAGTTCAACCAGCTAATCCGTGAATATTTTGTGTGAATTGAGTACCTAAATACTTTAGTACTTAATTCAATTATCATTCAAGATCAGAGCTCCTCTTCTAGGTCAAGACCTATGTTTGTAACCCTATAAGTCCCATATTACGTTGGAAGTGAGTGTCCATAATAGCATATGACATCACAATCAAAGAGTGATGCCTAGTCGCACATCATTGCTACCCAAGTAAATGGAAAAGTTGGGGAATAACTTCAACCTACAATCTGTGTATGGTGTTATAGTGTTTGTATAGTTCCACTATCACTGATATCCAGATTGAACTAGAGGCATGGAGAAGTCACCCTCATTATTATTCAATCCCTTTTCTTGAACCAAGAGTAGACTGTCTGAGATATATGTAAGCTCAATATCACATATGGACTCACATGTGCATGGCCATGCTTTTCTCAGTCTCGCTAATCAAGAGGCCTAGTGTAACACCCAAGCCCACTGCCCAAGGCTCTAGTAGAGTTTCAGGAATGATGACTGGCCCCACATACCACCACTAGCCTTAATTGCACACTTTTTCCTCACTCATGTACAAGCTGGGGTCAATTTCCTGACTGGTCACCCATCCTAGTACTACTCCAAGTTGAGCACGCTTAACTATGGAGTTCTTTAGTGATGGGCTCCCAAAAAAGGAGGTTCACCTTGGTGATATGGGTAGACCAATCATTCCTTTTAAGATCATCTTATCCGAGGCCTCAAAGTCCTGGGACGTTACAATATACCCCACTTAGACTCTTGACGTCCTTATCAAGGCTCAACTATAAGGCCTCATAATCATTCCCCATTTCGGTGTAGACCCATAATGGCCCATGGACACCCAACTCCCGATCATAGAATACCAACGCAAGGGTGGCTACATCAACCATGGACAACCCTTTCCAACATGCCTGGACTGCACTGCTCAAGATTGGCATGCCACATGTCCATGTGGGCCCACCTACTGGAGGGGTTTTGGCTCTGATACCATTTGTAATGCCTGAGCCCACTGCCCAAGGCTCTAGTAGAGTTTCAGGAATGATGACTGGACCCACAGACCACCACTAGCCTTAATTACATGCTTTTTCCTCACTCATGTGCAAGATGGGGTCAACTTCCTGACTGGTCACCCATCCTAGTACTATTCCAAGCTGAGCATGCTTAACTATAAAGTTCTTTAGTGATGGGATCCCAGAAAAGGAGGTGCACCTCAGTGATATGGGTAGTCCAATCATTCCTTTTAAGATCATCTTATCCGAGGCCTCAAAGTCCTGGGACGTTACAATATCACTTAGACTCTTGACGTCCTCGTCAAGGATCAACTATATGGCCTCATAATATCACCCCATTTCAATGCAGACCTAGAATGGCCCATGGACACCCAACTCCCGATCACAGAATACCAGCACAAGGGTGGCTATGTCAACCATGGACAACCCTTTCCAACATGCCTGGACCGCACAACTCAAGACTGGCATGCCAAATGACCATGTGGGCCCCACGTACTGGAGGGGTTATGGCTCTGATACCATTTGTAACACTTGGGCCCACTGCCCAAGGCTCTAGTAGAGTTTTAGGAATGACGACTGGCCCCACAGACCACCACTAGCCTTAACTTCACACTTTTTCCACACTGGTGCACAATCCAGGATAAACTTCCTAAATGGTCACCCATCCTAGTACTACTCCAAGACAAGCACGCTTAACTATGGAGTTCTTAAGTGATGGGCTCCCGGAAAAGCAGGTGCACCTTGGTGATATGGGTAGTACAATCATTCCTTATAAGATCATTTTATCCGAGGCCTCAAATCCTGGGATGTTACACCTATGACATCACACTCTAGTAGGAGGGTCAAATCCCATATCTATCACTCACATTCAATTCACATGTGTCAAAAAAGCCACCCAATCATCACCGTTATAACAACCCATGTTTCAGTACCGCATTTGATGATGTCAAAGTGTACCGAATGACATATGTTGAGTGTAGTGATTTTAGGTCTATGAACCACAACCATCACCATCACTGTGAGAGATAACTATGACTTCCATGATAATGGCTTCCATGTGTCAGTCTCACAATGGGTCTGTCGGATACACTATTCTCTAACATGTATATGTGTGCTTGGTTTGATATAGCCATATCATGACTCACAAGATTGCATCATCAACCAACCCACACTATGATCTTATGTATTATTATTTTCCATCAACCTTCCACAATAATAACCGATTAGGGACATAATGAGAATATATATGTACTCTTAACATCCGTATGATCTCATTTCAACAAGGCTAATAGTTGAAGACATACATCATTGAGTAATATAATTCTCTAGACATTTATAATTTTACATCATTATCTCATACATGAATTAAATAGAATAAATTGGAAGCTTGCCTTTTATTAATAGTCAAATTGGTTTTACATGATATGCCATTACACTCATTACATGATTGGCTCTCCGGGCATACATAACCAACAGACTCCCACTTGCACTTAGATCCAATCGCCCACAAATCTTATTTCGAGTGACCTTACATGACCATCATGCTTCTGCTATGAAAGTGCCTTTGTCAAGGGATCATCAACATTTCTCTCAGTTAGAACTTTGCAAATCTTAACATATCCTCATTGTATGATTTCTCATATGAGATGATACCACCTTTGTATATGCTTTGAGCATTGATGCAATCTGGGTTCCTTAGCTTGAACAATAGACCCATTGTTGTCACAATATAGCTCAATTGCATCACTGATGCTTGGAACAACCCCAAGTTCTAAGATGAACTTCTTGATCCATATTGCCTCCTTTACTGCACTTGATGTAGCAATATACTCGGCCTCTGTTGTAGAATCAACAACTATTTATTGCTTGGAACTCTTCCAGCTCACAACTCCATTTTTGAGGTAAAAAACGAATCCCAATTGTGATTTGTAATCATCTTGATCAATCTGGAAGCTTGTGTCAGTGTAACCTTTTACAACCAACTGTTCCTCTCCACCGCAGACCAAGAACTGATCCTTAGTCCTTCTCAAGTACTTGACAATATTCTTCATGACTATCTAGTGCGCATAACTTGGATCTGACTGATATCTTCTTGTCATGCTCAAGGCATATGAGATGTCTGGACGGGTGCACACCATTACATACATGATTGATCCAATTGTTGAGGCATATGGAATCTCACTCATGTGTTCCCTTTCTTCATAAGAACTGGGACATTGAGCTCCAAATATGGGGACACCATGGTGCACATGCAGATTTCTCTTTGAGTTCTCCATGCTGAACTGCTTCAACACTTTGTCAATGTATGCACTCTGACTTAGTCCGAGAAGTCTTCTGGATCTATCTCTATAGATCTTTATCCCCAAGATGTAGGATGCTTCTCCCAAGTCTTTCATAGATAATTTATTTCCTAGCCATGCCTTTACCTTTTATAAAGTAGGGATGTCATTCCTCATCAATAGTATGTTATCTACATACAATATGAGGAATGTCACTATGCTCCCACTAACCTTCTTGTACAAATGAGGTTCATCTTCATTTTGAGCAAAGAAAAACCCTTTGACTGTCTCATTGAAATGAAGATTCCAACTCCGAGATGTTTGCTTCAATCCATAGATTGACCTTTGTAGCTTACATACTCTATTGGCAAACTTTGGATCTATAAACCCTCAGGTTGTGTCATATACACATCCTCCAAAAGATTCTCATTAAGGAATGCAGTTTTAACATCCATTTGCCAAATCTCATAGTCATGATAAGCTGTAATAGCAAGCATGATCCTGATAGATTTAACCATGGCCACTGGAGAAAAGGTTTCGTCATACTTAACACCTTGAACTTGTTTGAAACCCTTTGCAACCAATATGCCCTTATAGGTTTGGACCTTTCCATACATGTTAGTCTTATTCTTGAAGACCCACTTGCACCCTATGGGTTTTACCCCTTCAGGTGAATCCACCAAAGTCCATACTTTGTTGGTATACATGGATTCCATCTCAGATCTCATGACCTCAAGCCATTTCTCAGACTCTGGTCTCTCAATAACATCTTTATAGGTGATTGGCTCATCATCTATGACTAATTCACTACCTTCTGAGTCAAAAGATATCCATATCTCTCAGGTTCAAGCTGTGTCCTATTAGATCTTTGAGGTTCCTGTGTTACTTGAGGAATTTGAGATTCTACAACATCTTGTGAATGTTTCCTTGTTGGTCTCAAACCTCTTCAAGTTACACTTTTCTCCCACTTATTCCTTTGTAAATGAAGTCCATCTCAAGGAATGTAGCATCCCAGGAAACAAACAGTTTGTTGTCGGATTGGGAATAAAAGTAATATACTCTTGTTTCTTTAGGATATCCAACAAAATAATATTTATTGGATCTTCGACCAAGCTTTCTAGGAACACATTTTCTTGACATAAGCTTCACAACCCCATATCCTCATAAAAGACATATTGGGACTCTTCCCATTCCATATCTCATATGGTGTCTTTTGAATCGATATAGATGGTTCTCGGTTTGATGTAAATGCGACAATATGTAGAGCATACCTCCAAAAGGTAGTTTGAAGCTCGAATAAACTCATCATCGAACGCACCATATCCAATAATGTGTGATTCCTTCTTTTTGATACACCATTATGTTGTGTTGTTCCAAGTGGAGTCCACTGGGATACAATCCCATGGGCTCTAAGAAGGTCCTCAAACTCCTGGTTAAGTATTCTCCACCTCAGTCAGAATGAAGTGCCTTAATACTTTTACCAAGTTGATTCTGTACTTCATTCATAAACTCCTTGGACTTTTTAAGAGCTTCTAACTTTTGTTTCATTAATTAAACATAGACATACCTACTGAAGTCATTAGTGAAGGTAATGAAGTACTTTAACCCACCTCTAGCATCTGTTCTAAAAGATCCACATACATCAATGTGTATGAGTCCTAATAAATCACTAGCCCTCTTATTGTTTCCAGTTGAAGGGGTCTTATCCATCTTTCCTAACAAATAAGATTCACATGTCTCTACTAATTTGAAATCAAAAGAGTCCAAATAACCATCTTTATGGAGTCTAGATATGCGATTCTCGTTTATGTGCCCTAGATGACAATGCCAAAGGTATGCTTTATTTGAGTCATTGAGTTTTTGCCTTTTGGTATTCACTTTGTATACACCTATCTCTAGATCTATCAAGTATAAACCATAAGACATTGGGGCACTGCTATAAAAGATCCCATCTTTACTAATAGAACATCTTCCATTCTTTATAAAAAATTCAAATCCTTTCTTGGCCAAACAAGATACAGATATGATGTTACTATTAATGACATGTACGTAATAGCAGTTCTCTAACTCTATTACAAGCCCACTTGGTAGAGTTAACTCATAGGTTCCAACTATGCTGGCTACAACTCTTGCGCCATTATCAATACATAGTTCAACCTCACCTTTCTCTAAAGGTCTACTTCCTTTCAGATCCTTCACATTTGAGCAAATGTGTGATCCACATACGGTATCAAGTACCCATGATGAAGAAGTAGTAAAGTTAATCTCAATAACGTATACCCCAAAACTAGATATCTCTATCCCTTTCTTCATCTTCCTGGGTTCCCTTATCCTTCTCATTACTTTGAGTGTAGAAGATTTGGACTTTAGCTTAGCCACAAAACACTTTTTGGCTTTGCCTTTGTCCTTGGACTCAACTTCGTTGATCACCATCATGAATTTTTCCATCTTAATTTGTGCTTCAACCATTATCAGGATGTCAAGCAACTGTGACAGCGGTCCAACCATGTTTCTCAAGTGATAACACTTAATGAATCAGATGTATGATTTAGTCAATGATTGCAAAATCATATCCGTGGCCAACTCTTGACCCAAAGAAAATCCCAGTTTCTCAAGATGCTCCACATGCCTAATCATACTAAGCACATGGGCTCTACTAGATCTCCCTCTATTAGTTTGCACTCAAATAGCACCTTAGAGACATTATGCCTTTCATGCTTATCATGTTGTTTATGCAACTCATTGTTCACACAACCCAACATAAGTTTCTTGATGTTCACATCATCATTGGCATGTTTCAAATAGGCATACATGCCAGTCTTAGGTGAATTTGGAGTGGATACTGGCTATGGTATTTCAGGATCATGCAGAACACTTCTCAAGGTCCTGAACTAGTTATGGAAGTAAATCTCATTTAAGTTGTCCAAATGTGATGATTTGTTTGGCATTTAATTCTATAAGAGATAAATTTGCATTTGTCAAAAACCTTTTTGATTTAATTTGATTTGAAAATTTATGACGATATAATTAGGTCTTTAAATATTATTGCTCCCACTATTTTATTCAAATTGATAGCCCTCAATATCAATTCTGAATATTGCACGTACAAAATTCTAGTGGGCCAGATCCAAAGATGATTCAACTGTGTCCCGATCAACACCGCAATCACTATAAAACATCAAGGTAGACAACTCATGTCAATTGCAGCATATGCAATTCTGGATTTGTGCAACCCCTTGACATAATCATCTGCATGCCTTTGGGCTCAGATGCTCTGAGAATAACCAATCAAGCCTAAACCAAAAGTCGACACAATAATAATGCACCCTGTGTAGGTGGAACCTACATCATTACCATCACACTTCCACAAGATAGACGACGCACCCCGTGGAGGCAGAACCTACGCTTAGTCGATCAAGCTTTTCACGTGTGCCATTTTTAGAAAGCATCCAAGACTTGATGTTTTAATTGAGGGAGTTTTATAAGTATATGCATATACTTTATCCAATCACCACATATATAGTACATATCATATACATGCTATATCCCACAATGAAAACATGCAATAAAAAAGCGATGGTTATGGCCAGTCCTAATGTAATCCCTTAGAGCCACAAGGGATTACGTCATCTAGTCTACATCACATGCAGAAACATGTTGTCAATGAAGATCTTTGCTTGCCAATCTGGGTTGATCTGTTCAACCTTTAAACTGATCATATTTCCTCCTAGACGGCTGTTAGGTCATCTCACCAGTCGTCTAGTCCTTCTATTCACCATCGGCTGGCTCTTCCAGCTGATCGGTCAAGCCCATCAGGATATTGGTCTAGCTTGTCCACCATGTCCTCCAAGGTCCTTCAGTCGATCGACTCGTCTTTGAGACACCTTCATCTTCATCATAATAGGAAAGTAAACAATCCTACTTTTACATGATTATAGGGAAGCCTCAAGTTACATTCGAGGGGAGCAAAAGTAGAAGAGAATTAACTTTACATTGGGAAGATGAGATAGAGGCTCGATACGTAAATTGAGATAAATGGATAAACCAACCACATACAACCATGTACAAATAGCGGTTATTGACCAAAACCATGCTACATCCACCATCAAAACCATTTTCAGGGGACACGTATAAATTGCATATATATGTATATATATTAGTTTGGGATAAATGTGTTTGGATTTAACAAGATATTATTCACATCACATGTAATAATAGAATGACAAAACTAAAATCCGATCATATCGATTATCCCATAATATAGTAAATTGGCGTTGGCTCTGATACCACTATTGGGAATTATGGTACAGAGCAAGCAACATAATTTAAAATTTTATTACCATATTCCCCATAAATAGTAGATCATTCCAACAACTATAATGCAGGAAGTATGGCTTATGGGATATACCTAGTCCTAGAGCAAGTCTAGTGACAATCCTTATCATTGTAGATGCACAACTATGTATCCTAGTTTCACTGGGACTTGTCTGACTACTGCACCTCCTGGTCTGCACCACGGACTACAACCACAAACATCATCTTCTTCAGTAGCTCCTCTTGTCATGGACTGCTGATTGACATAGTCCTCCAAGATGCAAACAAAGGCTTCCCCCTCTATGGTAGTCCATGTGAACCGCCTAGAACTCCTATCGTTCTGCTGGACTGGAAAAGAAGGAGTCATCCCTTTCCGTCGGTGTACTAGTCACTAACTTGCTCTCCCACAATGAAAACTCTCAGTTGTTCTCTCATGTAGCTATCCCTCCCTTATCTGGTAGGAATTTCCTGGGCTCTCGTGGTTACCACAACCAGAGAGGACAACAATTTTTAGAGGAACTGATACTTAGTTGTCTATGTTGTAGTTGTACTTTGGGAAGCCCCCAATACCCCTCTATATATAGTAGGGGTTAGGATCAGGGTTCCCAGTCCCCAACCAATGTGGGACTAAAGCGGGAGTAGAAAGGATAAGTAGATCTTGAATTTTCACAAATTTTCTGGAAGTTTCACAACCTACGTGCGACGAAACGGTTGTCTTGCCAAGTAAGACGGTCATTTCACTAAGAAAAATGGTCGTCTGCGATGGGAGACAGTCGTTTTGTGCATTCCCAATCAGATATGAATTGGCAAATCATTTCCTAATCAATGTCATACATCAATTTACTTGCACCCTAGGTGTATGCATTTGAAACGAGTTTGGGAAAACTCCAGAACTTTTATTCGTCCCAACCGGGCCATCTCACATAAGTGAGAAGCCTGTCTCACTCACCCAAATGGTTGTTTGGTGAGTCTGAGTCAAACCGATCGGTTCAACAGCTTGAACCAGTCGGTTCATAGAGTAGAACTAAGACAATTTAATTTTTGATCTGCTTGACAACCCAAACGGCTGTCTCAACACTTGAGATGCCCATCTGGCTGCCCAAATGGCTGTCTCACCTAATGAGATGGTCGTTTGGTAGTCCAATCAGCCAATCCATTGATTTGTTGTGTGAATTGAGTACCTAAACACTTTAGTACTTATTTAAATTATCATTCAAGATTAGAACTCCTCTTCTAGGTAAAGACCTATGTTTGTGACCCTATAGGTCCCATATTATGTTGGCAGTGAGTGTCCATAAAAGCATATGACATCACAAGCAAAGAGTGGTGCCTAGTCGCACATCATTGCTAACTAAGTAAATGAAAAAGTTGGGGAACAACTTCAACCTACAATCTATGTATGGTGTTATAGTGTTTGTATAGTTTATTTATCATTGATGTCCATATCGAACTATAGGCATGGAGAAGTCACCCTCATTATTATTCAATCCTTTTTATTGAACCAAGAGTAGACTGTCTGAGATATATGTAAGCCCAATATCACAATTTGACTCACATGCGCATGGCCATGCTTTTCTCAGTCTCGCTAATCAAGAGGCCTAGGACATCACACTCCAGTAGGAGGCACAAATCCCATATCTATCACTCACAGTCAATTCCCATGTGTCAAAAAAGCCACCCAATCATCACCGTTATAACAACCCATGTTTCAGTACTGCATTTGTTGATGTCAAAGTGTACCCAATGACATGTGTTGAGTGCAGTGATTTCAGGTCTAAGAACTACAACCATCACCATCACCGTAAGAGCTAACTATGACTTCCATGATGATGGCTTCCATGTGTCAGTCTCACAGTGGGTCTGTCTGATACACTATTCTCTAACATGTATCTATGTGCTTGGTTTGATATAGCCATATCATGACTCACAAGATTTCATCATCAACCAACCCACACTCTGATCTTATGTATTATTGTTGTCCATCAGCCTTCCACAATAATAACTGATCAGGGACATAATGAGAATATATATGTACTTTTAACATCCATATGATCTCATTTCGACAAGGCTAATACTTGAAGACATACATCATTGAGTAATATAATTCTCTAGACATTTATAATGTTACATCATTATCTCATAATTGAATTAAATAGAATAAATTGGAATCTTGCCTTTTATTAATAATCAAATCATTTTTACATGATATGCCATTACAATCATTACATGATTGGCTCTCTGGGCATACATAAACAATAGATGTACCAAAACTTATATGATTCTAAGAAAACTACTCTTAGTATGCCACCACAAGCAACTCTAAATACAAAAAACTTTACTAAACCTACACCTTATTGTACATAATTTTATATATTCTAGTTCATTCTTATTATGATCAACAACAATTTATTCTTCCAATTTTGTCACCACATATATGCTTGCAGCTAGAAATAGAACCATGAGCAAACAATGACTAGACAAACTGTGTTGTGAAACACGGTTGTTGTTTGTGGATGACATTACATTAAGGCAATAATTGTCTAGTAATCCATATGATAGGATATTAATCTTTATAAACTTATATTGGTATAGTTCTAGTAACCACCCCAATAAAATTACCTTTGTGAAAACTTTTTAAATTTGATGTTTTGGATAATTATATAGATCCTAGTAATATTTTAAGAGTCCAATACATGTCTAGGTAAATTTCAAAGAAATGTTACTTTGATAGGAGGAGAGTATGGGGTTTTGTGTTATGACAAAAGTGTTAAAATAAAAGGGATAAACACTGGAAAGTTTGTGAGGTAGTCAATGACCCAATGCGTAACACTCCACTTTTCATATCACATGGGTGGAAGCATCCTTACTCAAAGGGGGTGTCACAATATGCTAATCTTTGCAATTTGAATAATTGAAACACTTTGCATTGAATTAAAATTGATTCATACATAGTTCTTGGCAAAAGAAAGCTACTTTATGCTCATCTATGAAATCTAATTTAATTGGTAACATGACTAAGCATAATATGAATGATATATAAACTCTAGATTGAATTGATAGATGGCACCCCACCAGGCTAAGCTTGAGTATCTCCTAGTCCTTGATTGTCCTTTTCATCCTTCACTTGCTCCAAATCTTGTGGACATCTAGTCCCCAATCATGCAAAATAAACATCTCATCAGTAAGCAGTATTTTCCACCTTATAAGACATCAGATAAATATAACTTGAGTTGAAATAAATTGACGTAAACTTGAACATGGATTATCTGAAGCATTCACGAGTATTAATAACATGCATAATTGAATAGTAAATATATGCATCTCTCTATGACGCCCACTTAAGAGCACATGATTTTTAGGAAAACCCTTGATACTAGGAAATCCCTTGATGACCTCTTGAGGTCCATGATTTGAGAATCATATAAAAACTAATTTGGTTCCATATATCATTAACATTAACATTAACATTAACATTAACATTAACATTAACATTAACATTAACATTAACATTAACATTAACATTAACATTAACATTAACATTAACATTAACATTAAAATTAACATTAACATTAACATTAACATTAACATTAACATTAACATTAACATTAACATTAACATTAACATTAACATTAACATTAACATTAACATTAACATTAACATTAACATTAATATTAACATTAACATTAACATTAACATTAACATTAACATTAACATTAACATTAACATTAACATTAACATGATCCTTGAATTTTGACATGTTGGGATTTCTCTCCTTGAATCATAATGGGATTTCTCCATCTAAATGTCTTAATGGGATTTCTCCCTCATAAACCATAATAGGGTTTCCCCTTCTTGAGCATGATTCATTAATCTTAACCATAATCATAATTAGGGTTCTACCATAGACTATAAGTAATCAACCAATCAAACAATGATAAATATACATGATGTCTTCTTGAGAAAGCATTAATAATTCATGAAATCATCTAACGTACATAATCATAAATAACAATAAATAAACCAAAATTAGTTGTGCCAAAAGTGCATGGCCCGCTTACCTAGGATAAACCTGCTTAGGGTCAAGTCTTGTGAGTTGATTGAGTCCTCTAATCACCTATATTTCGATTCATAACATGATATGTACATTAGTTCATAGTAATTAAACCCTAATCTTGGTCTTTGAATTATTGAAGAGATTAATCGTTTAAAACAATTTTTGAAAATAATATAATCGATAGAAAATCAAAATAGCTTTCCAATGAACATTTTTGCTCATTTTTATGAGGTCATATGTAATTTCTATGAATATTGTCATACTGGCCAATCAAGGAGCAAAGAACCATAAGTGTGACAATCATTTAAATCAGAGTTAAATTTGATGTAAATGAAATGTGGAAGGTCAATAAAGACCATGGCACACATTATATATGATTAAATCAATGGGGACAAAAGGGTTGTTTGATCATTCAAATCACATCATGGCAGATAAAAGAAGTATGTGATAAAAACCCTAATATACCCTTTTTAATATTGATTGCCCAATTTCAATAGCATGGGCAATAGAGGGGTTTTATCCCCTAAGATCTTCTCCTTGAGCCATGGCACTAGACGAGCTGACCAGAAGGTCCAAGCTCTAGTCAGCGCGAGATAAGGGAACCTATTTAGGGGTAGTTGAGATCTCTAGTGCCCTCCACACACCTAGACAAATACAAGGACCAAAGAAAAGTCAGGAGAGGCACTGGCTTGCCAAAGAAAAGTAGAGAACTGAGGAGATGATTGAAGATCTAAAACCAATGAAAATGACTAGAACAAGGTCAACTAAAGATCAAAAAATGTGTCTGGAAGCAAAGTGAAGACAATGGATCTATTTCTGTGGTTACGACAATGCCTAGTGGCAATGGTGGTGAGTTGCTAGCGAGGGCGATCAACGAGCTATAAGACCCGACAATGTGGGGATCCTGGCGGCAAACCAAAGGTAGAAACCTGAAGGGAAATTGGTGTAGAAGCTTACTAGGTTGTCAATTGCATCAAAGAGGATGGAGGTGGATGAGGCGTGATGGCAGTTAATGGAGATGAAGAATGAGTAGGAGGCAGAGTTTGAAAGTGTTGAGGGTTAAATTGAAGGTGGAGGAGAAAACATCATGGGTGGAAATTTTTTTGGCATCCTTACATAGGTAAGAAAGGTTCTAGGGTTGCGGATGCAACTGTGGCATGAGAGAGTAGTGAAGCCCTAATTTAGGCATTCCTTATGTTGGTCATGAGAGAAGTCAAGCGAGGGCTCAATGAACTTAGAGGAGCGAGATGAAGACAATGATGAAGAAATGTCATGAAACTGGTGAGAGATGAGGGAGAACAACATTGAGAAAGCAAATCAACGGTACCATGCTCAAACCAGCGAACAACATAGAGGTAGGAGATGACTGAAAAATCATTGAATCGCAAGAAACTTAAATTCTAACCATCCGATGGTGCACATAAGAGGGAAATAAATAAAATGTAATGTGTGCCAATAAATAAATTATGGACTTTGGTTTTATTCAGTACATTGAATGTAATTGACATTAAATCCTGAGTCAAACTATATACAAACTTGCTTAATTGATTTGAGGGCTCAAACAAATCCAAAACACTTCCAAATTCCACATGACCAATAAGGAGTCTAGATTCTTCCCATACACTTAGATTTCTATTTTGACCAATGTATGTCCATTAATACATTAGAAGTCATTATCTTGAATTATGTACATAAAAGATGAGATAATGTGTAATATCTTTACATAATTGTTTCTTTGACCCCAAAATGATATGAGCAATGAATACACTTTCAAGATTTAATTTATATACCTCTTTATGCCTATCTTAGAGGGGAGATAGAAAAGGATTAATGATACTTTATTTTCATGTTGAAAACTATAAAAGGGAAAATGGGAAACTTCTTTCCCAAGTTCACATATTCCATATTTTTGTATTCTACTATAGTTTCTCCTTTCCTTCCTTTAAACAATTTCAAGAATATGAGAGAGAAAAAGTAAAGGGAAACTAGTGCCCATCAATTTGGATTACTTGTAAAACATAATGCATAGGTGAAAGAGAAAATATATTTTGAGTCTCAATTTATTTTCTCTTACTTATATTTCTTATAAGAAATACAATTCATGGTATTTTTGCAGTAACACCCTCAACTATTTCTATTTCATAAAAACTAAATTATTAGACTTAAATTAGTCTTGAAAATATGGAATGTTACACGGTGTTAAGAAGATGAGAATGATACTTGGACACTACCATCAGACATCTTGAGGGCTACAAAAGTTGTACACAAACATATCAACATGGCCTAGTTTGATAACAAAATATCAAACTAAAATTGGATTTTGTCACTCTTGTTTAGTTTTATGTTAAAATTTGATTTCTAAATTGAAACATGGTAGGTTCTAACATTGGATTTTGTTCACAAGTAGTTCTAGGATGAAAAACTAAAAATTGTGAATTCTAATAATGGTGCCAATCAATATTTATTACAAGTATAGATTGAGAATGATATTTGGATAAACATTGGAACAACATTAGGGTTGTCAAATATATATGTGAACAAATGAACCCTACTCATAAAAAACCACTTCTAATGATTGAATTTTGTCAGCCATGGTCAATTCCATATCTAAAAGCTTATGACTGAACTGAAACATGATCAATTCTGACTTTAGATTTTGTGAATCTGTGTCAATACTGGTAAACTGGGACAATATGAATTCCAACAATGGTAAGAATTACTAAATTTCATTAGATTTTATTACTCCAACATAAATTTAAAATTACCTATCACATAAAAGTAATGATGTATATAAAGATACAAATATCATGGTTTACTTATTAATAATCAAATTGTAATACACACACACACACAAGCACACATAAGAATATATACATGTACATACATACAAACATAAATAATTAATACATACCAACAAGGGATAGTGTGGTTGGTGAATCCTAATAGTCCCCAAAGAAGGGACCCAAGTTAGAACCACACTGACAATCCTATATTGACATACCACCCTCCTATATGTTGGGCCTTTTCCATAGGCTATGGGATAGGGGTGGAATATTTTTTCTCTCTTATCCGTACTTTATATTATACATACATACTTATATAAACATGCACGCACACACATATACATGCATATATATAGACACACACACACACACACACACACACACACACACACATATATATATATATATATATATATATATATATATATATATATATTTGTGTGTGTGTGTGTGTGTGAGTGTGCATGTGTGTGCATGTGTATTTACATACACACACGCACGCACACACACACACACACAAACACACACAAAACACACACACACGCACACACACACACATACACACACACACACACACACACACACACATATATATATATATATATATATATATATATATATATATATGGTGAAACATAGTTTTATTGAAACATGCAAAATCACGTGGAAAAAGTGACATTATAATAGCATTATCAAACCCAAGGGGCGTTTAATATAATCAACAAAAGATATTGTAGACACCCGGTGTAACTTTTCCAGAGCATCAACCTATTGTGCTTGATGTAGAGATCCCTTCAGAAATACAACCTCAAAATGTTTGCTATCTAACAGTTGGAAGATAGGGTTCAACCAAATCTGTATTCTACGATGAGTCCTCTCTCTTGAAACTTAATAACCACATTAGTATTTAATAATACGAGAATTTATGAAGCATTGTTAGCAAAAATGTTGATTAGAGCCATATGTACTGCTATGCTCTCAACCTCTAATACAAAAGTTACACACACACACACACACACACACACACACACACACACATATATATATATATATATATATATATATATATATATATATATATATAGAGAGAGAGAGAGAGAGAGAGTTAGGCTAGTGTACACTTGAGTGTACCGGAGGCACCATACACCTCACTCGTTTTTAAAGATGTAATAATTTTTGAAAAATCTAAATTGTTGATCTTCTTAATTATCTTAAGAACATGCTATATAATAAATTTCATCTCATTTGGACACTAATAGGTCGTGCATCTAAAGGAGCACAAAGTCAACATCCCATTTTGACTCACTGGTCATCATACAAGCAACTATGAGATCTATTAATTCTGGAGGTATAGGATGTATAATTGAAACTTGTTGGATTGATTTTTGGGGGATCCATGTATCAAACCAAACCTTAGTGTCAAAACCATTCCCAATCGTATGAGTTGAATGTTAGCAAATGTTCGACATCATTGAATTTACCTTACCCCAGAAAGTCATATATTTGCATCCAACCTGAGGTTTGAATGATTTGTATTTGCACATTTAGACCTTATACCAACAAAAGATGTCATCTATTAAAGAACTCTCATGTTGATTTCATAAAGAGAGTCATATTCCATTCATGCATGTTGCAGATTCCCAGTCTTCCATCTATCATCTTGGTTGTTTGTTCCTAGGAGACTAGAGATAAAGCTCCTATCTCTTTCCTCTTTCTCTAAATTAATCTTTGATTTATTATATCTATTTTATTACATAAGGACACGTGGGCGATCATTGTGTGCACTAAAAAGATTGGTATAGTAGCAAGGACACTTTTCACACGGCAGGTGTGCCCTGATAGTATCAAGGTTCTTGCCCCCCAACTAGCAATGGTTGGTTGTACTTTATCATACACTTGTGCATAGGTGTCTTTCTTCATTCTTCCATGCAACACTAGAACACCAAAATAACAACCAATATTCCATGTCATCTACACTAGGCTCGTTGGGTATCTTCTACTTCAAAGAGGGTGGCACAAAATGAGAAAAGAAAATTGTACTCTTCTATAAAGAGATAGCCTACCCAAATGCTTCTGAATAAATGGAAGCATTCAAGAATGGTGTCATATGACTCATATTAGCCTTGAAAAATAGAATTATATAATTAGCAAAAGCAATGTGAGAAAAAGTTGGTCCTCTCTATGATAATTTGAGTGGCTACCATTTCCTTTGGAATACTACTTCATTGATGAGAAATGTTAATCTATTTAAACACTTCACCTAAAGAATCAATGATAGTGGATTGCCTTTTCAAAGTCCCTATGTTGCTTTGAAACTTGGTAGTAGATCGCCATTCGAAGCATTTTTGATAGAAATTCCACATATAGAGTTCATAATATAATTGATTTTAGCATGTTGGAGCCCTACATTTGTCTGTGTATCCAGAATAAAATGCCATGACATGCGGTCATACACCTTCATTAGGTCAATCTTTATGGACAATGTATGGTGAGCATGAGGATGACACATACTATGAGCTAATACCTAAACTAAAATAATGTTATCATTGATCTGATGCCCAAGAATGAAACTGGATTGTTCAGGGTTGATCCATACGAGTAAGTGAGGTTTCAGGCGATTAACAATAAGCTTAGAATTTAACTTCAGACTAACATTATTAAGAGAAATTGTCCTTAATTGAGAGCACTTTGTTAGGATTGTGGTTTTGGGAATGAGCACCATGATGACGTTGCAATAGTCAAATGGAAGAGGGAAACCTTAAAGAAATTGAGTCACCAACATTAGTACATAATATAGTCGCCCAATTTGCAAGCATGAACTCAATGTCTGCCCCATCAGGGCTTGGTGCCTTATTGTGTCCCATAAATTTAAGACTTTCCAACACTTCCATATGTGTAGGGCTCATTTCTATACAGTAGCTTGATCTGATGTTAGGCAAGGAAGTAGTGGGGTACTCTTTGAATATGCAATGGTGATGGTGTCCAGGTGGACGTAAATTGGAGCCTAAAATAAACCAAAATCAGCCTCTTGATGGAAAATGGGTTAGTGATAATCCTATTGTCATAATCTTGAAGAGTAGTAATAATCTTGTGTTGCCAACAAGTCTTAATATATGTGCAAAAAATACAGTATTCGCATCCCCATCTGTCAACCTCGTAATGTGGATGTTCTGATGAAGGTCAACACTTTCCTTAGTTAGAATGGCTTCATTTGAATGTTGTAATGAGAGGTTGTTCTCCTCTAGAATAGTATTAAATTTATGCCAAAATAGTTTGAGCGTCTTGGATTTCAGATAGGAGGGAACACTTAGCAATTTGAGCATTTCTCCTAGTCAAACAGTTCCAAATTATAATATCAACTTTAATTTTACGTAAAGTTTTAGTGAAATCATGGCCTCAATCCCATTTGCATTGCACCAGGGATAGAAAAGAAACATCAGAGTACCAACTTGTCTTTATTTTGAAGATATAATTATATGTGCGACGTGTGTTATGATGGAAGAAAATAGGGTGGTGATCAGACTGGATCGAGGGTATATGAATTACTTGAAACTATTTTGCTAATTAAAGGATATATGAATTGACTAAAACCCTATCAAATCATTCATAAAAGAAACCAAACCTGTATGCAAAAGGGAATTAAGAGCAACCCAAATCAGATATATCTGCCTACAACAAACAGTCTTGGAATCTAGCAACTTAAGAATATTGAAGAGAGGAAATCCCTCTCTTTTCTATTGGGGACAACATTGCATTAAAATCACCAATTACCATCCAGAGTTGCTGGATGAAAGCTTCAAGGCGAGGTAATTGCTACCATGAAAAACTGCAAATTTGAGATATAGGATGAGAGTAGACAATTATTATATAATAGGTATTATTCATCACACAATGGGGATAATGTTGGTGACTTTCAAGTAGCTGAATGCACACTTGATTAGACCTCCAAAGTAGCCAGAAACCCCCTACAAAACCCTGAGCTTCTACCCTATGGAAGAGTAGAACCCAAGGCTAACTGAACAAACACGATCTCTTGAGATTCATGGTTCAAGAAGATACACATCAACACAAGTTTGTGACTTTGTGTAAATGCATAATGTCCCAAATTCTATTTTGGTTGAGATCATTTCCAAAGAACATTCCAACATACCTTATCTAACATTGAGCTGAGTTGGATTCTTCATATGCCACCACCTGGGATTCTGTAGATGTACCATCTTCCACAACTTCTTGGCCTAACTTCGGGTCAAATATGGTGAAGCCTTCATCTTACCGATAGTGCCTTGAGTTTCTCTACCTATCTTCCCTAAGTGACTTTGGATAATGGAAGGAGGAACAAATCAGAATAAAAAAGTTCTAGATTAAGCAAGACATGTGAAATTGGGTCGATAGACAATTATGCTTGAATAATTTGTTCATCAACAAATGAATGAGTTATCACTTCTTCCAAGTTAGGGTTAACACTAGTGTGAGGATATTTTGTGGCATCCTACATTTGTTCATGTAGAATTGTCATAGTGATATCAATCTAAGTGACCAACACCAGCCTTGTTGCATTAGTAATATCTAGAGTAGCATCAATGTCCATGTCTGAGCAACTTGAGATTTGCACTTTCTATTCCATACTTTTGGCCCACGCATATCAAGCATTACTACTACCTCTGCATCCATTACATCATCTAGTTGAACATCCACATCATTTTCATCAGGATCATCATTCAAGGGCTAAAAATGGTTAACTATATTTGTGATGACCCCAATTTTAGGGTTTTGATACCCAATATGATACTTGTGGACTAAGAGTGTACTTTAGGTGGTTGAACTCAGTTGAGGAATCGATCTATTTTGGAATCATCTTCACCTTAAATATTGTGGTTAGATATGTGATTAGTGATTGTGATATTGAATTGAGTTCAACTGTGATATGTATAGCTTTTTATTAGTCATTTTGGGTATGTATCAGGTCAAGAGGTCCATTTAGCATTCATAACAAACTCAAGTGGCGAATTGATGAGCCTTGAGGTATTTTAGGATCATGACATGTGTTGTTGGACTTCTTGAACCAATATTTGATGATTGCCTAAATTGAATTCAAGGCTTATATACTTATTAATGAGGTTATCTAAGGAATTAAGTTAGATGACCAAATGTTGTAAGCATGGGTTCAAACTTGGAAATACAAGGATTCATGTGATGAGGAACATGTGGATTAAAATTCCATCTAAATTGGGGCTTCTTATTAGGAAATATAAGAGTTTGAGTTATGAAAGATTATGATTAAATGAGTATCTTGAGACTTGGCCATATACCACTCGAACAAAGTCCAAAATGACAGGTTATTATATGCGTCACACAGCCCATTCATTTGTAATGCATTGGTCATGCTCACAATCCTAACTGTCCACATAGACCCAGGACCAAGTCATCTCTAACCTCTGCATATGGAGGAACAGAATGCAGCTGAGGCGTCCTCTAGATCCAATGAAGGTGGTGCGGTCTAAGTGAATTTGTTGGCAAACCCATGACCTACACAACACACAGAGCAGATTGAATTTCACTTGGCACTGGAGACCCACATCACGGAGAGAACGAACTGCCTTCTTCCAGGTGTTCTCCTCTACAGGTTGTAGTCTAGATAGAGGAAGATGACGATCTCACGGAGGATCCTAGCTTGTCATGTCCACCTGCCAATGCCATTTCCATGTTCTGGAGGAGGCTTCCTCCTTGAGGCCTCACACCCTAGAATCAGCCACCTTCTCTATCGTGACCTCCATCCTAGAGTACGCCAATGAGCAAGAATCACCTCCCACACCATGAAATCTCATTGTAGAGGATATGGAAGCAACTGGGAAGCTTAGAGGGACCTCCATGTGCCATGGGAGCCTGCTCATGCACATCATCCTCGTCGGTGATCTCAAGTGCAACGACACTTCTTAGATCTCATAGAGAAGGGGCGCGCATAACATCAGGAAAGGAGAACCCGAGCCGACCTCCTCCAAGAGGGATGAGAACCTTAGGGGTAGTCCATCACACATCTGAACACCTGTGAGTACCTCTTCTAGCATCAGGTTATAGGTTGCCGATCTCCGTCATACCTTGAGAGCTCGCGCTAGGCACTGCCTCAACAACTAGTTGGCATACTCCAATCACTGACAGTTGAGTTACATCTATTTATGAGATGGGTGTTGGACAATTGTGAGGTCCCTCACCATGAACTCAGGCCACGGCGGCGCTAGAAAGCATGACAGAGACCACTGCGATCCAGGCACGTTTAGGAAAGTGGCGAGGAGGGAATTTGTAAGACCGCATCTGCAAAGTCTAGACTTCGGAGTCATCCATGCAGTGCGGTGGCCATAGGACGGCGTGAGTCTGAGAGACAGAAGATCATCAGTGGACTTAGAGCTCGTTGTTGATGGTGCCTACGACGACTTCTTATTCTTCAGACGAGCCGCCGAGTGAGTAGCGATGCAGGTGATCGCGGGTGAGAAGGGACTCGCTGATCCAGACATACCAAATTCCAAACCTGCTCGGCTCCATACGGAACCGAATGGTTCACTTAAGCCAGATACGAGGAGTTATGGGCCAATCAGGACTGCCACCTGGAGATCTGACGGCCCAGATAATATCAAAAAGGTAATTATCTCAATTTAAGTATAGATTTTAGAAAATACATTAAAAATATCTCTAGTGTCCTATAAATCCCCCAAAAATACCCTTGGATTCAGAAAAATGCCCTATTTATGATTAAACCCTTAGATCAGACCTTTGAGGTAGTATTATTGCTAGTTTTTAATTTACAAGATGATGCCTCTGTTAGGATATATTAAATGTAATAAATGATATTTATTGACGTAAATCCTAAGGAACTTTATTCTAGACCCTAATATGATGTAGAGACAATATGTTGAATTTGATCAGAACTATATTGCCAAAATATTAGGTCTTTCTCCATTAATGACTTATAAGATGATTTTTGTCTCATAATAATTTTAGAAAATAGATAAAGCCTAAAAAAAATATGAAATTCGTACCATACCTTAATGATGACATATAGATCAGACTAAAAATACTAGAAACCATCTCTTACATCATATTGATCTAGGTTTGACCAAACCCTAATCTGGACCTAAAATACCATTATTTATGATGTACATATATTAATCATGATTAATTTATATTAATCAGGTGATGATTAGATTATGTAGATGATGCATAATATAAATAGGAATCTCTGAACTCAGGTACGTGGTCTTATAAGTATAAGACTAGATCTCTTGGTTGCTTATGATATGTAATATCATGAATGCTATTATTTGGATATTCATTGCTTGGTTGCACTATTATGAGTTATACATTGCCAAAATATAATATAGCATAAACAGATATGGATGGGTTGTAGCTACTAGTGCACCTAGCCCGGTATGGATGTATGTTGCCTAACATGGATGTATGATGATTTGGCCCATGTTAGATGTATGATGATATAATTTTCACCCATCTTGGATGTAAGTCAAGTGTAGATAAGTGTAGTACAACCACATCAAATAAATGTAATAAAAAAAAGATGTTTACCTAATTTTCACCTTAAGAAATGGTTTTTCTCTTTTTCTTCCTTCTTCAAGTATTTTCCTTTATGCAACCTTACTAGTGTATCTTTTCCCATGTACCAACTTTTGTTGATTTGTTTGTTTCATGTATGTTTTAGGTTCAGATATAGCATGGGAGAAAAAGAACATGGTGTGAGAAAGTTGTTCAGGTTACCTATTGTCTAGGATCCTGGTTAGCATACATGTTTAGACTGTGTAATTTTCTATTTTCCAATATGTAAATGTAATCCAAACTGTAATAATTCATGTTGTAAATTTACATGTTGTATGTTGAGATGTGTTATGGTGTATGTTATGTTGTATGTTCATGTATGCGCATATTGCTTCCACAATGCACTGTGATACAATTACTTAACATTTTCGGATTTTGTCTTCTCATCTCCATGGGGTTTTGAGAAGGTGAAAATTCGGGGATGTTACAGTTGGTATCAGAGCATGAATGATAGCTACACCTAACAATTACTCACCATGAAACATTGAAACTAAATCTCATCTTTTACTTTAGACCTTAGAAACTTAGTAAGTTATTCTATAGGAATAAGGTTTGACTTAGCCTCTAAGTTAGAACCTAGATGTTCGAGAACTAGGTTTAGACAAGTGTATGAAACCCTTTCCATATAGAGCTCATATGTATTGGGTAGCTACACTAGTCTACATCTCGTTCTCACCATTTCACTATGTGACATAGCACTAGACTGTCTAACATGTGTGGGACACTCAATTTTGTTGATTTGATTTTGTTTTCCAATCGGCTTGAGCCTTGACAGTTTTCTCTGACGTTTGTCTTCTTGGAGAAAAACTATATGATATTTTATTATATATATGTAAATATGAAAATGTGTCCCTCACATTGGAGAGTAGTTAGTGTTCATTCAACCTAAGTGAAAAGCAGCGACATCAGTCTAGAAGAGAGTGTAGGTCTAGGTTAGATGTCTAGAGCCTTATCAAGATATGTGATACATAGAATAGAAGATATAATGATAGTTGATATAAGCAAGGATGATTGAACATAAGTTTGATTCTGATGATATAAGTTGTGTTATATTGATTAAGTTGCATATGAGCTGAATCTAATTCTGAAGAATCTAAGCTAACTCTTGATGATGAAAGTACATTCCCTTTTCTTACTTAAGATGAGCTAAGTTAGGATAAAGTTTCATATGCATGAGCCTCAAGCTCTTTTACAAAGGAGGACCTCTACTGTTAGGACGAGATATGTGGTGAACTCTAAAGAGAGTGAGACCCATAAGGAGGGGGTTCATAGGACCTACCCTACAATATATGAAAAATATGAGATATATGTGAAATGATGTGTCCTAAATTGGGTTACTCCTGAATAGATGAGTTGAGTCCTTTTAGCTTGTGTCAATCCTATATGTGAGAGTTGGGTTTAAAAAAATGTGATGGGTAGAAAATTCATGATGAGAAAGTCAATCCTTTGACTAAGTTAGGCCCTAGCTTGAGTGACTTAAGTCGATGATGCTCATCATTAGCTGCAAGTGAGGTGATATATGAAATGCAAGGTCTTAGAGTAAGATGCATTGTGCATAAGATACTCACACATGTTGTCCCTTCTTGTTCTTGTTGTTATTCTTCTTCTCTTTCTTAATATATGATGCTAGAAACCTCACTTGAGCTAATATGATGATTATGTATGAAAAGTCACTTGTATAAGCTTGACCTATTCTATAATTCCCTCCCTATATCATACATGTGATATGCAAGTTTGAAAACATGATAAGATTGATTTAATATATTCTCTTTCCTTTCATATCATACATGAAATATATTGGTTTTAAATCATGAGTTTGAAATAAAGATATGTTTGCAACATATATGAGATGATCACAAAATATATTTCTTAATCTCAAATATTTAATTATAAGCTTCAAGTTTAATGATAACTCTCACACAATAGGGTGAAAACTTAATATTTGAGCATGTTAAGTAAGCCCTTCACAAGTAACGAACTCCTATATTAAAGCTGAAGATAAACCCCTTCTCTAATGAATATCTAGTATGATGTTTATCATCAATCACAATAATGATGTTAAGTGTGGAAATTCGTTACTAAAAGACATGAAATCTTAATATCACCCTACATGGGTGGGTAGAAAGATGAAACTCTGGTAACACCTTCCTAAATTCACATGTATGTATAAAAAAAACCTAACTCTTAGGGGACTAAAGGATTCATATACCAAAATAAAAGAAGGTCAAGTTGTGATTGAGTATTTAAGTGATGCTTCTTTTCCTATATTAAAAAAATGATGCTTCAATCCATATAAGGTTAGGTGTGTACACCCTTGATGATCTACAATCCTAAGATAAAATCTTAGGGTATATCCATTAGTATGATAGACTTGGCACCATAAGTGGTGGCCTAGATGTAGAAAAAAAATCTCCTTGCTATCACTGGAAATATAAGCTTAGTTGAATTTCGAGGATGGAATTCCATTTAAGATGGGGTGAATGTGATGACCCCAGTTTTAGGGTTTTGATACCCAATATGATACTTGTGGACTAAGAGTGTACTTTAGGTGGTTGAACTCAGTTGAGGAATTGATCTATTTTGGAATCATCTTCACCTTAAATATTGTGGTTAGAGATGTGATTAGTGATTGTGATATTGAATTGAGTTCAACTATGATATGTATACTTTTTATTAGTCATTTGCGGTACGTATCAGGTCAAGAGGTCCATTTAGCAGTCATAACAAACTCAAGTGGCGAATTGATGAGCCTTGAGGTATTTTAGGATCATAACATGTGTTGTTGGACTTCTTGAACCAAGATTTGATGATTGCCTAAATTGAATTCAAGGGTTATATACTTATTAATGAGGTTATCTAAGGAATTAAGTTAGATGACCAAATGTTGTAAGCATGGGTTCAAACTTGGAAATACGAGGATTCATGTGACGAGGAACATGTGGATTAAAATTCCATCTAAATCGGGGCTTCCTATTAGGAAATATAAGAGTTTGAGTTATGAAATATTATGATTAAATGAGTATCTTGAGACTTGGCCATATACCACTCGAACAAACTCCAAAATGATTGGTTATTATATGCATCACACAACACATTCATTCGTAATGCATTGGTCATGCTCACAATCCTAACTATCCACACAGACCCATGACTAAGTCATATCTAACCTTTGCATATAAAGGAACAGAATCCAGCGAGGCATCCTACCCACATTGCGGAGAGAACGAACTACCTTTTTCCAGGTCTCCTCCATAGGTTGTAGTCTAGATAGAGGAAGATGACGATCTTAGGGAGGATCCCAGCTTGTCCTGCCCACCTGCCAATGCCATTTCCATGTTCTGGAGGAGGCTTCTTCCTTGAGGCCTCGCACCCCAGAATCGACCACCTGCTCTGCCGCGACCTCCATCCTAGAGTATGCCAATGAGCAAGAATTGCCTCCCACACCATGAAAGCTCGTTGTAGAGGCTATGGAAGCAACCAGGAAGCTTAGAGGGACCTCTGTGTGCCATGGGAGCCTGCTTGTGAACATCATCCTTGTCGGTGATCTCAAGTGCAGCGACGCTTCTTAGATCTCATAGAGGGGTGCGCATAACGTCAGGAAAGGAGAACCCGAGCCGGCCTCCTTCAAGAGGGATGAGAACCTTAGGGGCAGTCCATCGCACATCTGACCACCTGTGAGTACCTCTTCTAGCGTCGGGTTATAGGCTGCAGATCTCCGTCAGACCTTGAGAGCCTGCGCTAGGCACTGCCTCAACAGCTAGTTGGCATACTCCAATCACTGACAGTTGAGTTACATCTATTTCTGAGATGGGTGTTGGACAATTGCGAGGTCCCTCACCATGAACTCAGGCTGCGGAGGCGCTAGAAAGAAGGACAGAGACCATCGCGATCTAGGCACATTTAGGAAAGCGGCGAGGAGGGAATCTGCAAGACCGCATCTACAAAGTCTAGACTTTGGAGTCATCCATGCAGTGCGGTGGCCACAAGACGGCATGAGTCTGAGAGAGAGAAGATCATTGGTGGACCTAGAGCTCATTGTTGATGGTGCCTACGGCGGCTTCTTATTCTTCAGACAAGCCGCCGAGTGAGTAGTGATGCATGTGATTGCGGGTGAGAAGGGACTCGCTGATCTAGACAGGCCAAATTTCAAACCCGCCCGGCTCCATACGGAACCGAATGGTTCACTTAAGCCAGCTACGAGGAGCTGCGGGCCAATCGGGACTGCCACATGGAGATCTGACGGCCCAGATAATATCAAAAAGGTAATTATCTCAATTTAAGTACAAATTTTAGAAAATACATTAAAAATAACTGTAGTGTCCTATAAATCCCCCAAAAATACCCCTGGATTCAGAAAAATGCCCTATTTATGATGAAACCCTTAGACAGACCTTTTAGGTGGTATTATTGCTAGTTTTTAATTTACAAGATGATGACTCTATTAGGATATATTAAATGTAATAAATGATATTTATTGAAGTGAATCCTGAGGAACTTTATTCCAGACACTAATATGATGTAGAGACAATATGTTGAATCTGATCAGAACTATATTGCCAAAATATTAGGTCTTTCTCCATTAATGACTTATAAGATGATTTTTGTCTCATAATAATTTTAGAAAATAGATAAAGCCTCAGAAAAATAGGAAATTCATACCAGACCTTAATGATGACATATAGATCAAACTAAAAATACTAGAAACCCTCTCTTACATCATATTGATCTAGGTTTGACCAAACCCTAATCTGGACCTAAAATATCATTATTTATGATGTACATATATCAATCATGATTAATTTCTATTAATCAGGTGATGATCATATTATGTAGATGATGCAGAATATAAATAGGAATCTCTGAACTCAGGTACGTGGTCTTATAAGTATAAGACTAGATTTCTTGGTTGCTTATGATACATAATATCATGAATGCTATTATTTGGATATTCATTGCTTGGTTGAACTATTATGAGTTATACTTCGCCAAAATCTAATATAACATAAAAGGATATGGATGGGTTGTTGCTACTAGTTCACCTAGCTCGGTATGGATGTATGTTGCCTAACATGGATGTATGATGCTTTGGCCCATGTTAGATGTATGGTGATATAATTTTCGCCCATACTGGATGTAAGTCAAGTGCAGATAAGTGTATTACAACCGCATAAAATAAATGTAATAAAAAAAGGATGTTTACCTGATTTTTGCCTTAAGAAATGGTTTTTCTCTTTTTCTTCCTTCTTCAAGTATTTTCCTTTATGCAACCTTACTAGTGTATCTTTTACCACATACCCACTTTTGTTGATTCGTTTGTTTCACGTATGTTTTAGGTTCAGAGATAGCATGGGAGAAAAAGAACAGGGTGTGAGCAAGTTGTTCAGGTTACCTATTGTCTAGGATCCTGGTTACCATACATGTTTAGACTGTGTAATTTTCTATTTTTCAATATGTAAATGTAATCCAAGCTGTAATAATTCATGTTGTAAATTTACATGTTGAATGTTGAGATGTGTTATGGTGTATGTTATGTTTTATGTTCTTGTATGCGCATATTGCTTCCACAACACACTCTGATACAATTGCTTAACATTTTCGGATTTTGTCTTCTCGTCTCCATGGGGTTTTGAGAAGGTGAAAATCCGGGGACGTTACAATATTAGGTTGGCGTGGTTGGACCTTATTAGACATTGGATATGGTTGCTAGGGTTGTTGTGAATGATGGTAATTTATACCTTTGTGCCATATTTTATTTGTCATCTCTCCTCATTTCCACCCATAGAATTCCCACAATATTCGAAGATGTTGCTTGTTTAGACAGACTAGGGTTTGTTATAATACTCCCACATTTCTTCCTAATGATGCCCTAATTTGTCACACAAGTGATAGAGGACAAGTAGGGATTCATACTCCACCTAATATAAAACACCATCAATTAAGATTTCCCATAGCACTAGACGTTCATGTTAGTCGCATGAAATGACTCTGTGTACAATTAGCCATAAGATCATCCACTTGAAAGAACTTCCCCATGATCTTTCTGACATTATGGAATAGAATTTTGTTGTATAGATGTAATGACAAATCAATGATCCTCTCCACACCAAAATGGAAATAGGAAAACCTATAGAAGGTATAAATTTCAGCATTCACTACCATACCATAAAGCAACAACCATATAAAATCCATAGGCTTCCCGTAAGAGCCTTGTTATAGTCTGATTATAGGAAAATTGGACAACAAAAGTATTCATACTTAGTTTATAGACTCTCCAATTCCCAAATGGTCACCAAAGTAAATTCAAACAGTAGCACAAAGTAAGATACCCCACAGAGCAGTTGATTAATTTGATCACAAGCGCATAAGACCATGGTCAATGTAAACTAAAATTGCTTCTGGGTGTATCTTAATCTCAAATGATCCAACTTGTTCAGCTATGTAGAAATCATACCAGGTTATTTGTTATTGAACTTCATCATTGAGGAAAGCTAATTGTGTGTCATTTCACATCATAGTATCTTTGTAACTTCTAGCATAAGTAGGTACAACAGGCGTTGCTTCATATGAAGAGTCTGACTGGAATTGACGGCTCATATAGAATGCATCTAGCTGCTGATCGAAGGACTGTTCTACTCAAGTCAAAGTGGGAGGAGTGGAGTATGATATAGATTTCTCCACCGAACCCCTCCCCCCATAATGGAATGGTAGGCCAAAATCTTCCAATCTTACAGTGCTTCTCACTAGAATGTTGGCATCATTGTTGGCCTAGAGTTGCATCTCTTGAGTATTAGTCAGTGTAATTGCCTAAAGCACGATACAACCATTTCATTCATTTTCTTCCCCTCCTATTTAGAAACAAGTTCATCATCAGACAAATGCATAGATACAACATTACATACCCTCTGTTCCCCCATCTCACACATCACCTCGTTGGACTCCATCGATTATATATATATATTTATTTATATATATATATATATATATATATATATATATATATCTGTGTGTGTGTTGTCATTCATTCATTACCCATGTGGGTAACTAAGGTTAGTTACTCGTGGATTTGTTTTGTAATAAGAAGACACTAAATTATAATGAGACTGCCAAAACTAGAATGAGATGACCAAAGAAAGATTCATTTTGCAATATGATATTAAAAGTTTATTATTTTGTTATTGATATCATTTTTATTATTTTCACTGGGATAAAAATTCATGTTGTGTTTATAATACAAGTTTTTCTATTATAATTATGGTTGTCTTGTTAAATTACATGTCTTTCTATTTACAAAACATATATACATATAATAAAACTTAGTTAGTGAGGTGGGAAATAAATATATATATATTGTATATATATATATATATATATATATAGAGAGAGAGAGAGAGAGAGGGAGAGGGTCAATCTGGAATACACTCAAGTGTACAAGAGACACTACACACCATAATAATTTTCCATCATGCAATAATTACTTTGAAAATATGAACCATTTGATATTCTTAAATATCTTATGAATAGGCTACATATGAAGTTTAGCATGTTTGGACACTTACAGCTTATGAATTTGAAGACAAAAAAATGAAGCATTAGAAATTAGTTTTGTGCTTTGATTTTTCCATGGGATGAGTGACTTAGTGGCATCCAAATGAACTCAATTTTATATGTAGCCTATATTTTTTTATAACAATGAATATCAATTGTTTATATTTTTGAAAATTTTGGTTTGTGCCATACACTCAAATGTATTCTAGCCTAACTCTCTCTCTCTCTATATATGTATATATATGGGTGTGTATGTATTGAAATATGGTAAATTTTATTATGAAAACCCTTATAGAATTAAGAGACAATAACACACATAGTCAACACTACTGTGTGAACACGACCCACAAGACTTGCAAACCTACCCTACACATGTAGGCAATATTTAATAGTTGTACATATTTTATTTGCCACTCTATCTATATCCTTATATTTGCCTTCATGTTTATGTAAATGATTTTCATTCCACATACGGTAACAAATCACAAAGTATGCCAATAGAACTTTCTTCTTTTACTTTATTGCATTCACTCTAAATCTCACAATCATTTTTGTCAAAACTACCATCCTACATGGCAACAACTTCATTTCTTCAATGCTTCTTTTTCCAAACGGCCATCACATAGCTATACTTGGCAAATAGATGTTCATGGGTTTTTTATTTAGTTATGCAGAGTAAGTATTCACTTTCTACTCCATGGCACCATCTTTTTATGTGATCAAGAGTTGACAATGAACCATGCACTATTCTAAAAAAGGCATAGGCTCTATCTCCCAGAGTTCATACTCTATTCAATATATACCTACATATACTACTACTATCACCTCTAGCTTAAACAATTACCAAAGGTATATTCATCATCTTCATTCTCCAAATGTCTCCTTGGTCTAGTATGAAAATGTATTTAACATACACCTAGAGGTTTGTCATCAAATTATTCACCCAAGAATATCCTTTTCTTGTTGTGGGCTTGAAATCCAAACCATTTGGGCACTTAGCCGTCATCCATATTGACCATAGTGTATCTTCACATTGTAGCTTTACACTCTCTTCATCGTGCCCATTTTGTTGTCTTAGTAGGTGTGCAAAGCCATCCAACTTCTTCCTTGGGTAGAGCTAGAAATTTATATTATATTGGGTGGTGGCATCCTACCCATATGAAGTTTGATATAATCATATGATAACACCCAAATCTACACATTTTCTCTATGCATTTTAGCTATGGTTTACATCACTTTAGTCTTAATTTGCCCAATAATGCTCATGTTCTATGCTTTCTATCTCTACTTAGGTACTGTAGTTAGAATAACAAATAATGTAGCTAATTAGCCAATGTTAGACATGCATGCACCGAACATAGATGAACTACCTCTTCTCCATGCTTTATCTCCAACTGAGGCCCAGTGAATTGTATTATTTGATATATTGTCTAATGATGAACGCATGTTCATCATTAGTCTGAGTTACTATCTTGGGCCCAGTTTAGCTCTAATTACTTGCTTTTATGGCCTAAATCTCTTTATACTTCCTTATTTGGCCTATTGATTTGCCTATATTTTAATTAGATTTTATTCTTGTTTTGCAGGCCAAATTGTAACACTTGGGTCAATTCCTCTTGGCCCATCTTACTTGATCACGACCCCTTTCTTTTCCTTTGCTGACTCCCGCTTCTTCTCCCAGATCGTGGGCTCCTGCCAACCCTATTCGTGACCGCAATTTCTAGTAATCACGACCTCAGCCTCTGTTAAGATCGTGTTCACCTCTTTCCCGTGGTTACAACCTAAGCAGCCCGCGATCCCAGCACCCTCAATACTGTGACTCCCTTCAACCGCGGCAACATCATCCCAGCAGCGATCTCTCCACCTGCAATCCTCCTCACCATGACCAGCAACGACCTCGACCATGCATGAAGATCGCAGACACTCCCCATCACAGATGACGCCCTACGCCCCACGACCAAGGACAGGCCGTGATCTTGATCGCAACCTCAACGTCGGCCCACGGTCTCTCCCGTTGCACTTCCAACTTCGGTGCAACAGCAGCAACCATGCCTCGATCGCGACTACCTATCTGCAAGATCGCAACCCCCTCTAGCTAACTGCGACCTCATCATCGCGACCATGCAACCAAGAGGAATCACGACCTGCTACGTCTTCCACCAAACCGCGGTCATCTACCTCTCTCTTTCCTCCCACTGTGACCTCTCCACCTTCCCACCAGGTCGCGACTCAACCCTCTCGCTACCACGGCTTCGCCTCCATCACCACAGTCACATCTTCAACACCAATAGATCGCGGCCTACACCTGCCGCTACTACCCGCGACCATCACCTCCAACCACCATCGCGGTCTGCACCTGCATCAGGGCCACACCCTATCCTCCATCACCTTCTACCTCTGCTTCTCTGCTTCTGTCTGCACCTCGACCTACCTCCCAACATAGACCGCGGGCGGGCCTCTCATGCCTTAGTCGCGCAGCCACTCACCCAGCCAAGGACCGTGACCTGGGCTCCTTCCTTCTGAATCACGACCCATCAACGTCAACACCGCGATCTCCCCATCCAACAGATCGTGACCTCCCCCACAAAGATCACGACCTCCTCTGTCATCTCCTGCCCGCGGTCGAGGCGCAAGGGAATCATGACCGAGCCAAAAATATCGCGACCAGGCCAAGAAGAGATCGTGATCGTGAAAAAGATCATGACCTGAAAGGCAACTAATCGTGACCTCCTGTAAACCGACTTAAAACATGCATGCCATGCATGTGCCGAGGCACCCAGCTGTTCCTATAAATAGGCCCGTACCCCAGCCATTCAGGGCATCTAGTCTTGAGGCCAAAGGGCTGTTGGGTCGTGTCCAGACGCCGAAAGGGTACCGGGTTGGAGCCAGATCCTCGGGGAAGCATCCCAAGGTCCGAAAGGACTAAGGCAGCCAGTCTGCGTGCTCTAGTAGCCACCAGCCTTCACTCTCTCTCCTCCATCCCCATCTTAGATCTACTCTCTCCAAGGGTGGAAACCAAGGAGAGAGCATATCTGTGCTATGTTCATCCTCACCACCAAGGAGAGAGAAGATCCGCATCACCGCCCTCCTCCACTACTAGTCTACAATCTCCACAGGAGGAAGCTAAGGAGAGAGAAGATCAGTCTACACCAACATCCTCTCACATCCACTGGGTTGTTGTTTGGAGTAGATCTAGAGAGAGAGAGAGAACCAAGGAGTCCAGATCCGATCAGGGAGAAGGACCAAAAGACGAGATCCAGTCTATACAGAGGCAAAGGAGCGAGAGACACCTCTCCTCCACGGGCTATATCACTTTCTTTCTTTTCTTTCATTCTTTTGTGTTCCTTGGTTTCTTGTACAAACGATGTTCATCCATCTTTGTTCGGTGCTAACCATACTTATCTATGGCTAGTTAGCTCCTTCTTGGCTATATAGCCCGATCTGGGCATGTATATGTACTTTTTCCTTAAGCAAGTAGATTCATTTCAAATCTAATATGTTGCATGTTCTATTTTCTCTTTCTAGTTATGATTACTAGTTTGGTTGATCTCTTACTCGCTTGAACTGCTATTTCTTCTTGTATCGGGAAATCTGTTGTAGAGATAGCTAAGAGACGATAGTTTGGATCTAAACCCGAGAGGAGGATGATCTGGGGTACTTTGTTCCTAACATTCCATAATACTCTAAGACCCGAGAGGAAATCTTAGAATAGCATGGGGTGTTGATTTGTCATCCTCGAGAGAGGTTAGATGACATATTATTGATGGTTTTAGTCACGCTTCGTGAAAGTGAGTGGGATGACCCCACAGGACAGTTGCCACTATGCATACTAGATGCTTGCTTAGGTGTTCGAGGGTTGTCTATGCCCGAGAACAAGTGCATAGACTGCCCCGTTTGTGCTTACATAGCCAGTAACTCTCTCTCTCTGATTACTAGAACCACGAGCTCTGTTTTGTTTTGTTTTACTTTTCTTTTCTTTGTTTTGTTTTAAATCATGACAACCCGTTAGATTAGTTCTAGCACATACTTTTATCGACTATTATTTTGGCTTGTCTGACTAAATAATGAGATCTATGACATCCTAAACATCACCACGTCCCTGTGTTCGACCCCGTATATCTACTTCGACCCCGTAATAAAAGTTGCGGGGGCGTAGAAGGATTCAGGTTATAAATTTAAAAGCTTGATTCCTTCCTTTGTCCCGCGTTCATATTTGGACGCAAGAAAAAGGCAGATCATCATCTCCATCCTCTCTAGAATCATATCCCCCCTATTGTACCTAGAAGATGAGTAGACCCTCAATAGCCAATTTAACATGAGAATCCCTTCATTTGATAGATTTTTTATTGGTAGGACATATACCAATCATTTCTTCAAGTTTGTCTGTAAATTCTATGAAATTAGCTAACTTCAAATTCCCACCCGCAAGGGGGAAGCCAAGGTACTTTGTGGACCCTTGGTGATCTCCACCCTCATTTCTTTGACAATACCTTTCACTAAATGTTCAAAGTTATTGGAGATAAGAGTTTCCTCTTCTTATCAATAAATGCATACCTATCTGATGTCCACACTCATCTATGATAGCCCTCAGGTTACATAGGCATTTGGTTTTTACCTCCAAAAAATCCTACACATTGCCCGTAACGATTAGTGACTCATGACTTTAGTTTCATGCACAATATAGACAAAAAAATCTTTTTTGCCATCTAACTGAAAACTACTAGAGGGGGGGGTGAATAGAGTTTTATAGATAATTTAACAATTATTGAACTCAAACAACCACAATGAAAATATTGGACAAGGAGACACAAGGTTTAGAGTGGTTCCAACTATAGCAAATACTATAGCCGTCAATCCACTACCCGGTTGCTTACCCAACCGGGATTTGAAAAGAAATTTATTTTATTACCTCTTCAAGGAATTTACATAAAATACAATCTCTTTTCCTAAACCCTTCAAGCAGCCTTCACCTAGAAGTAATCGCCAACCTTGAAGCAGCCTTCCCTTGAAGTAGATGCACCAACTCCCGTTGCACCAGCCTTCTGAAGTAGCTTCCCTTGCGATAGCCTTCTTGAAGTAGCTTGAAGTCCCCTTCTCCACCTGATAAGTCAACCCTCTCCAATCCGCAGCCTCCAACCCTAGGAGTAGCAAGGAGAGTACAAAAGATAAAAAGGAACAAGAAAGAAAAAAGGAAATTACAACTTATCCTTTAAGCCCGAGGCTTGATATGCCTAGATCAAGCGTAAGATCTCCTAGCCAAGTATGTGAACTTGTGATTGCTGTGGGTAGGAGAATCTAGCCTATAGGACATGAGATTGAGCTAAGAAGAATGTAGGCCAATGATCACAGTGCTCAAATTTGCTTGCAAAGGATTGCTCAAGTATGCTCAAGTATATTCTCAAGTGTAACAAGTGAATTCTAGTGTCCTATGGCTTGTCCTATTTATAGGAATGGCCTAAGTATGCTTAAGGACGTTCTAGACAACTTCTAGGGGTTTCTAAGTGCTTAACTAGCCGTTAGGTACAAAGTTGTTGCTTTAACAACGACTAATTAATTTATTCTGCAGTTGCTGTCAGAGACCATCTCGGTCGACAAATGGTCGACCGAGACACCTACTCGGTCGAAGTTTTGTCGACCGACAGGCTCTCTGGAACAAGTGATTTGCAACGTCTTTCTTCAACTACCAACTAACTTGTCTGTTGTGTCTAACGGCTACTTTGGATCTTTCTCGGTCGAGAAGTTTGTCGACCGAGAGTGTCTCGGTCAAGGAGTTCGTCGACCGAGAATGATCCTGTTTCAAGATTTCATTTTAGGCACTAATTATATGTGTGAGTGTGCAAAGGTGATCCTATTTAAATGGGATGACATGTCTAACTATGGTGTTTGGCTAGGGAAAATCTAACGCTTGATTTACATGCAAATCTAAGTACTTGTACATTATATATTTGTACAAGTTTTACAACATTGATTATATTGCATGAAAATATAACTAAGTAAGCTCTTAGATTTTCCCTTGCTACTTTGTCATCCTGCACACTCAAGTAGCTCGTTAGATTAATAAGAATGAAATGTTTGTCATCATCGAAACAAAGGGATTTATCATAATATCTAATTTATCCAACAATCTCCCCCTTTTTGAAGATGACAAACATTTCCTAAATATGAAATAAGAAAATATAAAGCATGTGAGTTTCATACCTGAAAATTACCTTTTGTAGCCATTTATGTTTTGCAAGTGAGTGCTGGCCAAGATGTGATGAAACTCATTTATAGTTTTGATTTTTATATTCTTTCTCCCCCTTTGTCACTTCAAAAAGATATCCAAGTTGAATATTTTATTTTTCTTCTCCCCCTTAATATTATGCTCCCCCTTAAATGGATATCCTATTAAAAACATAGATTTTTGTCTAATTTATCCACAATTTGTTTCTCAATCATTTGCAAAGGATGTTAAGCCTTGAAATGATATGAGATTCCCTTAAGCGTACGATAAATGTATATTGAATTCTCATTTATCAAAGGATGTTAAGCCCTGAATTAAATGAGAATCCTCTAAGCTTAGAGTACAGAAAAAATGTCTCCATCCAAAATGCAAGGGATGTTAAGCCCTGTTTTGGGTAGAGAGTTCCTTCAAGTACAAGATACTATTTTGAATAATTTCATAAATTTCTTTATAATCAAGGAAAATGTCCAGCTACATATGGTGGTTACAATGTTTTTGTGAGCTTCTTCAATTTAAATGGTCAAAGTTGTTTTTATGATCTCCCCCTTAGTCTTATGCTTTGCTCCCCCTTAGATAGATATCTCAAATGAAAGTTTGAGTACTAAGCAAAAAAAAAACTATAAAATGTTGTAGATGATCTCCATGATTAACAAAGATGTATGCAATTTATGGCAGTCTGGAAAACAGAAACCCAGTCGGTCGACAATTGCTCGACCGACAGTGTGCTCGGTCGACTAGTTGCTCGACCGAGGATGTTTCTGGAGAACTGTTTTGTCATTTGTCAATTTAGCCACAATTTTAATAGTTGCCTGTTTTAATTATTACTCCCTTATTTGTTATGCTCTACAATAATGAACTTATAATCCATATTTTTTTAAGATGTCTCATATGCTTAAAAGAATAACCATTTGAATCAAGCAAAGATGGCAAACTTCATTCAATAGCTTGGAGAATATTACAATCATATAGAAATGACCAATTAACTACAATCATTGTCATTACAACTAGTACAACTTCAAAACTTCACTGGAAAGATTTAAGAATTACATCGATGTCCGGATCTTTCCCAAGGAATGGCTCGGCTCCATAATATTTGACCAGAGTTTGCCAATCCAAAGCACCTGTTGTAGTTAATGCATATGCTTCCAGAAATGTGGGAACTCGGTCAAATCAGAAGTGAGCAGCTATATCTTGCAATTGTATGGAGGAAAATTGAGTATGTGCAAGATCCATTGATGGTGGAGGTGGAGGTTGATAGTAGTTGTATGAAGGGTTAAATGGGTTGAGCATGCCAGGATTTAAGGAATGCGGATATTCATCGGTTTGGCTCGGAGAAAGATTTTGCATTCTTTGATTTAAGTATGTCATGGCATGGTGGGTATAGTTGAGTTGGTTACTAAGATGATATTGGGAGCCGACAAGATAAGTGAGAGTATTTTGGATGGGATCAACAGAAAGATTAGTAGGAGGAGGGGGTGGTGGTATATCTTGATGTGATGATTCTCCTTCTACTCTTGCCCTTTTATGACCAAAGTCAATCCCCATCTTCTCTACGGTGCTCTTACTTATCTTTGGTGGTCTACGCTCCCATGTATACCCCATATCTTCAATTTGTAACTTAAGAAAATGTTGAGTGATCTGGCATACAAAATCGGCATACGGTGGATTGCCAGAAAACTCAAGCATGTTTTTAAGTATTATGCGAATGAAGTTTATAGGAATTTCTTTTATGATAGCATAAATTAGACACATGCGGAAAATAGGGACCTCAGATTTATTGGCTCTAGGATGTATGTTAGTGGAAACAATGAGGTTTACTATCCTACATGCAGGTTTCAGGTTTATTGCATAATAGGTTCCCCTATCTTCATGACAAGTGGTATTGGTTTGAAATATGGCTCTTTTTATATCACTAAGGCTAGTGGAGTGGTCATCATGGGAAAATAAATTTAGTGGATTGTCGGTGGTAAGGTCAAGGAAATCTTGGTATTCATCTATATCAATTTCTAGCATATCAAGAATATCCCCTTCGGAAAATTTAAAACTACGCCCATTGACCATGGTGTAGAAGAATGTGGTTTCATTTTTGGTGTGGGATAAGAGATTGGCATAGAATTCGTTGACTACCTTAGTGGAATAGATAGGAAAAGAAGGATTGATGAAGTCCTTCAGCTTTTGCACTCCAAAGAGATTCTCCAGATCGACTATGTTGATGAAGTCCATAGCTTCGACCGGGCGTCGGGGAAGAGGAGCTTTAGAGGAAAGCCGTAGATATCGATCTCCAGCATCTCCGTCGACGAAGGCGATGTCGTTGATGATCGTCAGTGGCGGAGTGGCTTCCCGATCTTCTCTTCTTTTTCTTCCGGCAACTTTCTTCTTTCCACGGACAGCTGAGGATGAGGCCATTTGTGTTTCTTGAGTGTGGAGAAGAAGCAAGGAAGATTGGAGGATAAGAATGCTGAAGGGTTGCACGAAAATGCACTAGAGATGGACTATGGAGGCAAGGAAATGCAAGTGTGAGTAAGTGACTCATTTTTGCTCCTATTTATAGCATTCCAGCGACCTGGTCGGTCGACGATTCGTCGACCGAGCGTCCGCAACGGTCGAGTTGCAGACGCGCCACTTGGTTCCCCAACGGTAAAAAAAACGGTCATAACGGTCGGTTTACAACGGTCGTATCCAACGGCTATTTCTCGGTCGATCACTTGTCGACCGACGTTGTCTCGGTCGAGCATTTGTCGACCGACAGTTCGTCCAATATTGAGTCTGTTTAGTATTTGTCGGTCGAGAGAGATGGGCTGACCGAGAGGTTCTCGGTCGACGAATTTGTCGACCGACAGACTTACTGAGTACATCTTTTAAAGCTGATTTTTAAATGCAAATGGTAGATCATTTTTGTAGAGCATATATATATTCTAAGAGAGTAATATTGGAATAATTTAAGGCTTTAAATGATAACAAATGATTTAATTTTCAAGAAAAATTTATATTAAGATTAGGTCCAAAGAGAGAATTTCCAAAATAAGCAATTTTTGTCGAAGCTTATTTTAGGTCGTCCTTGACTACGACCATAGCGCCCCTTAGTCAAGTTTTATTTTGACCAAGAGGCAAATTTTGCAGATATTTTTCAGATTTGAATATATTGAGTCTGATATCTGCATAAGAATCAAGTTGAAGCATACTACTTAATTGGAGATATAATTATTTCAAAAATACTGAGTTAGAGATTTTGTGGCAAGCAATAACATGTAACTGATAAGTTATTTTGCTGGCTTGCAAACAATTTTCTATGCGCACCCAATGACGAAAGCATGGTATAAAGCATACAATGATAATTCCATTAGTATATGAATAGACCAGAAAATATTTTTATGAAAAATTATATGAAAATAGGAATTTTCTTTTTCATTAGACTTTAAATCATTTAGGGAACAAACTAATATCAATTTCATTTATATTTGTAATTATGTAGAGTTGAGATAGACATAGAAATATGCAACTAATGTCATTGGTCATATCTCAACTTTGATTTTGTTCATTTAGTTTGGAGGTTTTGGAACCCAAACTAACTCTACATCTTTTCTCTTATAAGGACATGAAAATGAATAGTGACCAAGACGCAAACAGTAATGACAACATATTGAGTCAACTTCATATCTTTTTCTATGGTTGTGTCCTATGTTGTCATTGGGTGAGGATGTCCTTTTAGGTACATATATAGATTGGGTTTGTGACTTTCTCTGACTAGGTTGTTGATGAGTTTTTCCTTTAGGCTTGTAACCTAGTCCCCTTCTCCCAATTTGTTGATAGGGATTATCTAGAATTTGATCAAGAATGCCATGGTTATTCAAACTACGAACTTGTTGTTGTAGCTTGGCAATCTCATCCATTCTTTTCTTAATGTCTATTTTTGCTTGGTCTAGATTTGATGACAATAAATTTCTTTCTTTAACAATAGTGTCATAATCTATATGGGTGCACAATAATGGTTGTTTCTGAAGATCGTTTACTTGAGTCTGTAAGTTTGAATTTTCAACAGAAAGGAGCTTGCAATCGGCTTCCATAGATTTTAACTTAAGATCAGAAAATTTATTTCCCTCTTTAAGATTCTCATTTTCAGATGCAAGAGCAAGAAGTTTAACATTTAGATCACCATTTTCCTTATTTGATTTCTTTAATTTCTTTTTGCACTCAACATATTTATTATGTGTTTCTTCAATAATAGCAACTAGTTCTTCTTTAGATAAATCAAAAAGACTTACCTCTTCTTCTTCTTCTTCTTCTTCACTAGTTGTAGCAATAAAGCATTCTTTGTGCTTATCCTCTTCCTTTGATCTCCATGGGAATCCGGTTGTTTTGTGATTTGTTCCTAAACACCAATTGCAGCATGTAGTGGTTTTGTCCAAGCACTTTTCACCATTTCCCTCCATTCTTCAAGACCTGGTTAGGGTTCCTTGAAGCCTGCTCTGATACCAATTAAAAACTACTAGAGGGGGGTGAATAGAGTTTTATAGATAATTTAACAATTATTGAACTCAAACAACCACAATGAAAATATTGGACAAGGAGACACAAGGTTTAGAGTGGTTCCAACTATAGCAATTACTATAGCTGTCAATCCACTACCCGATTGCTTACCCAACCGGGATTTGAAAAGAAATTTATTTTATTACCTCTTCAAGGAATTTACATAAAATACAATCTCTTTTCCTAAACCCTTCAAGCAGCCTTCACCTAGAAGTAATCGCCAACCTTGAAGCAGCCTTCCCTTGAAGTAGATGCACCAACTCCCGTTGCACCAGCCTTCTGAAGTAGCTTCCCTTGCGATAGCCTTCTTGAAGTAGCTTGAAGTCCCCTTCTCCACCTGAGAAGTCAACCCTCTCCAATCCGCAGCCTCCAACCCTAGGAGTAGCAAGGAGAGTACAAAAGATAAAAAGGAACAAGAAAGAAAAAAGGAAATTACAACTTATCCTTTAAGCCCGAGGCTTGATATGCCTAGATCAAGCGTAAGATCTCCTAGCCAAGTATGTGAACTTGTGATTGCTGTGGGTAGGAGAATCTAGCCTATAGGACATGAGATTGAGCTAAGAAGAATGTAGGCCAATGATCACAGTGCTCAAATTTGCTTGCAAAGGATTGCTCAAGTATGCTCAAGTATATTCTCAAGTGTAACAAGTGAATTCTAGTGTCCTATGGCTTGTCCTATTTATAGGAATGGCCTAAGTATGCTTAAGGACGTTCTAGACAACTTCTAGGGGTTTCTAAGTGCTTAACTAGCCGTTAGGTACAAAGTTGTTGCTTTAACAACGACTAATTAATTTATTCTGCAGTTTCTGTCAGAGACCATCTCGGTCGACAAATGGTCGACCGAGACACCTACTCGGTCGAAGTTTTGTCGACCGACAGGCTCTCTGGAACAAGTGATTTGCAACGTCTTTCTTCAACTACCAACTAACTTGTCTGTTGTGTCTAACGGCTACTTTGGATCTTTCTCGGTCGAGAAGTTTGTCGACCGAGAGTGTCTCGGTCGAGGAGTTCATCGACCGAGAATGATCCTGTTTCAAGATTTCATTTTAGGCACTAATTATATGTGTGAGTGTGCAAAGGTGATCCTATTTAAATGGGATGACATGTCTAACTATGGTGTTTGTCTAGGGAAAATCTAACGCTTGATTTACATGCAAATCTAAGTACTTGTACATTATATATTTGTACAAGTTTTACAACATTGATTATATTGCATGAAAATATAACTAAGTAAGCTCTTGGATTTTCCCTTGCTACTTTGTCATCCTGCACACTCAAGTAGCTCGTTAGATTAATAAGAATGAAATGTTTGTCATCATCGAAACAAAGGGATTTATCATAATATCTAATTTATCCAACACTAACTCTTTGATCCTTTTGTGTTAGACAATCCATCACTATTGTAAATTAATGTAATAAAAAGATATTCCCTTATCTAAGTCCAATGTTCCTTTAAAAGATGCTATTAGTTGTGACGTCCACTAGCATTGAATATATTCTAATGCATACACATTGTTTCATTAGATTAATCCACACATCTAAGCACCACATTTGCTCCATTACCCACCACACTTTTCCCCACTAAACACTATCATAAGCTTTGGACACATCAAGTCTTAAGCATTCCTCCTATGTTCATTTTGAACATTAAAATCTAGAAACAATTCAATAACATGAAGAGAACATTCACTTATGCTTCTACTTGATATAAAATCTCCCTAGTTGTCTAAGATGAGATAGTAGGACCATATTTAGCATCTCCACGAGGATTTTGGATATTGTTTTGTATGTACACTAGAACATAAAATAGCTCTAAAATCAATGAGCAATGTTGTCATTTTCTTCTTTGGGATTAGATCTAGGGAAGTCCCAAACAATATTGTCTCCCTCCATAAATTACCTGACTCTTTGCAGAGATCATCCTAAATTATTTCCCAAGCATCTTTGTAAAACTAGCACTGAATCCGTCTAGTCTGGGTGATTTCTTTTATGATGCTCACATGGTTTCTTCCATTTCTTGTTCATTCACTATCCTACATAAGATGTTATTATGTATGTTAGTGAGTTTGTACTTCCAATTATGCTCATTGTGTTTGAGGTCATGCTATGTTTCTTTGTCAAATATATCCCTATAGAAAGTTTTGGCTTGCTTCTCAGTCTCCTATTTGCTATCAATCACCTTCCCATCCTCATTCACTAGTTCTATAATACATTTTGGGCTTAGTTTGGTATTGTGATACCCATAACCAATCCACTATAGCCTACTACTTTTATACATAAATCTTTCCTCGTTATTCTTAAAATACTCTAATATATTTTTTGAACTTAATTTATTCCTTAATCAACTCATTATTTAGGGGATCAACTAATAGTTTCTAATCGATAAACAAGCAATCTAGTTTTAAAATCCTTCATCAGTTGTGGAACATTCACATGTTTATTTGTCCACTCCTTTAAAGACATTTTTGACTTAATGAGGTTCTTTACAAAAGTGTATATTGGGTATTCCTTGATCTCATTCTTCTAGGTTTCTTATACCATTTCTCTATACCTGGGATAGCTTGTTCATAAATTTGAGAGTCGGTAAGGTTTTGCTCTTTCTATTCCTCTCTTTCATTTTCATAAGAATGGGTGCATGATCACTTATCTATGAGATGCCAACCTTCATTATCTCATCTGCAAGATTATATAGACACCTCCTATTGACCAACACTATATCAAGCTTGTAGGAGATGCATGTCTCTAGAATTCCTATGTTGTTCAATGTGAACAACTCACCCCAACAATGGGTAGGTCATATAGTTCAAAAATGTCAACAGTGAGGTTGAAAGACTTAATTACCTCCTTTAGTACAATGAAATCTTCTCTTTTCTCTTGCTACATATGTACATTATTAAAATCCCTCACTGTTGCTACCGATCCTTGATGGTTGTCAACAAACCCATCATACCCTCCATAACTCTTGGCATTGAGAATATAGGTTGAAAGACTTAAGAAATAGATTCTTAGGCCTCCTTGTTTGTGAAAATAGTGGTGATCATTTGTTCACTCTTGATCACAACACATATTTCCCGAGTAGTAGGGTTCCACCCCAGACATATGCAACCTAGTTCCACCTCCCCATGGTTTGATGTGTGTTGCCAGCCACTACGAAAATGGGTCTCTACGTGTCAAATTTTCATCCACTTCACCGTGGTTTCAATTATCATTGATAATACTACCCACTGGACTTGATCTAGTCTCTCACTTCCCTATGTTTATATAATTTCTGACTCCCTTTACATTCCATATCATCAAAGACATTGATCACTTGTTTTTGGAATGAGTGCACCTCCCTAGCTTGTTGCTACATCCCTTGTTGGTATTATTTTTACCTTTTTCATTGTTTAGAAGCTCATCCTCTTCCTTATCGATTGTCACTAAGAGAACAAAGGAGTTTGAGGTGGTTGTTGCACATTCTTTTTTCCTCAACTTTGATTGTGAAATCTTTCCCTCTTTTACTTGAGTCATTTCTTCTTGGTTGTTACCCACATCCATACACATATTGGGGTTGTTCAACTTCTTCCTCTCTCTCTAGACTTTTCATGGTATCTATAACCCATCATCTTCATTAGTAACATCTTGTATCATCCTCAATGGGCACTCTTCCACCCCATGCCCAAAAGCACAACATGCCATGCAGTTTTTAGGCACATGTAGTTGATTTTGAATTGAATATCCTTCCTTTATAGAACATAAAGACAAATTATATCATGAGTCTCTTCTTCTACCTCCAAGTTATCAATAATCACACCTCTTTGTACCAAGGTTTTCCATGGTTCTAGTCTCCACATGAAAAAAACTTGTCAACTCCAGAGGCCACCATTCCAGCTACCTTTTTATTCCATGATATTTTGTTTTAGTTGAATTGAGTTCAAACAAAGAAATGAAGTTAGTTGGTCCCTTTTTAGTTCATAGCCATATTTTTAATCCTTTGTAAATCACGAAGTGGCTGTCAAAACATCTTGGTCTACTATTCAAGAAATTCTTTTTATCTCTTTTAAATCAAGAGCATATCTTCCTCTTTTGAACTCAGATTAGAATTTCCACTTGGTCTCCATACCATACCCTCTTGGTCCATGATGCTATGAGGATAGAAGGGTCTATTCACCTATGATTTATATCAAGATAGAGTATTCCCATATGTATCTCATGCATGCAATTCTTCCTCTTCCAGATAATCAATGATCCAATCATACTTTTTTATTGGCTTTGAAAAGTTCAAGGCTTGGTTTTTCTTATCATATTAGGATTCTATATGAGAACATGGAATGAAAAGCTTCTCATAATACTATAGTTTACCACTTTTTCTGATGTATTACTTCTTCTTGGGTTAGAGGAAATGGTTTTTGGGGTAGACATGCTTGGTGTGGGTGGGGTGGAGTGGATGACACCATTGTTGGAAGCCACCATGGATATTGGTCCTCCATGATCACCTGGAATCACCAAACAACCTTACAAGAAGGAGGAGGCATATGTATCTATGTGTGTATGTGTTTTATATATATGTATATATATGTATATGTATATATATGGGATAAAAAGAGACATTCTTTCCCCCTCTCCCATGATCGTGACGGAGGCCGAATGTCCGGGAGGGTGGTAAACCAAGAGAGGTATATGTATGTATATTTGTATGTATATATATATGTATGTATGTATATATGTATATATATATATGCTTCTGATCACACCACAATGAGATTACTAAAAAAAGAATAGATGTACTAATGCAACATCATTAACCAAGAAGTCATAAAATAACAAGAAAAAACTTCCAATTTCAGATCGTGAGATATTTCACATAAAGGTTGTAACTTTCATTCTTTCATAAACATGCAATTAAGCATGATACTTTCAGTGAGCAATGTCAAAAATTATATACAAGTGGTATATTTTTAAGAATTTAACAAGAGAAGCCATATACAAGCATGCAACCAAAAATCCAAGTTGTAGATATACCTAATCAAATCCACCTTGCCTAGAACCAAGTGTACATGGATGACTATAGGAAGCATCAATACATGATCACCATTTACCTCCAAGCTACTAATGTACACCAAAGGAAGGCTCCCCATCTCTAAATTCTGGTTACAATATTAATCATCTAAAAGCTATGGATCACCACAAAGGTGAGACCCAAATTCTAACATAATGATATAACTATAGGGAAATATGGCATCAAATATGGTAGTAGAAACAAAAATTTACTGCCATATTCCCCTAAGATAGAAAATTGCATCAACAACTATGTAATGGGAAGGAAAGGTTGCAAGGCCTATACATGGTCCTGGAGCAAGTCAAGTTCATGACTTCTATCTGAACGGGAGTTGAAGTGGTGGATTTTCATGAATTTTCTAGAAGCTACAAGCGTTGAACTTGTCGATTCACTGCTAAACTGGGCGGTTCACATCTGAGCTGATCAGTTCAACTCTTGAACCGATCATTCACTATGTTTCCCACTTGCAATTGTATTGGCAATTAAAATCTGATTAATGCACAATATGACATCAACATCAATTCTTGATCCAATCGTATTGGTTAAGCAATCAGTTAGTTCAAATCCTAAACCAATCGGTTCACAGATTTGAGCCAATCAGTTCACTTGCTGAACCGGTCATTACAGAGTTTTGAGTGCCAATACTAGTTCAAATTGACATGACAATTGAATCGATCAGTTCAACACTTGAACCACTCGGTTCATAGTTCAGTCAGTCAAATTAAAACCATTGTTGTTCAAATTGAATGCCTAACACCTTAGTAATCAAGTTTGACATCATTCATGAATAAACTCCTATTGTGACGCCCCGATCACAGTAAAATGAGATAACTCAAAAAAAATGTGGAACTAACACTAATAATCCAAACTACTAGATAACGTGATAAATTAAAACCGATCACATCACAACATCTTAAGTTGAAACATATCACATCTAAGTCCATAAACATTGCCACTTGTATTACATAACATGTCATAAATATGTACACATCACTCTTCAGTGGTCATCATGCCACAAATTTGTATAACAACTTGTTCACATATACAAGCCATATTTGTACAACCATGGCCTACTGTCAAAACCTTGTATCAGTATATAACATCTATAAAACACCCCAAGGACCTGAGAGTATAGGGATGACACATAGGACTCTACTACAAAACACTAGCAGCATATCTAACCTTCAACAGTTACTGCTCTTCCTGTTGCTCAGCCTCAACTGCACGATGTCAACCTTGTCATGCCTGACAACCTAAAATATGTGGAAGCCCAAAGAGTGAGACCAATGTCCCAGAGAGATATAACTCTCTGCCAACGTCTTTTATAAGCACCATATAGATTAAAGTAGGTAAAAAGCATTATGTTCAAGATGAGCAGATTTAACTAAATGATATGAATAAAGTAATAAATGTTGTTTAAACATTTCAGACATCTACAACTAAGTAGTAGAACATCTTATACTTTAAGAAGGAATATGAAGAACATGTATAACATTTGATTTCTCTTACTGCATTATAATTCAAGAAATCAATGCAAGAGGTAAGGCAAAGGGTCATCCAATGTTAGTCATGTTTAACCCTATGAAAGTATACTACCCGGCTGTATTATGTCTAATTCAAAATTAGTGCCATACAAGATATAGGAGGAGCCAAACTCCTATGATATCCCATACCCTCAGTCAGTCTGAGCCTGCCGTAGTGACATATAAAGTCCAACTACAAAATAGTCTAGTCTGCCATGGTATATAGGCACATCACTAGTGAAAACTGAGTTAAGACCGCAGCCGCACTCTTCCTGAGGTATGACCATAGCCATCCTCAAATTATATCATATATGTATTCTGAATCACATCACTGAGATATGAACTTGACTACTCTACTGCCAGGATATGACCATAGCCAGTCCTATGAAATGCATATACTCAACATTATATGACTCTGAGCTTCCATTAAGGTAGAACCCATTTCACCATCCAATAAGTACTGATGTTGAAGATGGATCTATGGCACATGAAAACTACATGATTAGGGTTTCACTTGATTAATTAAGACAATTGAGTGTCTTTTAGCATCAATCAAGTTACAACATACAAACCCTAAACACACTCTATAAAGATCAGGGCAGGTTACAACTCCAGAAGATATAAAACATATGAAGCATAAACTTGTCACATCATCACTTGATGCCACTACCATACAATGCCATCAAAACTATGACATCATTAGGGGATATCAATCCCTCATATAATCACTATATGTTATCACCTCACATTAGGCATAAAGCCTCTGCCAGGTCATGAGACCCAAAACACATCATTATCATCTCATCATGCCTTAACAAGGCTCATAATCATTCACCTTATGGCACATCAATTAGAACATAGCATTCACTAGCTATGTTATTTAGTTACACCTACAAGGTTAGAGTTACACAAGTAGGAGAGAGAAAATATCATCTCATGCTAATTACTCAAGCAAGTTCAATAATTATAATATACACCTAAAAAATAGGGTTAGGGTTTACCCATGCAACTGATTAAGGTTTCCAGTTCAATAATCATCATTAAACCCTAGATACACAATCTCCCACTTTCTTGGAGCATATGAGAATTAATCATCATGGTTATGATCAATTAATCATTCATTCCAAACAACATTATATGTCGACACAAATATGTGTAGTGACCCTCTATGTTAACTTAATTATACTGACCAACTCATCACAAGGGTAGTGACAAATACTAGATGGCTAGTTCACTCTTATGACCACAAACAAGAGATAAGTGTAGTGACCCAAGAGAACCTGTTGCGACCAACCAAAGGGTCAACACTTGTTGCAACCAATATAGGCACAAGGTGTATCGACCATCATCCAAGGTCAGGTATATCGACCGTAAGAAGTCATTTGTTATGACCAAAACAGATGCATGTAGTGACCGTCCATCAAAAACACGTGTTGCAATTGAAACAACCCAAAGTGTAGCAACCAACCAAAGCAAAACATGCATTGTAACCAAAGGTGATTAGGGTTAGTCATATAGAGCCCATAACACCCATCTACAACTTGTAGTGGCCACTACCATGAGAGTGAGTGTAATGACCATAAAGGTCAAGATACCTAAACAACACACAACCATATATAAAACAAAACCAACCTTTGATCAAAATAGATAATCAATATCAAGAGACATGCGTCATAAAGGGGGGAAAACTCCATGCGAGGTTGGACATCAAGAGACATGCGTCATAAAGGGGGGGAAACTCCATGCGAGGTTGGACATCAAAACCCTAAAACCAAATGTCATCAAAGCACATAAGGGAAATCATAATAGGAGGAAGACCAATCTTCAAACTCATGTTGTCACAAATCAAAACCTCCAACATCCCTTAACATGGTTATAACATCCAAAGATCATGTGCATGTAAGAATCATCAATTCTTCCATCACTTACAAATCGGTTGCATGAAAAAAATTAGGGTTTAGGAAAGAGTATTCCATGAGAGAATACTACAAAATCATAAACCCTAGATTATGATAACATCATCTAGAATCTTTATTTCACATTCTAGATATTAGAACAACAACATGCAAACATTATTAGGGTGTAAAAATAGAAGAGGGGAAAGTTATATAACCCGCCTTATGCAGAAGATCAAGCTCTAAGACCACAAGCTCCAAGAGAGAAGAGGAACTCAAACTTGGATCAACTCCATGGCTACAAGATCACCTCAAGAAGAAGAAACATACCAAGGTCAAAGGATAGCTCAAGCTGAAGAAAACTCAACCCTAGACCAAACAAGAGAGAAGAAAGAGGAGAGCTTCTTCTCACATAGGTATCACCATGGTGAATCCATAGTCTCTGACCTTAGTGAAGAGAATATCCTCAAAGAATATCCACCATGGTTGCACCATAGTCTCATGGTCAAGAAGGGAATAGGAAGAGGTAGGGTTTCAAAGGAAAATGTGATCAAAGGTGTAGATCCTACCAAGAAGGAAGATCACCAAGAATCACCACCAATAAGATGATCAAGCTCAAGATCATCACATGCAAGGATGACCAGTCACCAATATCAACAATCTCTAACTCCACCAAGCTCCAAGGTCGGCCCAAGAAAGTAAGAGGAAGAAGAAAGAGCTAAAAAGATTGCTTGCATGTAGAAGAGAGAGCTTATATTCTCAAGGTTATGAGGGAGGTAAAGATATGAGGTGCCAAGAGATAAGAGAACCACTAGGATACTTGTCCCTCAAAATATAAGCCATGCATACACACATGCAAGAGAAACATTAAAAGTAAAGTGGTGTAGCGACCACTTGATTCCCAAACTCAATCATGGTCGAAGCAAAACACATGGTAGTGGTTGAAACATACCTTAAAACCCCTTGTATCGACCGCAACAAAAGCAAACCAAGAGTGTTGCAGTCGCAACACTTCATCAAGACAAGACACTAGTGACCAAAACACATGCCCAAGGAACTAGATTGAAGCAAACTATCCAAGATATGGTGTAGCGGTCGAATCACTACTCAATACTCAACACAAGGTTGCTACACTGGTCGACACTCAAGAAACACACACATGGTTTCTATCGTCATCCATGCAACTCATGCAAACCCTAATATCACCTCAAGGTGTCACTTCATCAACCAAGGCCCAAACAAGGTGTCCCATAACATCACCTTCTCTCTCATGATACTAAGGAACAAAAAGCACAACCTACATGTGACAAATTGCAAGATTAGCCCTCATCATGGGTAAATTGCAACTTGGTCCAAAACATGCATAACTAGCTCAAAATCAACAACACATGACCAAACTAAAAACATAAACGTGTCACATGTATTAAGGCATCTCAAGAGATAAGGTTAAGGTTCAAGCATCTTATTAAGAAAAGCAAACACAATCAAGCACTAAGCTAGGTCAGGGGCGTTATAACCATAAACCCCTAATAGGGATTTTGCCCCTAAAATCCTAGATGAAAAGAGATAAATACTTCATATGCATCTCATCCTCAAGCTCCCATGTGGCTACCTCCACGCCACAGTGATGCCACAAAACCTTTACCAAAATCATATCCTTCTTATTCAACTTCTTAATACTCCTATCCAGGATCAACACGAGACCCTCCACATACATCCTCACCTAGATCAACCTCTATGGGCTATAAAACTAACTCAATGTTAGGGTGACACTTCCTCAACATAGAAACATGGAACACCGAATGCAACCTGTGTAACTCAGGTGGAATTCCAACTTATAAGCCACCTTCCCAACATGTGCTACCATAGGAGAAGGTCCCATTTACATGGGATCCAACTTACCCTTCTTCCCAAACCTCAACACACATTTATAAGGAGAGACCTTGAGGTACACTCTATCCCCCACTTGGAACTCCAAGGGCCTGAGATGATTATCAACATATGAATTCTGTCTACCCTGGGCTGCCTTCAACTGTTGTTGGATCATCTTAATCTTTTTGTATTCTGTTGTACAAGCTTAGGACCCAAAAGCTTATATTCTCTGATCTCATACCAACATGAATATTTGCAATGTCTCCCATACAAAGCCTCATATGGTGCCATGTTGATACTCCTCTGGTAATTGTTGTTATATGCAAACTCTATCAAACTAATATGTATGTCCCAACTGCCTAAAAACTGTAAGACACAAGATCTTAACATATCTTATAAGGTCTGTATAGTCCTCTCAGATTGTCCATCTATCTGTGGGTGAAACAATATACTTAACTTCAACTGCATACCCATAGCTGCATACATACGCTCCCAAAAATGACTGGTAAACTGAGGACCTCTATCTCACAAAACAGTAGCTGGGATACCCTACAAGCATACTATCTATATATCATCAACATAGACCTATTCCAACTTATCAGTTGTATGCATTGTCTTCATAGGAAGGAAATGTGCGAACTTAGACAATTTGTCAATGATCTAATATGGAATCATGACCTTTGGTTGTCCTAGGAAGTCCAACCACAAAGTCCATCATGATATGATCCCATTTCCACTGTGGTATAGGTAATTCTTATAAAGTCCTTGTAGGTTTCTGATGCTCTACCTTAACCTATTGACACATTATGCACTTAGCCACAAACTCAACTACATGATGCTTCAATCCAGGCCACCAATATAGGTCTTTCAGATTGTGGTACATCTTCGTAATTCCTGGATGCATAGTGTACATCAAAGAGTGAGCCTCCTCTAGAACCAACTTACTCAGATCATCAACATTAGGAACCACAGTTCTACCATGGTAACATATTATCCTATCATCTGACTCATGGAAGCCATCATGCTTCTCGCTGCCAAACTCTGATCAAATCTGCTGTAACACAGTAACATCACACTGTGCATCTCAGATCTGCTTCCTCAATGTAGGCTTCACCTGTAACTGGGCCAACAATATTGCTCATAAGAACACCTCCAACTTTACATTCATTTGATGAAAGGATACCATCATGTCTCTCTTATGACGCACCAAAGAACACAATTGTGCCTTATCCATGGGTGGTGACAAAGATGACTTCCTACTTAAAGCATATGCCACTACGTTTGCCTTCCCTGGATGGTAGTATATGGTGCAGTTATAGTCTTTGATCAGTTCCATCTAGCATCTCTACTGTATTTTCAAATCCAACTACGAAAAGATGTACTTGAGCTTCTTATGGTCAGTGAAGATCTGACACTTCTTGCCATAAAGGTAGTGTATCCATATTTTCAAGGCATGGAGCACCACAAGCTCCAAATCATGCGTCGGGTAGCTCTCCTCATGTTTCTAAGCTATTGTGAAGTAAAAGAAATCACATTCTTGTCTTGCATCAGCACACAACCCTAACCATTCTTCGATGCATAACATAAGACAATATATCCTTTCCCTTGCTCAAGAAACACTAACACTGGTGCACTATTTAGCTTCTCCTTCAACAGTTGGAAAGAAGGCTACCACTTGTCATCCCAGACAAATGACACATCCTTCCTTGTCAACTTTGTTTAGGGGTAACACCATTGCACTGAAGTTCTTGATGAACCTCCTATAATAGCCAGCAAAACCAAGAAAACTACGAACCTCTACTGGTGTCTTCAACTGATCCCACTATAAAATAGATTGAACCTTCTTAGGATCTACATGGAAACCTTCCGCAGATATGACGTGTCCTAGAAAGGATACCTCCTTCAGCCAAAATTCACACTTGCTAAACTTAGCCTATAACTTGTGTTGTCTCAACAAGGTAAATACATGTCGTAATGTTGCTCGTGTTGTTGACTATCATGGGAGTAGATTAGGATGTCGTCTATGAACACCACTACAAAGTGATCAAGGTAAGGTCTGAACACCATGTTCATCAAGTCCATGAACGTTGTTGGTGCATTGGGTAGACCAAACGACATAACCACAAACTCATCATGACCATATGGAGTCCTAAAAGATGGCTTGGGTATGTCATCTTCCTTGATCCCCAACTGATGATATCCATACCTCAAGTCTATCTTTGAAAAGACTGAAACACCCCTCAACTGATTAAACAAATCATCTATCTACAGAAAAGGAGAATTATTCTTGATCGTCACCTTGTTCAATTGTTGATAATCAATATACAACCTCATGGATCCATCTTTCTTCTTCATGAACAATCATTGGATCACTGCAAGGAGATGTTCTCGGTCTGATTAAGCCTTTCTCAAGCAACTCATGCAACTACTTCTTCATCTCTTGCATCTCAGCTGGCACCATCCTATATGGTGTTTGTTCTATCGACTGTGTACCATGAACCAGATTGATCTCAAAATAAATCTCTCTAGCAGGGGGTACACCTGGGAACTCATCGAGAAACAAATCCTCAAATCACAGACAACTGACACTTCCTAGATACTGGGAATCCTCACCTGGGTATCTATCACATGTGCCAAGAACACATCACAACCATGTCTCATCAACTTCTATGTTGTCATCACCGATACCAGACACATCAGAAGAATCTTCCTCCCACCTTGGAAGATCCACGAGACATCACCATTGCCACTTTAGAACTATAGTCCAAGACCACTCAATACTTCTCTATGGGATCCATTCCAAGGATTACATCAAATCCATGCATGTCAAGTGGTATAATATCCACTTGAATGTTGCATCCCAAGAAAGAAAGAACATAGGATGGACACACCTCCCGCAATTCGATGGAACCAACCAAAGGGGTTTCTAAATGAAGACTATCATGTCTATGACTAACAGGAAAAGAACAACTAGCAATTACTTCTTTAGTGATAAAAGAGTGTGTCACATACAGGTCAACCAAAACAGATATAAAATAGGAAGAAGACAAATCAGAATGAAATACTCCATATGACCTGTCATGGCCTGAGGGTTAACTACTCCTTCCAGATGACTCATATCATAGAATTGAGTCGCTGCCTGTTGTCATCCCCTTCCTTTGTTAGCTTTCCCAAATGAACCAGTCAACAACATCAGGCCATTCCCTTGGCCTCCACCACTGCTAGACTATCATTTTCGTGATCCTTGCTAGCCTTGTCTCGACTGTTGTATCACCTATTCATCCTTCACATGACATTCCCACCTCAGATGTACTACTTGCCCACACCTGTGGCAAGTCTTGGTCTCATAATATGGCCTAGACGACCCCATCACTGACACTGAGGCAACAATATGAGCTCCTACATGTGGAAAGGTACGACCTCCGCCCTTACTTGGTGACCACTGGGATTGAACTGCCGACCTATGTTGTAATTTAGGTGCTAAAAACCTGGGCTTCTTTAAGCCTCCAGACAACTGTCCTTGATATTGTACATGTCTCTTTTTGGCATTTGCCTCTCGTTTCTTTACAAGTGACTGCTCTATCATCTTGACTGACTCCACAAATGTGATAAACCTCTCTTTGTTCTTGAAAGATGATGTCAACATAGTCAACTCTGTACTCAAACCCTTCTCAAGGTGTTTGATCCTTTCCTTATCTATAGCAGCCATATGCGGGCAAAACCTCAGAATCTCCATAAACTTGGCTTCGTACTTGTTTATTGTCATAGATCCCTACCAGATCTTCTCAAATGGGGTGATCTTCTCATCCAGATAGGTCTCTGAGTAGTACCAGCTCACAAAATCCCACTAAAACTCCTCCCAACTGATCACAACACTAGGCCTCTTCCCCTCCTCGATGGCCCACTAATGGCCAACACTCCCTTTCAACAAGTACACCGCGTGTTTCACCTTATCCTCCTCACTGATATTAAGGATCTTAAAGGCCTTTTCCAACTCGGTCAACCACATGTCATCATTAGTTGGGTCTGATGTACCGACATACTCCAACGCCCCCACATGCCTCAACCACTCAAAGGCCTTCCCACAACCTTGAGATTCCTCATTGGGGACTGCCACTCTAGCTTGGGGTATGGCCATCCTATCTGTCGTATGTGTCATTGTAGCCATAAACTATCCAAACATGGAATGGAAAGCGGGATTGGCCACAGTTGTTGGGTCGAATCGAGGCACTTTGGGCACTCCATCAACCCTTGCCTGCCTCATGGTACCACCTCCTAGTGCAGCGACACTGCTCTTAGCATGTTCTTTGTGTCCTGCAGACATATCTTTTCTTCTTTTCTTCTTGTTCTTCTACATAAAAAGAAGTTATCAATAAATATATTGGATGATACTAGAATAGACACAAACCCTATTACTATGCTCTTATACACTAAGAAACCCTAGTGCTCTGATGTCAACCAAGTTGTGACTCCCTAATCATAGTCAAACGAGATAACTCAAAACAAAGCATGAAACTAACACTAATAATCCAGACTACCAGATATCACGGTAAATTAAAATTGATCACATCAGAAAATCTCAAACTAAAACATATCACACCTATGATCATAAACATTGTAACTTGTATTACATAACATGTCATAAATATGTACACACCACTGTTCAGTGGCCATCAAGCCACAAACATGTTACATATAACAACATGGTCACATATACAAGTCATATATGTACAACCATGGCCTACTTACAAAACCTCATATCGATATATAACATCTATGAAACACCCCCAAGGACATGTGCAGTACAAGGATGACACATAGGACTCTACTAAAAAACACTAGAAACATATCCAACCTTCAACAAGTATTGCTCTCCCTACTTCTCAGCCTCAACTGCACGATCTCAACCTCATCGTGCATGAGCACATAAATGATGTGGAAATCCATAGAGTGAGATCAACTTCATAGAAAGAGATATAACTCTTCACCAACATCTATTATAAACATGTATATATTAAAGTTGGTAAAAAACATTATGTTCAAGATGAGCAGATTCAGCTAAATGATATGAGTAAAGAAGTTAACATTGTTTAAACAATCCATGCATTTACAACTAAGCAGTAGAACACCTTATACTTTAGGAAAGGAATATGAAGATCATGTATAACATTTGATTTATCTTACCACATTATAATTTAATAAATTATTACAAGAGATAAGGCAAGGGGTCATCCTAAGTGAGTCGTGTTTAACCCTAAGCAAATATACTACCCGGCTGTATTAGGTCTTTTATTATGCCTTGCAGAGATGAGGTATACCACTCATGCTCCAACTGACCACTGCTAAGTCAAAGTCAACACCATACAAGATTTAGGAGGAGCCACACTCCTATGATCTCCCACACCCTCGGTCAGTCTGAGTTTGTTGTAGTGACATATAAAGTCCAACTGCAAAACAACCTAGTTTTCCATGGTATATAGGCACAACACTAGTGAAAATTGAGTTACGACTGCATATGCACTCCTGTCGAGGTATGACCACAATCATCCTCAAATTATATCATATATTTATTTTGAATCACATCACTGAGATATGGCCTCAACCGCTCTCCTACCAGGGTATGACTGTAGTCAATCCTATGAAATGCATATACTCAACAATATATGACTCTGAGCTTCCACTAAGGGAGACCCTGTTTCACCATCCAACAAATAATGATGTTGAAGATGGATCTATGGCACATGGAAAATATATGATTAGGGTTTCACTTGATTAGTTAAGATAAATGAGTGTCTTTTAGCATCAATCAAGTTACAACATACAAACCCTAAAAAAACTCTACAAAGATCAGGGCATGTTGCAACTCTATAAGATATAAAACGTATGAAGCATAAACTCATCACGTCATCACTTGATGCCACTACCATACAAGGCCATCAACATTATCACATAATTAGGGGATATAAATCCCTCATATCATCACTAGAGGTTATCACCTCACATTAGTCATAAAGCCTCTGCCAGGTCATGAGAACCAAAACACATCATTATCATCTCATCATCCCTTAAAAAGGCTCATAATCATTCACCCTATGCCACATTAATCACACCATATCATTCACTAGCTATGTTATTCAGTTCCACCTACAAGGTTAGAGTTACACAAGTAGGAGAGAGAAAATATCATCTCATGCTAATTACTCAAGCAAGATCAACAATAATAATATACACCTGAGAATTAGAGTTAGGGTTCTCCCATACAGCCAATTAGGGTTTCCAATTCAATAATCATCATTAAACCCTAGATACACCATCTCCCACTTTCTTGGAGCATATAAGGATTTGGCATCATGGTTATGATCAATTAATCATTCATTCCAAACAACACTATGTATCGACCATCACTTACACAAACATGTGTAGAGACCCTCTATGTTAACTTAATTGTAGAGATCAACTCATCGCAAGGGTAGCGACCAATACTAGATGGCTAGTTCACTCTTGCGACCACAACAAAGAGATAAGTGTAGCGATCACAAGAGAACCTGCTGTGACCAACCAAAGGGTCAACACTTGTTGCGGCCAACATAGGTAGAAGGTGTATCGACCGTCATCTAAGGCTAGGTATACTGACCATAAGAAGTCAATTGTTATGACCAAAATAGATCCATGTAGCGGTCGTCCATCAAGAACACATGTTGCAATAAAAACAACCCAAAGTGTAGAAACCAACCAAATCAAAACATGTGTTGCAGCCAAAGGTGATTAGGGTTAGCCATGTACCACCCACAACACCCACCTATAGCTTGTAGCAACCACTAGCATGAGAGTGAGTGTAATGACCATTAAGATCAAGCTACCTAAATAACACATAAACATCTCCAAAATAGAACCAACCTTCGATCAAAACAAACAATGAACATCAAGAAACCATGCATCAAAAAGGGGGGGAAACTCCATTCGAGGTTGGACATCAAAATCCTAAAACTAAATGTCACCAAAGAACATAAAGGAAATCATTATAGGAGGAAAACCAATTGTCAAACTCATGTAATCAGAAATCAAAACCTCCAACATCACTTATCATGGTGATAACACCCAAAGATCATGTGCATGTAAGAATCATCAATTCTTCCATCACTTATAAATTGAGTGCATGAAAAAAATTTGGGTTTAAGAAAGAAAGTAATGCTTGAGAGAATACTACAAAATCATAAACCCTAGATTATGATAACATCATATAGCATCTTTAATTCAAATTTTAGAGATTAGAACAACAACATACAAACATGCTTAGGGTGCAATAATAGAAGTGGGGAAAGTTATATAACCTGCTTTATGAAGAAGATCAAGCTCCAAGACCACGAGCTTCAAAAGAGAGAAGAGGAACTCCAACTTGGATCAACTCCACGACCACAAGATCACCCCAAGAAGAAGAAACATACCAAGGTCAAATGATAGCTCAAGGTGAAGAAAACTCAACCCTAGGATAAATAATAGAGAAGAAAGAGAAGAGCTTCTTCTCAGATAGGTATCACCATGGTCAATCCATAGTCTCTGAACTTAGTGAAGAGAAGATCCTCAAAGAATAGCCACCATGGTTGCACCATAGTCTCATGGCCAAGAAGGGATGAGGGAGAGGTAGGATTTTTTTAAGGAAAACATGATCAAAGGTGTAGAACCACTTACCAAGAAGGAATATCACCAAGAATCACCACCAAGAAGATGATCAAGCTCAAGATCATCACATGCAAGGATGATCAGCCACCAAAGCACCAAGATCAAAACTCTCTAACTCCACCAAGTTCCAACATCAGCCCAAGCAAGAAAGAGGAAGAAGAGAGAGCTAAAAGGATTGCTTGTATGTAGAAGAGAGAGATTATATTCTCAAGGTTATGAGAGAGGTAAATATATGAGGTGTCAAGACATAAGAGCACCACTAAGACACTTGTCCCTCAAAAGATCATCCATGCATGCACACATGCAAGAGAAATGTTAAAACGAAAGTGGTGTAGCGACCACTTAATTCCCAAACTCAATCATGGTCAAAGAACAACACATGGTAGTGGTCGCAACACACCTTAAAACCCTATATTGACCACAACATAATCAAACCAAGAGTGTTGTGGTCACAACACTCCATTAAGGCAAGACACTAGCAACCAAAACACATGCCCAAGGCACTAGGTCAAAGCAAACCATCCAAGACATGGTGTAGTGGTCGAAGCACTACTCAAGACTCAGCAACAAGGTCACCACACTGGTTGACACTTAAGAAACACACACATGGTTGCTACCATCATTCATGCAACTCATGCAAACCTCAATATCACCTCAAGGTGTCACTTCATCAACCAAGGCCCAATAAGGTGCCCCATAGCATCACCTTCTCTCTCATGATGCTAAGGCACAAGAAGCGCAACCTACATGTCACAAATTGCAAGATTAACCCTCATCATGGGTAAATTGCAACTTGATCCAAAACAAGCATAACTAGCTCAAACATCAACAACACATGACCTAAATGAAAACATAAAGTTGTCACATGTTATTAAGACATCTCAAGAGATTAGGTTGAGGTTCAAGCATCTTATTAAGCAAAGCAAATAGAATCAAGAACTAAGCTAGGTCAGGGGCCTTACATCTATTCTAGGTGCATCATATGTGTGTGACCCTATAGGTCAATTTACATTGGCAGTGAATGTCCATAACCAATTTATGAGAGGTATCTAGAAACAAATAACCCAAGTAATTTGGAAAGTTGGAGAAAAACTTCAACATACACTCCATGATCATTGTTATTGTGATTGTTATAACATGGTTTTTCACATGTTTTATGTGTTAGATTGCAGATAATGAAATATGAAGGGTATATTAGAAAGCTTGGTTTGAAAGTGCAAATACCTCATATGGAATGGATTTCATGTAGTCTAATGTTCTCAATAATACATTAATAGATTTTGGAACAAAGAAGGAGAGGAAAATCTAATAATAAAGGGATTAACAAAAATAATGGAGTTTGTGAAAATAAACAAAGAATAGTGTGGAATTTTCTAAAAAAGAGATGTTGAGGGCAACTAATGAATTGGATTCCATACAATGTTGTACCAATAAGAAAAGACATTAATATGGGATAGTTTACCAAGTTTGGAAGAGAAAAGGATTGCATACGATGCCTTAAATAGATATAAAAAAGGGAATCTTTGGGACAAAGAAAAGTATTTCTAATATTCATATTTTGGCACCAAATCCTACCCACGCCAAGCTTTAAGTATTAAAAGCCTTCCTTTGAATTTTGGAGTCCTTTGGATAAAAGGAGAAAGAGTTATGAATTTATTTATACTTCATAAAGTGGAGGCATTAAGGGTTTTAAGTATTTAAATGTCACAATATTCAATTTTGGAATACTTAACCCTTTAGAAAGCGTGCATCTCCCTGACCATCAATCTCTAGATCAACCGTGGGCACGTTGTCTTCCACCTTAGAACTAGACATAGTAACTCCCTTCCTCCTTTCACACCCCTCTCTCTCCCCATTCCACATGGAGTCTGAAAAGTGACTCATTGGAATCGGGAGATGATTTTGGACTAGATAATCCCTAGATAACACCGGTTTGGAGACTTTAAATGACTTCCCCAATTTGTGTGAAGGGGCATACCCATAGCTGGATTGTCTTTGTTGTTTCGTGCCTATATAAGGCATGATATTCTATCCAACAAGAGGGTGAGACCCCTTGGATCTAGGAGAGACCCTCCTCACCCCAAATTCCTTATCCAAACTCTGATCATCTATCTTTTCATTCTTTTTGTACTCCACCACCAGTCGAGTCATCATCCTCCATGCCTAGGCCTCCTCCAGTCAATTAAAGACTACCAGTAAGTTTGGCGTGACCTTGCAAAAATGCATACACCATCACTTGGCACCCACAATGCCTTAGAGCTAGAAGTCAACAATTGAGTTGACTCATCCAGACACGAGACAACTTTAAGGTGAGGTTGAATATGAAGGCTGATGGTTTTACCATCGTGCCCCTGACGCGTACAAGCCCTAAGCACAAGGACGCATGGGCTAAACTATCTTTTGCCCCCAGTTCAACGTCTAGCTCACATGGAGTGAGCCACTCACATGGACAAAGCTTATTCATGAGGCTGAACCCACATGGAATATAAGGTACACTATCTTTTGTTGATGTGTCTTGACAAGATTGATCAAATTAATACTTATCTTGTAAAAGTCATAGCTAATTACTAGTAACTCAGATTGCAATAAGTAATATATGAAATTTGATCAAAAATGAGAATAATATAAATAAAATAGTTAAGAGTCTAACTATGCTTCTAATTTCAAAATTAGTGCAAAGATGGGTTTAAGTGGTGATTAGTCCATGGAAACCGTAGTTTTGAGAATTAACATGTTGAATATGTTAAAAAGCCTTCTTTTGTGTTATTATCTGATATTGTTGGACAAAATGGGAATTTAAGATGATCATGATAATAAAAATGATAAATTAGGTTTAATATGGTGGATAGATATACATTTGAATAATTAGGTTATAAAACCAAGGTCATATATGGTTATGTTAATTAATGAACTTAATCAGATCTAGGTGATCATAATGAAGGGGATGTGTTGGATATAGTAATCAGGGTTACACATGATGTCTAATGTGGACTAAATAAAGTAATATGTGATGTAGTTAGGGTTTGTACCATTAATCCTAATCCAACCCCGAACATGACCCTAAACCCTAGATTTAGATCCAAGTAGGGTTTAATGTGATTAATGTGATAGTGACACTTTATGATTTGCATACATGTAGATATAATGTGATTTCCTAGATTCATATTTTTTTATTGGATTTCTTGAACATAATGGAAGTGTATAATAATTTGCATGGATCACCATTAAGGTACGTGATTATGTTTATGACTACATGTATTAGTTTTCTGGTGTTTTCTGAGTGTTTATCGAGGATTGAACAACTAAATTGTTGGATGTTTATTTAATTTTGTTCAATTATACCGCCACTATGAGTATCACATTAAGAAATATTATGTGAAGAAAAATGTTAGTTCTTATTTGTATGTATTTGATAGAATATATGTTGTTAGTTTGCTTGCACAAATTTGCATGCACCCCACGTACACCGTAGATTTCGATATATTGATCCATGGTTTTATTTCAAGGTGTTTTAGGTACATGCTAGATAAGATGATATCAAGATATGTTGGACACATTAATTTGCTTGAAGACGTTAAAGTTAATTTGTAAGGAGGATGGGATAAATACTTTTTCTCATATGTACAATTCTGATGATGGAAAGTTATGTAAGTTCTGGAGGAACATCTTGTAAACAATATATTTGAACTAATGGAAATTGTTTACTGCTACTTATTATGTATTAAATATAGATCCTTGGGAAAATTTTAGGTAATGGATCTCACACTCAATCCTCATGTGTCATATTGCAATTGAGCATCACCTTTATGGCAAACCTTATTCAAGGTCATGGTGGGTGATGTCATAATACATCGAATGACATGCGATGGATGTAGTGACTTCAGGTCTAAGAACCACAATCACCACTATCACTATGACAATTGATTCTGACTACCATTCCATGGTGTCTATGTATCTCAAGGTGGGTCTATTTGATACATTGTTCTCTAACATGTACCTATGTGTTTGGTTTGATATCACATATCATGATTGATGAGATTTTGTCATCAACAACACACACTCTAGTCTTACATATTACTATTGTCTATTTTGTTTCCACAGTAATATTTGACTAGGGTCATAACAAGAATGTATGCACTCTTATCATGCATATGATCTCATTGTTCATGTACTCAACTTGAAGACATATGTCATCCAGTAAAATCATTCTTTAGACATCTACCATGTTCATGTCATCATCTCATGATTGAGACAAACGTAATAGACATACTTACCTTTATAATTATCAAATTAGATATATAATGCCCCATTTGAATCACCGCATGATTGGCTCTCTGGGCATACATACCAATAGATTCCCATTTGCACTTAGAGACAATCACCCACAAATATTATTCCAAGTGATTTTAACATGTCGATCATGTTTCTATTGTGCAAGTGCTTTTATAGCGGTCTAGCAATGTTTGCTTCTAGTCAGTATTTTGCAAGTTTTGACATCTCCTCATTGTATGACTTCTCGTATGAGACGGAAGTGTTGTAGCATGCTATCTGAGATTCCTTGCCTATCTAGTAGCTCCATTGTTGTCATAGTATTTCTATTATGTCATCCATAGTTGGAACCTCTGATAAGTCCTTCCAAATGAACTTCTTGATCCACACAATATTCTCTCTATGTTCATAACACCAAGATACTCAATTTCTATGGTAGAATTTAAATAGTAGTCTCATGCTTGAAAATTTTCAAGCTTACAATTATTTTTCTATGGTTAAACCCAAATTTAAATTTTTATCATTAATTTTCCTTGTCATTTTAGAAGCTTGCATCAGTGTAACCCTTTATACCCAACTCTTTCTTATTATTATAACTAAGAAATGAATCCTTTTAGTGCTTCTCAAGTACTTAAGGATGTTCTTTATGGAAATACAGTGAATTTCACTGGCATCTGACAAATATCCACTCATCATGTCTAATACAAACGAGACAATGGGATGAGTACATTACATTGCATTCATGATAGATCTAATTGTAAATACATATGACATCTTCACTGATGTTTTCCCATTCATTACAAGAATTGGGATACTAGGCTCTGGATAGACTAATCCCATAGAACATGGACATATTTTCTCTCATCGAGTCCTACATGTTGAACCCCTTCAACATGTAGCCAGTGTACATCCTCTTTCTTAGGTCAAGAAGCTTTCTAGATCTATCTTTATAGATCTCAATTCCTATCATATAAGATGCTTCAACTAAATTTTTCATAGAGAAGGTACTTTCCTTACTAGGTTTTAACATTTGTAGTATAAGGATGGTATTCCCCATCATTATGTGGAATATAGATATGCTCACACTAAATCTTTTGTAATCACAGATTTCATCTTCATTTTGAATAAAGTCAAACTCTTTGACTGTATTATCAAATAAAAGATTCCAACTCTGAGATGCTGTATTTAATCCATATATTGACCTTTGTAGCTTACATACTTTATTTTCATTAATGGACTTATAAAACCTTTAGGCTTTGTCACACACACCTCATCTGCCAAATCTCATAATTGTAATAAGCTACAATGGAAAGCATGATCCTGATATACTTAACCATGGCAAGTGATGAAAAGATTTCATCATGTTCAACACTTTGAACTAGTTTGAAACCCTTTGTAATCAATCTACCCTTATAGGTTCGTATACCACCATCCATGTTGGTCTTCTTCTTAAAAACCCAATTGCACCCTATGGGTTTACCCCTTCAGGTGGTTCCACCAAGGTCATACCTTGTTGTTGTACATGGAGTCCATCTTTGATCACATGGCCTCAAGCCATTTCTCATATTTTGGTCCCTCAATAGCTTTCTAGGTAGGTTGCTGACTCATCATCCATGACCAACTCAGTGCCTTCTTGAGCTATCATAATCTTTTATGCTCAAGGCGTTTTCTGCCAGAACTATGAGGTTTTGTGTTACATAAGGAACTTGAGATTCCACAACATCTTGTTGTTCTCCATGTTCCTACTGTACCTCTTTTAGGTTAAATGTTTTCTTATTGGTCTTGAACTTTTTGAGTTCTACTTTTCTCCCACTAACTCCTTTGTTATTAAATTCCTATAGGAAAACAACCATCCTGGCAACAAACAATTTTGTTGTTGGATTGGAAGGTAAAAGTAGTTTCAAGAAAATAACATTTTTGCACAAAAATATGCAAGCTTACAATCCTAATTTTTATAAAGACATATCAGGAAACTTCCCATACCATATCACTAGTGTCTTTCAAACCATTTTAGACGGTACATTGTTTTAGTGTAAAGCATGTGCCTAAAAGGAATTGGAAGATTAGCTAGTTTTATTTATAATCACACCATGACTTGATAGGTTTTGATTCCTTCTTTTTGATACATCATTATGTTTTAGTTGGAGATCATTGTGAGACACTATCACAGTCTCCTAGAAGGTCCTCAAACTCTTGGTTTGAAATATTTCAATGTCAATCATATGAAGTGTCTATTTCAATTTTGATCATATGAAGTGTCTTAATTCTTTCACCAAGTGGGGTATGTACTTCATTATTATCTCCTTGAAGACTTCAAGATATTTGGACTTGTATTTCATTAAATATAACCTACCATATCTACTGAGATCATCAATAAATAAAAATGATGTACTATTAACCACCTTTAGAATTTAATCTAAAAGGTCTACATCCATGAATATGTACGAGGCCTAATAGAATACTCACTCTCCCACTACATCTAGTGAAAGGTGATTTTGTCATATAGCCCAATAAATAAGACTTGCATGTCTCTATTGGTTCAATAACCAAAAGAGTCTAGACAACCATCATATGGATTCTAAAAATGATTTTCTCATTTGTATACCAATGCTATAGGTATTCATTGTTTGAGTCACTGAGTCCTTCAATATATATGTTACACATATTTGTCTTCAAAACTATCAAATAGACTATGAGACATAGGTCATTTCCATGCATGATCTTATTTTTAAAAATGAAACATCAATTTATTCATAAATTCTTGTCCATACAAGATACATGATGTTTTCATAAATGCCAAGTACATAATAGCAATTCACTAATTCTATTACACGCCCTTGAGTGAAAATTTCCAAGTATAGTGGTAGCAACTCTTGCTCTGTACAATTCTAGCTTACTTCTTCTTGGGTCCTGAAGTGCAAATCTCTATCTCCTCCTTCTTCTTCCTCAGTTACTCTAAGTAGAGAGGGAAATTCTTCTTCCAGTGTCCTGGATACTGATAATAGTGACAATTGCCTCCCTTGATCACCCCTCCCTTTGCTTTGAGTGCAGAATACTTGGGCTTCTGGCTAGCATTAGAACTCTTATTAGCTTTTCCTTTGCTCTTGGACTTCCCTTCGCTTCTGTTGATCATCATCACATACTTGGGCTTGTATTTCTTCATATGCACTTCAGATGTACTCAACATGCCAAGTAATTCTGACAAGGGCTTGTCAAAATCATTCATGTTGTAGTTCATGTCAAATTGGATGTATGACTCTGGAAATGACTACAGTATCACATATGTGTCCAACTCTTGACCCAAGGGAAATCCCAGTCTAGCAAGGTTCTCTACATATCCAATAATCTTGAGGACATACTAGATCTCCTTCTCCCATGTTTCACTTGAATAATGCCTTGGAGACATCATATCTCTCTTGCCTTGCCTGATCTTGGTACATGTTCTTAAAATGTGTTACCATCTCAATAACATCCATGTGCTCGTGTTGTCTCTATTGGTATGTATGCCCATAGAGCCAATCATGTGATGATTGCAATGGTATAAATGTAAATTATTTGATTAATAAATAAAGGCAAGCTTCCAACTTATTATGTTTAATTCAGTTATGAGATAAAGATGTAACACTATAAATGTCTAGAGAACAATATTACTCAATGATGTATGCCTTCATGTATTAGCCTTGGGGAAATAAGATCATATGGATGACAAGGGTACATATACATATTCTCATTATGTCCTTGATCAGTTGTTATTATGGAAGTTGATAGATAACAATAACACATAAGACCAGAGTGTGGGTTGGTTGATGACAAAATCTCATTAGTCATGATAAGTATATACAAAAATATGTTAGAGAATAGTGTATCAGACAGACCCACTGTGAGACTGACACATGGAAGCCATCATCATGGAAGTCATAGTCATCTCTCACAGTGATGGTGGTGGTTGTGGTTCTTAGACCTAAAAATCACTACACGCATCACTTGTTGCTGGGTACACTTTGACATAATCAAATGTAGTCCTAAAATATGGGTTGTTATAACGGCGATTATTGGGTGACTTTGACACATGGGGATAGAATGTGAGTGATAGAAATGGGATTAGTCCCTCCTATAAGTGTTTGATGTCCTAGGCCTCTTGATTAGCAAGACTGAGAAATGCATGGCCATGCACATGTGAGTCAATATGTGATATTGAGCTTACATATATCTCAGATAGTTTGCTCTTATTCAAGAAATAATATTGGATGAAAAGAGGGTGATGCTCCATGCCTCGAGTTCAATCTAGACATCAGTGACAAAGGAACTATACAAGCACCACAAAACCATACACACATTGTAGGTTGAAGTTGTTCCCCAACTTTCCATTTACTTGGGTAGCATTGATGTGCAAATAGGCACCACTCATTGCTTGTGATGTCATAATTTGTTATGGAAATTCACTGCCAATGTAATATGGGACCTATAGGGTCACAAACATAGGTCTTGACCTAGAAGAGGAGTTTAATCCTGAATGACAATTGAATTAAATATTAAAGTGTTTAGGTATTTGATTCACACAAGATATAGGCTGACTACACTGCCAAACACCCATTTCAAGTGTTGATATGACCGTCTAGAGTGCCAAACGGTCATATCAAATGATGAGACAGGCTTCTGGGGAGTCCGACTTGATTCAAGTTGAGATAGGCTAAAAGATGAACCGACCCAACCGACTGGATCAACTCAGGTCACTAGACATTCGTCTAGGTGAGGGGAAGGCCATCTCACATGGGCGAGATGGTTCACTTTGTTTGAGGGAAGGTTCTAGATATTTCCAAGTTTGTTTCACTTGCGCATTACTTGTTGTGTAAGGAAATTAATGTCTAACATTAATGGTAATAGAATTATTAATTTTGTATGTGATTGGTAAACTGTGAAATGGCCATCTCACAGTACGAGATGACCTTCTCGCATTCTAGACGACCCTCTAGTGTGTCAGATGGCTGTTTTGATGGTCACAAGTTGCAAAATTTTAAGATCTTTTGATCCCTTCAACTCCCGCATCGACTGGGAACCTGGACCCAAACCCGACTATAAATAGAGGGGTACTGGGGGATTCCCATAACATAACACATACAATTGAGAATCAGTTGCTCTGACAAACATTGCCCTCTCTGGCTGTGGTAACCACGAGAGCCCAAGCAAGTTCTACCTGACTAGGGAGGAATAGGAAGGGAGAGAGCAATTGAGATCATTGTTGTGGGAGAGCAAGTTGGTGACTAGTATACCAATGGGAGGGACAACTCCTTCCTATCTATTCTAGTAGGACGAAAGGAGTTCTAGGTGGTCCATGTGGACTTCTCTCATGGTGGGAGACCATTATATGCCGCTAGGAGGACAACATTAGCCATCAATCTGTGATAAAAGGAGTTGTTGAAGAAGACAAGGTTCATGGCTGCAGTCTGTGGTGCAGATCAGGAGGTGTAACTGTTTGACATGTCCCAGAGCAACCATGATTCATAGTTGTGCAGTAACAACAATGAGGATTGTCAATGGATTTGCTCCAGGACTAGGTATATCCTCTAAACCATCCTTTTTGAATTATAGTTATTGACGTGATCTGTTGGTTATGGGAATATGGTAGATAATTTTTTTTTTGCTTCCTGTTCTATAACCATATTTCCATACAGTGGTATCAGAGCCAACATCAATTTACTATATTATAGGATAATCGATATGGTTGGATTTCAGTTTTGTCATTATATCATTGCATGCAATGCAAATAATATCTTGTTAAATCCAATACCATAATAATCCCAAACTAATATATATATATATATATATATATATATATATATATAATTTACACACGATTCCCTAAAAGAGGTTTTGATGGTGGATGTGTAGCATGGTTATGGCCAATAACCCCTATATTATGTGCATGGTTGTGTGGTTGGTTTATCTATTTATCTCGGTCTGCATACCAAGCCTCTATCTTATCTTCCCAATGTAAAGTTAATTCTTTCCTTCCCCTGCTCCCCTAGAATGTAACTCAAGGTTTCTCAATAATTATGTAAAAGTAGGATAGTTTTCTTTCATGTTATGACAAATATGAAGATGTGATGAAGACAAGCCAACCAACTGAAGGACTATGGAGAACATGGTGGACAAGGAAATTTCTTGGTGGACCCGACCAATTTGCTAGAGGATCCAGAAGATAATGGACCGATGGAAACATATAACCGATGAGATGACCTAACAACCAGTCAGGAGGTGAGACGATCGACTCAAAGGTTGAACCGATCAACCCAGATTGGCAAGTACGAATCTTCATCAACAACAAATTTTTACATGTGATGTAAACCGAGCTGACATAATTCCTTGTGGTTCCAAGGGATTACATTAGGGTGTCCATAACCATCACTTTCATTTATTGCATGTTTTCATTGTGGGATATAGCACGTATATGATACATACTATATATGTGGTGATTGGATAATGTATATGTATTTGTACAAACTCCCTAAAATAAAATATCAAGCTTAGATGCTTTCAAAAAGAGGCACACATGAAAAGCTTGATCAACCAAGCAAAGGTTCCACCTCCGCGGGGTGCCATCTATCTCATGGAAGTGTGATGGTAATAATGTAGGTTCCGCCTTCACGGGGTGCATTATTATCATGTTGGATTTTGGGTCAGGCTTGACTGGTGATTCTGAGAGCGTCTAGGACTAGAAGCATGCATGTGATTATGGAAAGGGTTTGTGCATATAATCTATCTAGAATTGCATATGATGCAATTGGCAATAGTTTCCTACCTTGATGGTTGACTGTGTTTGCGGTGTTGATCTGGCCACAATTGGATTATCTTCGATCTGGCCCACCAGAATATTGTATGCTGCAATATTCTGAATTGACATTGAGGGCTATCAATTTGAAAAAAAATAGTGGGAGAGATAATAATTAAATACCTAATTAATATCATCAAGATTTTCAAATCAAATCAAATCAAAAAGGATTTTTGACAAAATGCAAATTTTCTCTTGTAGAATCAAATGATGAAGAAATTCGCTTTATGATTGGTCTTGAAGAAGGACAAACTTGATAGGAGCAATTTCCATACTGGTTTTGGACTTTGAGAAGGGTTCTCAATGAAGAGTGCAAGCCCTACGTCCTTGACAAACTAGTGCCAGAAATACCTCCTCCTGATGCAACTAGGGCACAAGTGGATGCATACGGGAAGCATGCTAATGATGCCTTGGAGATAAAATACCTTATGCTTAGCAGCATGAAGTATGAGTTGCATGAGAAATGTGAAGACATGAGTGTTCTTGGGATGGTAACACATCTTAAGAAAGTGGCACTTGGTCTTACAAAGCAAGAAAGGGACGATATCCTGAAGGTGTTGCTTGAGTTAAAGCTGACAGAGGGAACCTCAGTAGAAAAAAATGTGCTCAATATGATTGGATATGTGCATCATCTTAAAGAACTGGGATCCACCTTGAGCCAAGAGTTGGCCAGTGATATGATTCTAAAGATATGACAAAATTAGATAGCCGCTTTATTGCATGCTATCATGTGAATAATACGGTTGGATAGATGTCAGACTTGCTTGCAATGTTGATTCATGCTAAAGCAAAATTAAAGAAGGGCATGCCCATGATGGTGATCAGTGGAGCTGAGTCTAAGAATCAAAGAAAGACCAAGAAAAGTTTTGAGGTCATACCCAAAGTGAGCCCAAATCCAAATCTTCAACACTGAAGATAAGGAGAAACAAAAGTGTAAGAGGATATCATCCTTTGTACTTGAAGGCTTTCAGGAAGATGAAGATGGGGATGGTGATCTCCACTTTAGGTGTATATGTTATTGAAATAAACATATCTACTTCATCATCATGGGTACTAGATACCAGATGTGTATCTCATAGATCTTCTCATATGTAGGATCTAAAAGGAAGTGGGCCTTTGGGAAAAGGCGAGGTGGAACTATGAGTTTCTAATGGCACAAAAGTTGCGGCCAGTGCAGTTGGAACCTATCATATATCTCTGCCCACACGGCTTGTAATAGAGTTAAAGAGTTGCTATTATGTACCTGCTATAAATAGAAACATCATTTCTATATCTTGCATGGACAATGATACATTTGAATTCCATATTAAAATGGTCAATGTTCTATTTCAAAAGATGGGATCTTTTATGGAATTGCCCCAATGTCTTATGGTCTTTACTTGTCAGATCTAAAGACAGATGTATATAGTGTTAATACCAAAAGAATGAAACTCAACAACTCAAACAAAACATACCTTTGGCATTGTCGTCTAGGGAACATAAATGAGAATTGCATATCTTGACTCCCTAAATATGGTTATCTAGACTCTTTTGATTTGGAATCGTTAGATATATGTGAATCTTATTTGTTGGTCAAGATGGCTAAGACTCCTTTCACTGCTAACAATAAGAGGGCTAGTGATATATTAGGACTCATACATACTGATGTGTGTGGACCTTTTATAACAACCACTAGAGGTGGGTATCAGCACTTCATTGTCTTCACTGATGACTTCAGTAGGTATGGCTATGTTTATTTAATGAAACATAAGTAAGAAGCTCTTGAAAAGTTCAAGGAGTTTATGAATGAAGTACACAACCAACTTGGTAAAAATATTAAGGCATTTCATTCTAATCGAGGTGGAGAATACTTAAACTAAGAGTTTGAGAACCTTCGTATCCCATTGGACTCAACCTGGAACACCTCAGTATAATGGTGTATCAGAAAGAAGGAATCACACATTATTGGATATGGTGCTATCAATGATGAGTCTAGTTGAGCTTCCAAATACCTTCTGGGGGTATGCTCTACAAACCTCTGCGTTTACACTAAACCGAGTACCATATAAATCGGTTCAAAAGACACCATATGAGATATGGAATGGGAAGTGTCCCAATATGTTTTTTATGAGGATTTGGGGATATGAACCTTATGTCAAGAATTTTTTTACTAAAAATATTGGCCCAAGATCTGATAAATGTTGTTTTTTTTTTTGATATCCTAAGGAGACAAGATGATACTACCAATCAAATGACAAAGTATTTGTTTCCAGGGATGTTGCATTCCTTGAGATGGACTTTATTTCTAAAGGAATCAGTGGGAGAAAAGTGGAACTCGAAGAAGTTTGAGACCAATAAGAAAACATTGAACCGATAGATGAGTAAGAGGAACAAAGAGAATCACAAGATGTTGTGGAATCTCAAATTCCTCATGTTACACAGGAACCTCGTACATCTAATAGGACACACCTTGAGCCTAAAATATTTGGATATCTTGTAACTCAAGAAGGCAATGAATTTGTCATAGATGATGAACCAATATCCTATAAAGATGCTATTGAAGGACCAGAGTCTGAGAATGGCTTGAGGCCTTAAGATCTGAGATGGAATCCATGTATACCAATAAATTATGGACTTTAATGGATCCACCTGAAGGGGTAAAAACCATAGGGTGCAAGTGGGTCTTCAAGAAGAAGATTGACATGGATGGAAAAGTTCAAACCTATAATGGCAGATTGGTTGCAAAGGGTTTCAGACAAGTTCAAGGTGTTGACTATGAAAAAACCTTTTCTCTAGTGGCCATGGTTAAGTCCATTAGGATCATGCTTGTGATTGTAGCTTATCATGACTATGAGATTTGGTAGATGGATGTTAAAATTGCATTCCTTAATGGGAATCATCTCAAGGATGTGTACATGACACAACCTGAGGGTTTTATAAATCCAAAGGATGCAAATAAAGTTTGTAAGCTGCAAAGTTCAATCTATGGATTGAAGCAAGCATCTCAGAGCTAGAATCTTTGTTTTGATGACATTCTTAAAGGGTTTGTCTTTATTCAAAATGAAGATGAACCTTGTTTGTACAAGAAGGTTAGTGGGAGCCTATTGACATTCCTCATATTGTATGTAGATGACATACTATGGATGGGAAATGACATGCCTACTTTACAAAAGGTAAAGACATGGCTTGGAAATACAGTTTCTATGAAAGACTTGGGAGGAGTATACTACATCTTGGGGATAAAGATCTATAGAGATAGACCCAAAAGGCTTCTTGGATTAAGTCAGAGCACATAAATTGACAAAGTGTTGAAGCGGTTCATCATGGAGAACTCAAAGAGAGGAAACTTGCCTGCACCTCATGGTGTCCCCATCTCTAGAGCTCAATGTCCTAGTTCTTGTGAAGAAAGGGAATGGATGAGTTTGATTCCATATGCCTCATCAATTGGATCATTCATGTATGGAATTTTGTGTACCCATCCAGACATCTCATATGCCTTGAGCATGATGAGAAGATATTTGTCAGAGTGATGCTCATTGTTTATCTATGAAGAACGTCCTCAAGTACTTGAGAAGGACTAAGGATCAATTCCTGGTCTACGACACATATGAAGAGTTTGTGGTAAAGGTTACACCGATGCAAGTTTCCAGACTGGTCAAGATGATTATAAGTTGTAATCAAGATTTGTATTTTGCCTAAACAATAGAGTTGTAAGCTAGAAAAGTTCCAAGCAAGAGATAGTTGTCAATTCTACAATAGAGGTTGGGTATATTGTTGCATTGAGTGCAGCAAAGGTGGTTGTATGGATCAAGAAGTTCATCATAGAACTTGAGGTCATTCCAAGCATCAACGAGGAAATTGAGTTGTATTGTGACAACAATGGATCTATTACACAAGCTAAGGAACCCATATTGCATCAGTGCTCAAAGCATATAAAAAGGCAGTTCCATATCATACGAGAGATCGTGCAGCATGGCGATGTGAAGATTTACAAAATACCAACTGAAAATAATGTTGATGACCCCTTGACAAAGGCACTTTCACAGCAGAAGCATGGTGGTCATGTAAGATCACTTGGAATACGATTCGTGGGTGATTGGCTCTAAGTGCAAGTGGGAGTCTGTTGCTATGTATGCCCAAAGAGCCAATCATGTGATGATTGCAATGGCATAAATGTATATGATTTGATTAATAAATAAAGGCAAGCTTCCAATTTATTATGTTTAATTCAATTATGAGATAATGATGTAACATTATAAATGTCTAGAGAACAATATTACTCAATGATGTATGTCTTCATGTATCAGCCTTAGGGAAATAAGATCATATGGATGACAAGAGTACATATACATATTTTCATTAGGTCCCTGATCAGTGATTATTGTGGAAGTTTGATAGACAACAACAACATATAAGACCAGAGTGTGGGTTGGTTGATGTCAGAATAACATTAGTCATGATATGGCTATATCAAACCAAACACACAGAAATATGTTAGAGAATAATGTATCAGACATACCCACTGTGAGACTTAACCATGGAAGACATCATCATGGAAGTCATTGTCAGCTCTCATAGTGATGGTGGTGGTTGTGGTTCTTAGACCTGAAAATCAATGTACTCATCACTTGTCATTGGGTACACTTTGACATCATCAAATGTAGTCCTAAAATATGGGTTGTTATAATAGAGATGATTAGGTGACTTTGACACATGGGGATAGAATGTGAGTGATAGAAATGGGATTAGTCCCTCCTACAAGAGTATGATGTCCTAGGCCTCTTGATTAGCGAGACTAAGAAATGCATGGCCATGCACATGTGAGTCAATATGTGATATTGAGCTTACATATATCTCAAACAGCTTGCTCTTGTTCAAAAAATAAGATTGGATGAAAAAAGGGTGATACTCCATGCCTCGAGTTCAATATGAACATCAATGACAAAGGAAATATACAAGCACCACAACACCATACACACATTGTAGGTTGAAGCTATTCCCCAGCTTTCCATTTACTTAGGTAGCATTGATGTGTGAATAGGAACCACTTATTGCTTCTGATGTCATAAGTTGTTATGGACATTCACTACCAATGTAATATGGGACCTATAGGGTCACACACATAGGTCTAGACCTAGAAGAGGAGCTTAATCTTGAATGACAATTGAATTAAGTACCAAAGTGTTTAGGTTTATGATTCACACAACATATAGGTTGGCTACACTGCCAAATGCCCATCTCAAGTGTTGATATAGTTGTCTGGAGTTCCAAGCAGTCGTCTCAAGTGTTGAGATCGGTGTCTGGGAGTCAAGCCTTATTCAAGTCAAGATTGGCTAAAAGATGAACCGACCCAACCGACTGGCTCAACTCAGGTCACTAAACGACCATATGGGTGACCAAGACGACCATCTCACATGGGAAAAATGGTCCAGTTCGGCCGAGGGAAGGTTCTAGATATTTCCAAGTTTGTTTCGCTTGCACATTACTTGTTGTGCAAGGAAATTAATATCTAACATTAATGGGAATTGAATTTCCAATGTTGTATGTGATTTGGAAATTGTGAAATGGTTGTCTCACAGTACGAGACAATTGTCTTGCAAGCCAGATGACCGTCTCGTGTGTCAGACTATCGTTTCAGTGGTTGTAGGTTGTGAAAATTCAAGATCTTCCGGCCCCTTCCACTCCCGCATCGATTGGGAACTTGGACCCAAATCCTGCTTATAAATGGAGGGGTACTGGGGGCTTCCCATAACACAACACAAACAATTGAGAATCAGTTTATCTGACAAACATTGTCCTCTTTGGTTGTGGTAACCATGAGAGCCCAAGAAAGTTCTACCCGACTAGGGAGGAACAACTAGGGATAGAGCAAATGAGATCATTGTTGTGGGAGAGCAAGTTGGTGACTAGTACACCAACGGGAGGGACAATTACTTCATGTCTGTTCTAGTAGGAGGAGAGGAGTTCTAGGCGGTCCATGTGGACTTCTATAAAGGCAGGAGGTTGTTGTCTATCTCTAGGAGGACAATGTCAACCAACAATGTATGACAAGAGGAGCTGCTGAAGAAGACAAGGTTTGTGGTTGTAGTCTGTTGCACAAACAGGAGGTGCAACAGTCCAATGTGTCCCAGTACAACTAGGATTCAGAGTTGCACAAATGACAATGATGAGGATTGTTTCTGGACTTGCTCCATGACCATGTATATCTTGAAAACTATCATTTTCGTCTTATAGTTATTGACGCGATCTGCTGGTTATGAGAATATGGTAGATATTTTTTTGTTCCGTTGCATGCTTTATAATCATATTTTCCTACAATCTCTACAACCCATAGTTTATTGAGAACAACATTAGACACTTAACATACAACATCTTAAGAATGCTTCTTGTAAGCATGCTCGTCAGACTTAGGCGCATTGGGATCATGTTCATACGAATCTGGTGTTTCAAGGACATAGAGCTCACGCTCTTGAGTGAGAACGATTCTCAATGTCCTAAACCAGTCATGGAAGTTATTCCCATTTAGCTTGTCCTTCTCAAGGACTTATCACAAAGAAAATATGTTTGTGTTTGCCATTAGATTCTACAAAAGAAGTTTATAACTTTAAAACAATTTTGATTTGATAAGCTTGATGATATTAGTAAGAATTTTAATTAATCATCGCTCCCACAATTTTGTTCAACTTTATAGTTCTCACATATCAATTTGGAATATTACAGTGTACAACCTTCTAGTAAGCCAAGACCCAAAACAATTGAGTTATTACCCGACCAACGCCAGCATCCATAATCAATCATTAAGGTAGACAACTTTTTCCAATTGCATCTTAAGCAATTCATGGATAGAGGGTATGCACAACTTTTTTCCATAGTCATATGCATGCTTCTAGGTAATTAATCTCATTAAGATCACCTAGTTAAGCTTGACCCAAAAACCAACACGATGGCGATGCATTCTGCTTGGCAGGCCCACATGACTATTGTCACACTTCCACAAGATGGACAACGCACCACGCTTTGGCATAACCTACGCTTAGTAGATCAAGCTTATCATGTGTTATACTTATGGAAAGCATCTTATGCTCAATATGTTTTATTGAGGGATTTTATGTTTAGATTAAAACATATACATATCCAATCACTACATACATATAGTTCCTATCATATACATGCTATAACCAAAAACAAAACATGTAATTACAAAACACGAGCAATGGATATGGTTGTACTATTGTAATTCCTTGGATCCACAAGGAATTAATACCACCTAAGGTCTATGTCATATGTGACAACATGTTGTTGATGAATATATGTACTTGAACCAATTCGGGTCAGTTCAAATCTTACACTGATCGATTCACCTCTTGGTCGGTCGGTTGGTCTCTTGGATCGATCCTCTAGTCTGTGATCCAAGTGACTTCTGTACTCCTACAGTCGATTAGTTAGGCCACCAACCAATCAGTTCGGTTCCCCCTATTTTCAGGCCTCCTCGATCCTCCATCCGATTGGTTCTCCTTCTGAATCAGGTGGCTCATCTGGTACATAATGTCTTCTTTGCCATAATAGGAATTTAAGTATCCTAAATGTATTACATGGTAATAGGGAAACCTCAAGTTACATTCCAGGGGAGTATAGGAAGGAAAGAATTAATAGTTTTACATATGGAAAAGGAGAGAGAGGCTCAGTATGCAAACCAAGATATAAATAGGAAAAATAACCATCCAACAAAACACAAAGATCTAGGGTTTATTAGCCATAACCATGCTTACATCCACCATCAAAACCAAATTTAGGGATACACATGTAAATTTCTTATGTATCATATATAATATATATTTATATGTGTGGGATCATATGTGGTATTTAATCAGATATGCACATTAATCATTTAAATATTGACATCATATCAATAAATGACAAAACCAAAATCCAATAACATCAATTAAATCACAAAGAATAGTAAATTGACGTGGCTCTGATACCACTATAGGGAAATATGGCATCCGATATGATAACAGAAATGAAAATTTACTGCCATATTCCTCTAAAACTTCAGATCGCGTCAACAACTATGTAATGGGAAGGAAAGGTTGCAAGGCATAAACCTGGTTATGAAGCAATTCCAATGACTATTTCTTGTTGTAGTGTGCTACTTTCTCAAGTTGCACCTGGATGATTGTCAGTGTAGGCCTCCTGGTTGATCACCACAGATGGTGGTTGACTACATCCTCCTAGTGGGTGCCAAAGGCCTCCTCACCTATGTTGTAGTCCATGTGGACTACTAGAAACTCCTTTCATTATAGATGAATGACAAGAAGGAGGTGTCCCTTCTATCCATTGTGCTAACACTAACTTTCTCTCTCAATTGTCTCTCCCTTGCTATCCCTCCCTTTTACAGGTAAGACTTGCTCAAGTTCTCACATTACCACAACTGTGAGAAGACAACAATTTTTAGAGCTTATTATTGTGTCTCTGGAAGGCCTCCACTACCCCTCTATTTATAGGAGGGTTAGGGTCTAGACTTCTAGTGCAAGGGGGGGTTAAGAGATGGATTTTCATGAATTTTCTAGAACCAACAAACATTGAACCAATCGGTTTACTACTAAACCAATTGATTAACATGTGATTCGATTGGTTCAACCTATGAACCAATCATTTCTCTATGTTTCCTAATCGCAATTGTATTGTCTATTAATATTCGATTAATCACAACATGATGTCAGCATCAATCCTTGATTCAATTGTATTGATCAACCAAATGGTCAGTCCACAACCTGAACGAGTCAGTTCACAGACTAAGCCAATAGGTTCACTTGTTGAACCACTCGTTTTAGAGTTTTGACCACCAATATTGGTTCAAATTGACATCACACTTGAATCGACCAGTTTAACACTTGAAACGGTCGGTTCACAGTCTAGTCAGTCAAATTCCAACCATTTTTGTTTATATTGAATACCTAATACCTTAGTAATCAAGTTAAACATCATTCATGAATAAACTCCTATTCCATGTGCATCCTATGTGTGTGACTCAATAGGTCCCAGTTTACATTGGAAGTGAATGTCCATAACCGGTTTATGACATCACAAACAATGAGCGATATCTAGTAACACATCATTTCTACCCAAGTAATTTAGAAAGTTGGAGAACAAGTTCAACCTACATTCTATGATCATTGCTTCCACAATCATATAGTTCCTCTGTCTATGATACCCAGATTGAACTTGAGGCATGGAATCATCATCCTCTCAGTGTTAAGTCCTTGTTCCTTGAAATAGAGTAGACTATCTAAGATGTATGTGAGCTCACATATCACATATTGACTCACATGAGTATGCCATACATTTTTTCAATCTCGCTTATCAAGTGGCCAGGATATCAATCTCATGTAGGAGGGACAAGTCCCATCTACATCACTCACACTCAATCTTCATGTGTCATAATGCAACTGAGCATCACATTTATGGCAACCCTTATTCAAGGTCATGTTGGATGATGTAGTAATACATCAAACGACATGTGAGGAGTGTAGTGACTTCAGGTCTAACAACCACGATCACCACGATCACTGCAAGAGCTTATTTTGACTGCCATTCCATGGTCTCCATGTACCACTCTCAAGGTGGGTCTGTCTGATACATTGTTCTTTAACATGTGCATATGTGTTTGGTTTGATATTACATATCATGACCGATGAGATTATATCATCAAACAACACACACTCTAGTCTTACGTAACATTTTTGTCTATTTTGCTTCCACAATATATCTGACTAGGGACATAACAAGAATGCATGTACTCTTATCATACATATGATCTCATTTTTCAGGTCCTCAACCTGAATACATATGTCATCGAGTAAGATCATTCTTTAGACATCTACCATGTTCATTTCATCATCTCATGATTGATACAAACATAATACACAAAATTACCTTTATAATTATCAAACTAATGCCCCATTACAATCATCATATGACTGGCTCTCTTAGGATACATACCAACAATAACTACAAGTTGCATTCTATGCTTACAAGTCTATTACTATACTTTAAAAGGAAGAATAATATAATAACCAATAAATTTATATAAGATAGGAACAACGTTACATGTAATACGAGAGTAAAAAATTAATACTTGAAAGTGTAGATGAGAAATAAAAGCATCCAATATGATTCGCCAAGTTACTTAGATAGATGATTCTATATGAATTTATTACTCATTTTTTATCAAGTATTTAGGTATTTTAAGTCGTACCACTCAAACCACTATTTAGTGACTACAAAGCCCACTAGCTCATTATATAAGAACCTAGGATCACCGCTCTCCATAGAATCCCAACAAGCCTCACTCAGAGAAAGTATAAACAAATTAGTGGTCCCATCGACCAATCCTACTAGTAGAGAGATGAAAAGCAACTTTACATAATTGGATCCATTTGGGTATTTACACCATGACCCCACATCATTTGGGTGTAAAGACCCTATAATAATATTACATTTCTCTTTCACATTATCACATGGAGCTACAACCTTGACGACACTCATAATAGAAGGCATATTAATATTCTAAGGAAACAAGCATAGATTGTTGGCATATAATTAAAAGTATACGAATTCAAGTACCTCCTTACGATGCAACATTGATATAAGGTTACAAGTTTCACTATCTCACTTTTCAAACACTTGGATAGTTTCATGCTTTTTAGAGCATGGATCATCATTTTCAAGCAAGAACGTGAGCTAGAAAGCTTATGGTAAGCAATAAATGTGGAGCAAGTTATAAAACTTGCCTCTAATGAGAAGATAAACTCCTACACATAAGAAAATATGAGCATGTAGGGTAGAAAATTCAATCATAAGCTGTGAACTCATCCATCTAGTGCCTTTCTTCATCAAATGAGCAAACCCTAAGCATAAGGAGTAAGAAAGGTAGGGTTTTAGAGCTTTAGAGAAATTTCTACCATGGAACAAAAAGTTTCCAACCTGGAGGAAGGTCTAAGGAAGTAGAAGAGAAAGATAAATGGAGAAGGAAGGAAGAAAACAACTTTCCTTGGTCAAAATCCCTAGAAGATGACCTTGAAAACCTTAGGTAGGGCTAGATGGAGCTCTAGGAGACCTTCTTCTCCAAAAAGAGGTTGTCTTCTACCTTAGAGCACTTGGTTTCGTAGAAAAATAGAGTGGATTCGTTTCTCCAAGTTAGAGGAAAGAGAAATCAAGAAACGTTTCGTACTTGGGCAAGGAAGAGGTAAATATAACCCATGGATAAGGATGGAAGCAAGCGTGAGGTGTAAAGGCAGCTTCCCCATGTTTCTATGGCCTTAAACTATTAAGAATATACAAGCGCACACACAAGAAGCTCCCCCACCATCCATATATACCTTATTAGCTTTCCTTTGTCGAATTTCCAAGCCAATCAAATAATTCATTGGTTGATAGCTACTAAAGGTAGCTCATCCGTGAAGGGGTAAACCCTAAAATATCCTTACAGAAAACACCTTCAAACCAAGGTTTAAATAGGTGCCCCATGGCTAAAAAATCTCAATAATGATGATATAATATCCAAGGAACATAATGCAAGTGATAAATTGCAAATAAAAAACCTCTCAATTGGGTAACTTACATAAAAGTCCAAAATGTGCATAAAATTGCAAAAGAAAGAGAACGAGATTCTGAACTTGAAGGTACCCACAATTTGATCAAAGATTAAGGTAGGAGAGAAGGAGAGCCCCTGCAAGTCCAGCAACTTTGGTCGTATGATAGGGGATCAAACCATGACGAAACTCGTAATTGAAGGGTGCGTTGAGTGGAAAAGGAGAGGGGGAAGCTCAGGGTAGGAGTATTTATAGGCAAGGGGGTGTAGGTTAGGGTTCACATAGGCAAGGTGAGAGAGAGGTTTCAGGAAATTTAGAGAATCTCTGAATAATTGACAAAATCCCAAAGAAGTTGGGATAAAGAGGTGCAGAATTGAACAAGGAATCCAACGAGCCAAAGAACTCACGATTTGGTTGAGTAATGAGAGAGATAATGCAACATGAAAATTGCAAAATCTGTTTTCAGTTTCCTAATCTGGACCAAGGTTGAAGACAACCTCTCGTCCTTCTGATGTTAGATCTAAGTTCGATGATCGGCACGGATAAAGCCAAAGAACGTGACATTTAATCTCTTACCCAATTCCAATTCCCTACTAAAGTGATATATACATCATTTAATGAATTTATCTTTCTTATTTTGAGGACTCAAATAGTTTCCAAATCTAATAAAAGTTGACACCCTCACTAATTTTGAGGTGTAGAATCTGAATATGGAATTTATTTTGCCTTTTGGGGACTTTTAATATGTTAGATAATTCAAAACTCATTTTATCTTTCCTCCTTCATTTATGACACTGTGTATCCAAATATGATCAAGTTTCATCCATGTATCCCAATTAATGTCTTAGATATGATTTTGCCATTATTTGATCATGTTTGTTCCATTTATTTAATTGATTCTCAAAATGAAGGTTCTACACACTTTCTCTCTCCTAAATTAACATTTATACTAAATATTATCCAAATTACATGAAAATTCATCCAAAGGCTGCTTTTAATATATAGATCGTGAAGCTAAGGTTAGTTTCCACTTTTGGAGCCATTTAATATTTTATTTAATACTTTGAGTGAGACTCATCTTTTCTTTTCAAAATAAAAGAGATATACATATTATTGTCCCAAAATTATGAAACTTGGCCTACAAGCCAAACCAAACCCAATGAAAATGAATCTCAACTTTTTTAACCAATTAGTGTTCCCTTTATGAATTTTATCCCATTATCCAATATTACCAATTTTCTCATATTAATTAATTCCATATCACATTAACATGTTTAAAGCAACAGTATTCATTCCTTTTTCTCTTCCTTTCTCCATAAGGCTAAGGAATGATCTAGAATGAATATATTTTATTAATATGTCACATGAGTGGTAAATTTACATATTAAACCCTTATTAAAAATATATACTGAGATATTTGTGCACAAACCCAAATGTTGGCATAAATGGTGATCAAAATCACCACCCCAAAGCACTAATAATTCCACAAATTAAACAGAAAGGCCAAGAAGGATAGAAATGAAAGGAAAAGATGGGAAAGAGGGTCAAAAGACAAAATGTCCAAGATTCGGCATGTTACAGTCATCCTCCCTAAACACTTGGATTCAGGATGACAAACACCCCACATACTCAATAGTATGCGCTCTGAGTTTCCCTTAAGAATACTCGTTTCACCATATGGCAAGTTCTGACACTCAGATGGATCTATGGCATAGGGCACTACATGATTAGAATTTCACTTGATTAATTATTTCCAATTAGGTGAATTAAGGTTGCATCATACAAGTGGACATACAAACCCTAATTCATCTCTACCAAACATTATTATATAACAATTTTAGAAGATATAAAACGTATGATACATATTGTTCATCATCTCATCATCACATCATGTTATTCACTTTCCATTCATGAGATTGTACTTGTCATCATACTATCATAGGATACAAATCCTGTCACTATATCACATGGTATCAACCCTTATCAACACTAGAGGATTACACCTCATTCAGGGCTCAACCATGCCCAAAGGTAATTAAGATAATCATACTATTCCCTACAAGATCTTCATTATCTTTCCATGCCTTTCTCAACACCATCACTTACATATAATACACCGGACAACATAATATTGCATTAATTAGCTGGGAGATATTCATAAACAATCATAGCAGGGTTATATTAACATTAAGAACATTCATTTATTATATCAACATGCAAGGAATCTAGATATGATTAACCCTCATCATATTCATAATGCACAGGTTTAGCATAAGAAAGTATCAACCATGTGGCTATGATAACCACCAATTAACACATTAAGGTTATGATCATATTGAGGAGGTTATTTCACCATCATGCCATCATATAAGAAGGTTAAACATGAATATTCATCCTTATCTATTTGCATTGGATTTAGGTTCAACAAGATAAATTATATTAATGTACTAATCGGCACTCAAACCCAAACCCTAACTCACGACATCCCCATTGGATCATGAACTCATAAGGTGAAGCATCACCATCACATTCCATATTCTCAAGTATGAACCCAGAAATAAATCAAGGTGTAACCATTGGGTTACAACATACTAGGGTTTCAACAACAATAAGTGAGTACTCCATGATTTTATTAGTCAGTCAAGGACTATTCATACCCAATTACAATCATTTAGTTATATTAAAGCTAGGTATAACAAGCTATACCTCATTAGGGTTACCCATTAATTCATTATGGTGATTATAATTCATAATCATATGAGGGCAAGGGTAAGACTACAAGTTTAAGGCATTGAACCATCAAATTCTCATCATTAGAATCATAACATTACACTACGTGCTTCACCTAAAACAATGGTAATATTGAGGCATCAACTTCTAACCATTAAATGTTGAAAAGGTAAAGCCAGTGGTCGTTTACATAAGTAAACATCTTGAACAAACCACCTATGAAGTCATTGAGTTGTGATGTAAAAAGAGTCACCATCTAACCCTAGACATCCCTTGATTAACAACATAAAAAATTCCACTAAGAGTAGGGTAAAACCCACAAGTGATTGTTTATTTAAAACAAGTTGTTAGTAAATGAGCTTCTTAACTTGAAAACTCGGTAGCATCGAGTTTTCTCGAATCATGCTAGGATTTACTGATGCAGTTTCAGTACCACCAACTCTGGCTATCGGTAGCACCGATTTTTACTGAGTGTGTTAAACTTCCTTGTACCTGAAAATGCACAAAAATAACAGAATTACTTGGGATGTGTAGAATACTACATAAAACAATTAAAATCATATAATTTGATGCATTCAATAGAAACATGCCATCTATGTCATTCCATACATAATAAATCAAATAAATGTCTAATCTACACATGAAATCAAGGAAATTGCATGTAATAATGACTAAAAACACATGCATCAGTGGGACCCAGAGGGGATCCACCCCCTACTAAAAATTTGAAGAATGAAACATCCGTTCCAAACACACTCAAAAGGTATGCTGGAATAGTTGTAAAATTTTCAAATCTCAATAATGGTACTTAAAACAACCAAAGTGCAGCAGTGAAATAAAAGTTTCATGATTATAATCAATTTTACAAATGTACATCATCATCTCCCACATAGGTTTTTATGGATATTACATCATAAGGAACTAGTAGAGGGAAATCTAAACTGTATCAAATTTGTCTCAAAGCTTCATATTCTTAAGTTAAGTCCATGTTGACAGCTATGTTCTCCTTGACCTACACCTGGGGTTAGAAGCATACCCCAGCAAAAGGAGAAAAAAAGATGACATTAGAAAAAGGTTGGTATGTGCATACTAAATTAGAATTGAGAATTATAATGAAATAAAGAACGTCAAATAAAATGCTTCCAATAGAAAAAAGTTAAATACTACCCAAGAGGGCATAAAAGAAATGAATCACAATAAAAGAGATAAAGAAGGGAAAAGTATAAGAATAAAGCATCCATGTGTTTCACATGTGATAATACTAGACAATACAAACATGTGGATAGGAAATAACACATCTACCAAAAATTTGGGGTGAGCAGGGTCTTGTATACATATGCTCTAAAATATAGAGTGGTAGGGTCTGTCAAAGTCAATTGGTGAGATTTTCATAGTCGAATCAGAGGTTTTCCAAAAAAGTCTAGATTTGGGGTTTCTTTCCACATTATAAAGCCCTATTACATGTGAATAATTTGTAATTGGGATAAGTTGATATTAGAAATAACTAGATTGGTGAAGAGTGTTTCTAAGAATCTGAAATAAGGTATGTTTGCATTTCCTATTATTCACATTGAGCAATTAACCTACTTTTATCTTTTTCTTGGTCCAATGGACAAATAACCAACACAATATCTCTTTATTTTGAGAACATATTTCTTGTGGAATACCTTATTTATTTCCGATCTTATGATCAATTTATTATGATGGACATTCTTTTGGACTCTTCCTTATACATTATTCATGACATAACATTCTTTGGTGATATATTCTCTTTTGCCCACTTTTAAGGTGGATGTTGATCAGAATCATGTGATCCCACTTTATGTATATGTTGGATTTTCTCATCTCTCTTATTTTGTTCATTCTTATTTATTCATTTATTATGCATCATTTGGTGACTCCTAGTATAATGTACATGTGGTTTTTATGTGGATGTGAAAATTCCCACATATGAATGCAGATGTAAAAATTCTTGCACATGAAAATATTTAGGGCAGACGTGTTCCTAAGGTATAATATGACTTGGATCAGGTTGGTTTGACAACCTATGGTGCTAAACACCTATCAACCAATGGTCAATTTTAGGGTTTAAATATGATTTCTTCTATAAACACATGACTCCATGATGGTACCATTGCAACAATCGATGGTGTCGTTTTCATGACAACTGATGGTGGTGAACAAGGGTGTCAACTAACATTCACCCCTTAGGTCAGGTGTTGGCCTAATTATAAGATTAGTGATTAACAACTAAGTACCCTAATGATGCTATCAATCAATGGTGATATTAGTTTGATATTCGAATGATGCTATCAACCAATGGTGATATTACTTTGATATTTGATGGTGCTTAATGAATATAGTGCTTATCTAACAACCTATGGTGACTTAATGGTCACTACTGATGGTGGTTCAGGTCTCCACAACCTATGGTGAGTTAAGCATGCAGATGTAGCATCAATTAAGCCTTAAACCAATGGTTTCTCTGGTCATTTGTTGCAGTGGTCAGACCTATACTCCAATTGATGGTTTTAATATATGAACTTGGCATAATGGTTAAGATCTAATGTTTCTTCATACAATAAATTGTAATTATTCCTAAATGTAATATTTTGGTCCTAATAAAGTAATTTAAATGGTTTCCTTTATTTACATTATTATGGTTTCACTCAATTATTTAAGTAAACGTACTCGTCTTTCACCAAGGGTGAAAACATGGTATATAGATGTAAAGTGACTTACATCAACTATAAGTAACTCCAGAATATATAAAACACCTCATACAAGTACCAAACTATCCATACATGGTACAAATCACCACTTCCATCCATAATAAGGCTATACCTTTATAAAGTAGCAAGTTTTACCTAAAAGGTACCTTTCTAATTATATTATATCCATTAAATGCCATAAAAAATTATGTGCAATCTTAAAAGTAGGAGAAGGTTATGGATAATGCAATATTTTGTATAGACATGCCATTTCAGGTATAAATGAGGTACCTTTAAGTATGGAATGTATGTTCCACAAAATTTGAGAAGCATAAAAGTTTGGTGAAAATATTCGTTTTCACCATAAAAGGGGATGCAAAAAATGTTGATGATTATAATATCATATTATAACCAACAAGTTATCAAACAAATAAGTGAGACAAACTCCTCCTACCATGCTCAAAACCAACCATGCTACTGGGAAGATCTCATAAATATCCTAGGGTTTCCTAAATACTCTCAAATGATATTTAGGGGTGAAACTACCATGACTATCATACCCATGTTTGTGAGAGCAGTCATACACCCATTGGGCTCCATCCTTAAACCTCTTAAAAGAGAAAATAAATGATCATGTTTTTATTCACACTCATTCTTTTATTCTATCAAACTTGTAGGTTTGAGTGATACACATTGTTATAGTTCTTTTTTGCTTTTTGAGCTATTTCAAATGCTTTTTGGATTATGGGTGCCAAGTCTCTTTTATCTTTTTCTTCTTTTTTGACTCGATTTAGGTGATAAGGCATGAAGACCATCAAAGGGAAACAATTCATCTTATTTCAACTCAATTCTTAGAGTTTCTTGCTTGATATCCTAGCAGCATAATGATTCAAAAATCCTTTGAATGATTTTGGATTCATGAATATGCTACTAGGAGTTCGATCTTATAGTAATGCACCAATCAAATCCAAACATTGGGTTTGGCAGTCACAACATGAAACAAGAAAACAAATGATTTCAAACCATGTAATGGATCTTAACCTTAAAATTCATCGCCAAACCTTAGATATATGAGTCATTGAGATGAATGAAGTTGGAGGTCGATTAGGCGATTTAACGAATTGACGATCATTTGACAATGGAATTTGCACAATTATAACCTTAATTTCCCAAACTAAAAATTAAATGACAAGGTCCTACTGCGTAGTAGAAGTTATACTAGAAAGAAGGAAAGAGAAAGAAAAGGAGCAATGATGTGATGATGTGACTCATTTTGAAAAGTTCACACAAAATATAGAAAGAAGGAAAAAGTACAAGGAAATAAACATAAGTGCGTGAAAAGAAATGAAAAGAAGGTGAAAGGATATAAGAGTGAACTTCTCTACCACCCTAAGATTAAAGCTTTGATCATCCTTCAGTAACATTAAACTTAAGGTAGTAAGGATGGTGAGCATTGCATGCCATCATTGAGCCCAGTATGGTGTGCTAATAAAGAAGTGATCTGGACGGGATATGTGCGAAAGATCATCAACACCATTCTCCCCTTTCCAAACTCAATTTTATTTTAACATCCTAAGCGTCGTAGTTATATGAATTTTGGCCGAGATAGCTCTTGTGCATTTTTTAATTTGAGTTACAAAACCCTATTTATACCTATAGTTGCATGTAGAACAAAATTAGATTTAATGAGGCAAGTGTGAGAATCAAGGTTGTAGGAAAAAGATAAAATGTGAGAGTGGAGAGAAATGGTAAGTAATTTAAAAAAGGTCTAGAATGATGCATGTATGTATAGTTATTTATAAATAGTTAGAGGAATGAAACTATTTAAGCAAAACATGAACAACAAAATTTTGTTTAACAATATAGGAAAATAAACGACAATGTAAGGGAGAGGGGTGTTTTCCTCACAATATCAACACAAGGATCTCAATTCCTAATTTTTGGGACTAGTGTGACATGTGTATTACTGATAGGATCCTTCATATAATATGACTAGAATAGGTGGATATGTGGGCCCTACTGAGTTTGAAGTATAGAAATAAAATCCAGTGATTCGATGAATTAATCTTTATGCTGGAATTGACTTAAACTATACTGAGATGAATTACTCAACATATCATCCTTGGGGTACCCTTGACGATATGAATCTATACATGTATGCCCTAGATTTTTTACACATGATGATATAAAGGGAAAAGGCTACAACTTTGTTAGAGGACTTCTTTCTTCATCCTCCACCTCTAAACATGGAATTGGATGTTCTTCATATACTCAATATGATCCTAAATCATTCAATCATCTTCTAAAAATGGGAACCCTAGGTGAATCTAGCCGCAAAACCAACACCCAAGCATATCATCAACTATGAGGTATGGGTTGTCCTCACGCTCTACAACCATGTCATCAAAATCTATCCACTCTACACCATCATTGTTGTCATCACCCTTCAAGGAGGATTAAGTATATGTAGAATTGTGCAAATTCATCTCATCACCATCATCAAAATGATCGCTTCCACCTATCATGCAGTGTCATCATCATCATCATATAAGAAATTGTTCCAACCCAAGGTAGATGCAATGTCTGTTATAAAATGACACATTCAACTTGTGTTGCGTCACTTTGGGTTGTGGTACACAACAAGGGCGACTGATCAAGAAAGCCATCTAATGAATCTATAATTGATAAAGTGACTTCTTGGTTGTCATGTGTCCTATGAAGATATTCATCATCTTCCTTAGTGAAAGGGTATTGCAAGTCCTCCACTAGTTGTGTAATTATATTGACTAAGTGGAACAAAGAAATTCCCTAAGCAGGTGAGTCTTCACCAAAAAAATCTAGGTGAATCCAATTGGTGCTCCAAATAGGATGGTGAGATGAGTTCCCATTGGGTCTAGTGGAATGGTCATGATGATTGAAATCTTCATGAGTGTACACTGGCACCTGCAAGGGTGGCAAAAGTAATCCACATAGTTTTTGAAGGATTCCACTTTACTCTTCTCCTAGTTGTTGGAGAATTATAAAATTCTCCTCCTAGAATCATTGAAGCTACTCAAGGGAATCTTTAAGACTTGTTGTTGTTGTTGTGTACATAGTTTCAGCTCTATAGTATTGACATGTTGTATGTTGATGAAGTTTACTTCAACAACTTGAAAACTATCTATGGTCCAAACCTTGATCTCTATCACTTCTTATAGTTGGAGGTCCTACCTGTCAAATATAACATGTAAATTGATATGTATGCTCTTTAAGGTGGGCCGACAAGGTTGAAGGAAGTGCATCAACACTTTGTTTTCCAAAGGCTATTGCTTTACTCAACTCTTGATTCGGTGAGGAATTGGTAAATATGAGTTGGTCGATGTGCTCTATCTCATGGGACATCTTTCTGGTGTACCCTTGTATGGAAGAGTAGGTGTATTATGTAGATGCAATGGCCTCATGAGTATTTTTTGGCTGATGATATGATGATGGCAGAGGTAAATATAGTTAGACTAAATGAATCCATGGCTATTAATTACTTTCCAATAGTCGTGATTGTAGAAACATCAAGGTAGGCATGTGGACAATATGATTTTCCTAGTTATGGCTAGATCCAAGTCGACAAATATGAAATAAGGATTGAAAAAAGTATATTACTACGTATGGACAATTATGTGTGAAAAGAAAGAAATACTATGTAAGTGTAAACACACTAGTCTGAACATAACAAGATATGTGGGCATTAAATGTGTAGAAACCATGTCCGTGACAACAGTGCCAGAAGTTTATCACCCGTGCAGTTGTGTCCAAAATGAATGTGGTTTCTTAAGGGTTGGACTTTAAATTTATAACTGAAATCCTTGGGATGTCCACACTAATATATGGGGTCAAAGTAGTGAAATAGGGTCGAACACAGGGACATGGGAATGTTTAGTCACCTAATTAAGATTTGTCTCTTACTTAGCTAAGGAAAGAAATGAGTAGATATATGCATAGTGACAACTTGCATTTTTCTCACTCCTATCATGTGCTCTTTCTCCGTCTATTATGACTCATATTACTCAATTTGATGTTCATTTCATAATTGGAGAGTTGTGATATTCCAATTTGGCCATGTCAATGAACAATTTCATAATGTGTGTCTTTAATTTGCACTTTTGGACGAAGTATCATTTATTAACATGTCACCATCTTGCAATATAATGTAACCTCACCACTATAATATTTTTTGGATTCCTAGTATATATCAAGTTGTAGAGCTCTCAAGTTTGAATCCAACAACACAAAAATCATCTCAATTGGAGGTTCCTATCCCAAGTTATGATCTTTCAAAATTGGCTCAAATTTCACATATTTTGGATGATTTTAACTGAAAAATTGACCCTTAACAGGCCCAATCATGGGCGTGCGTCCAAGTAGCTGCCACCCGGCAGGAAAAACCCTAATGTGGTTCTAATCTTAGTTGTTGATCATTTTTTATCTTGGATCCAATGGCTCGTGACCATGTCCTTTACCTTTGTACAGGGACGTCGACGCTTTAGGCATTGATGCTCACCTACTTCACCTTTTGCTCCACCAATCACCCACATTTCTCAATTGATTTACCAAATTGCTACTGCATTCCATTTCCATTGACTCACTCTCTCATTCCCCTCTCTTTTATCTCTAGTTTCTACCCTAGGGTGTCGTCAACTATCCCTGGCTACCTTCTTGTTGCACTCACACCATGGTGGCACCATTGCAGGCTGCCACCCTCGTTCCCCATCTGCGGTCCTCCCCGCCTTCAAGCTTGGATCCCTATAGGACCGCCTAACCAAGGCAAGGTGGAACGGTGCTTTCTCGACCTCTAGAGAAGCCTGGAGCTCAAATTCCATTTTGTGCCAATGAGTAGAGCGGCCATCGTGATGTTGCATGCATAGGACCTCATGGGCAGAAATGATGAGAGGCACGCCCTTCAATCTAGGGCACCCATGCATGAACAGTTTGGATCTCATGATGACCAAGTCATATTACGCCAAGTGGGCTAGTAATGTTGACCAAGGTGCTCCACACCAATAAATAGCAAGATGTCACCTCGACCAAGCACCAACCACCCACCTATTTGGGTCTGAGATGAGTTAGGGGGCACCACCAATGGTGGATTGCCACCTCATCCTAAGAGGCCCAACCCACTCACGCCCATGTGGATGGGTCACCCTCGACCGCGGTCAGTACCACCAAAGTGGCCTCTAACTACGGTGCCAAATGGCCTGAGCTGCTAGCTTGCATGCACAAAAGAGGACTGATGGATCAACTGCATATGACTAAGATCATCTTTGAAATGAATAAAGGCAACGCCTTAGGTGTTTTCTATATACTTTTCATGTGAATATTCAAAAATTGATATCTCCCTCATCTTAAGGCCAAATATAGGAAAATTATATACCAAATTTATCAT